>CAJHNH020000326.1:249064-290432 GCA_905116865.2 Candidula unifasciata | reverse complement strand
AGACAATTTTTCTTCTATGACGTGTGGATTTTATAGAAAATTTGTTCATTCTACTAGACTTTAGTTTATTCTGTCCTCACTTGGGTTTTTAAGCTGTATTGAGTCTTTTCAGTTAATTCTTCTGGTAGATTTGGATGTAAGCTGTTATTTAAAAGAGTCGTTGAAATATATAAAGAAAACTATCATTTAGCCGGAATTCTGCCAAATTTGGATGCCAGTCGGTACTTGAAGATTGTCAGATCAGGATGGAAACATGAGTTGTGAGGATAAAAAATAGAAGCAGTCAGTATGGGCACGCGCGTGGCGAATAAATTAAGCAATTTATGAATGGAACAAAAACTGTGTCGTGCTAATAAGTCCGCCATTTGTTTGTCCGCATGACCCATTTTTCAATTTCAGTGTGAGAAAAAGAACACAAAGTTGTTTTATAGATAATATGAATATCTCTCGAATAGTGTTTTCAAAGGGACGCAGTTGACGACGGGGCGGCAGGCTTACCAAAGGCGCCTGGGACCTGGGCGCTTCATCTCGGCCATTGAAGGCTCCCTCTCTCATTAATTTGGGGGAGGGGAGGGGGGGGGAAGAAGCGCTGAGCGCTACTGATAGGCGATGCCAGGGGCATATTTCAAGATTTCCACCACACACAAACACACACACACACCTCACACACACACACACCACACACACCTCCGCCCCCCCCCCCCGTAACAATCGCCACCCATACTAGACACATATACTACGCACGCACGCACACACACCAACAATGCTCCAAGCAACCTTCTACACACAAACAGACACATATAACCACAAGCATGCGCACTACGACACACACACCTCACCAACCAACCCTCAAACACACACACACAACCTAACACCCACTGACACAGACACATACACACACACATCACACCACACCTAAACACATCCCACCCTCACACACACACTCGTTACCTGAGAGGTTGTTAGCAGTTGTAGTCGCCATGACCACTGAGTCAATGCATAGCATTCCGTAATAAGACTAAAGATACTTAGAAATTGTATAGATTTCCTGTCATAAGTCGTTTAGATACTTGCAGAAATGTATAGATCCGTGTCATCAGCGTCTTTTAGATAACTCAGAAATGTAACTATGATGCCGTCCCCCCATTAAGTCTTTTAAGTATCTACTCAGAAATGTATAGATTCCATCATAAGTCTTTAGATATCTCCAGAAAATGTATAGGATCCGTCATACGTTCCCATAGATACTCATAGAAATGTTCTATAGTATTCTGTCATAAGTCTATAGATATCTCAGAAGTGTATAGATTCTGCCATAGAGTCTAAAGATACTCCAGAAATGTACTAGCATTTCCATCATGTATATAGATACTCAGAAATGTATAGGCTTCGGCCATAAGTCTATAGATACTAAGAACATGTAATAGATTATGTCATAACGTCCTATATAGCTACAAAGAAAGAACCATCGACAATAAGCTGTGAGATAGTTACTACAAACTACCAGCATGTAACAATTAGTTATGACATCATGTATCTACAAACAAGTGATGAGATAGTTACTCCACCAGCCAGTAACAATCAGGATGAAACATACATGTGTATCTACAACAAGTGGGTGAGATACTTTACTCCCAACCACAGTAAACAATAGGACGGGCATCATGTACTACAACAAGGTGGTGAGATAGTTTACTACCCCAGCTAGTAACAATTAAGGATGGCATCATGTAATCTACAATACAAGTGGTGAGATAGTTACTCGCAAAAACAGTAACAATCGCAGGATGACATCAATGTATCTAGCGAACAAGTGATGAGATAGTTTACTCCACCAAACAGTAACCACTCAGGGAGAAATCACTGTATCTACAACAAGTGATGAGATAGTTACTCCACCCAGCAGTAAACAATAAGGATGACCTCATGGTGATCTTACAACAGTGATGAGATATTACTTCCACGCACAGTAACATATAAGGATGACCCATCATGTATCATACAACAAGTGATGAGCATAGCTACTCCACCAGCCAAGTAACAATAAGAGAATGGACATTCATGTATCATACTATCAAGTGATGAGATTGAGATTAGTTACTTCACCATAGCAGCACCAATAAGGATGGCATCATGTATCTACAACAAGTGATGAGATAGTTACTCCACCAACAGTAACAATAAGGATGCATCATGTATCTACAACAAGTGATGAGATAGTTTCTCTCCACCAACAGTAACAATAAGGATGACATCATGTATCTGCAAAATGGTGAGATAGTTACTCCACCACATAACAATCAGGATGACATTCATTGTATCCACAACAAGTGATGAGATATGTTACTCCCACCTAAGTAACAATCAGGAGAACATCATGTATCTACAACAAGTGATGAGATAGTTAATCCACCATGCAGTAACAATCAGGATGACATCATGTATCTACAACAAGTGATGAGATAGTTACTCCACCAAGCAGTAGACAATAAGGATGACATCATGTATCTACAACAAGTGATGAGATAGTTACTCCACCAACAGTAACAATCAGGATGACGATCATGTATCTACAACAAGTTGTGAGATAGTTGCAGTCTCCACCACAGTAACAATCAGATGACATCAATGTATCTTACAAACACGTGGTGAGATAGTTACTCCACCAGCAGTAACAATACAGGATGACAATCATGTATCTACAACAACTGGTGAGATAGTTACTTCACCAACAGTAACATCAGGATTACAGCATGTTCTACAACAAGTGTGTGATATACGTTACTTCACCAACCAGTAACATCAGGGGATGGGACATCATGCATCTACACAAGTGGTGAGATAGTTACTTCCACAACAGTATACATCAGGATGACATTCTATGTATCTACAACAAGTGGTGAGATAGTTACTCCACCAACAGTAACAATAAGGATGACCTCATGTATCTACAACAAAGGGTGAGATCCGGTTAACTTCACCAACAGTAACAATAAGGATGACATCATGTATCTACAACAAGTGGTGAGATAGTTACTTCACCACAGTAACAATCAGGATGACATCAAGTGGTGAGATGTTATCTACAAAAACCCAAGTCTCTGCCGCCACCATCATTTCTCTCTCTCTCATTCTGAGTTTGGGTGTATATTGACATTTACATATAAGTTCTCATATATATGTGTGTGTGTGTGTGTGTGTGTGTGTGTGTATATTGAGTGTGTTACATATAAGTTATTCATATATATATGTGTGTGTGTGAGTGTATTCTGTGTGTGTGTGTGTGTGTGTGTGTGTGTGTATAAGTATGTGTGTATATTGACCTTTACATATAAGTTCTCATATATATATATATATGTGTGTGTGTGTGTGTGAGTGTATGTGTGTATATTGACCTTTACATATAAGTTCTCATATATATATATGTGTGTGTGTGTGTGTGTGTATGTGTGTATATTGACCTTTACATATAAGTTCTCATATATATATATGTGTGTGTGTGTGAGTGTATGTGTGTATATTGACCTTTACATATAAGTTCTCATATATATGTGTGTGTGTGTGTGAGTGTATGTGTGTATATTGACCTTTACATATATATATATATATATATATATATGTGTGTGTGTGTGTGTGTGTTTATGTGTGTATATTGACCTTTACACACAAGTTCGCATATATATGTGTGTGTGTGTGTGTGTGTATTGACCTCTACACACAAGTTCGCATATATATATATATATGTGTGTGTGTGTGTGTGTGTGTTGACCTTTGTGTGTGAATATTGATGTTTTACATATATATATATTATATATATATATATATATATATATATATATATGTGTATATATTGACCTTTACACACAAGTTCGCATATATATGTGTGTGTGTGTGTACAGACACACACACTCACACACAGACATATATAATCCATACTTTATAAAATAATCACCGCTCGATGACGGCGCCATAGGTGTACTGCTTGCCGCTTTCACATCCCATGATAATTACTGGTGTATGCCTGGGTGCCCAAATGGATTTTAAAATGCAGTTTCCCTGTGATTTAGACCTCAATTTATTTGCATCAAAATAAGAAACTCTTTACACTTTGTGGTCAAGACTGCATATATCTAACGGAGCCGTGTGTAAACAGCCCAAGCATGGCGGGCCTTTTTAAGCAAACAACAAACACAGTGGTGGGCCAAACGTCAGGCCGATAGCGCTGTCAATGCTTGGCAGAGTAATTGGGATCTTCAGCTGTATACAGACAAGACACAAAGGAGTCCTTATTCCGACCCGCCTATATCGGTTCTTTCTCTGTCCTTTTGAGAGGGCAATGCCACGTCATCGGAGACCTTGTATTTCCGGTTAGAGAAAACCGCAGACGAGTGACGAACCGGAAGCTATTGAAATGTCTTTCCAAACAGAGGAATTCTGGGACACATTTAAACTGCTGTATGCAAATCTTCAAACTAAGAGAGTTGTCGCGATGGAACGTTTTCTGCAACTCTTCATGTAATTAGAAATTAAAAAAAAACAAAAAAACAGGCATCAAGAACACGAACGGCGAAAATAATTAGCTAAGGATAGAAATGGACATTGGGTGCAGAAATATTCACGCAGAGATCTTCTGCATGAGAAACAATGGATATTGCCATCTCAAGGAGGCGTCTCAGGACACACACACACACACACATACATACATATACACATACACATATACATATACACGCACGCTCGCAGTATCACACACATGTATCTGAAAACATTGATCAGTGCATTCTGGTGTGTATTCTAAAAATGTATTGATTTAATTTACATGGAAAGGCCAGACAGATATACAATCTAACTGTAACAGATGCCATCATAATCTAACTGTTACAGATGCCATCAGAATCTAACTGTTACAGATGCCATCAGAATCTAACTGTTACAGATGCCATCAGAATCTAACTGTTACAGATGCCATCAGAATCTAACTGTAACAGATGCCATCAGAACTATAACTCTGTGCTTTCTGCTAAAGATAGCGACGGAGAGCTTATGGGGAAGTCCCGAGTGCGTTGACGTTGGTTCATAATTCAGCATTCAAAATTGGATTTCGTTTGTTCGGTTGTTTTCTTTCATCTTTCAGTTAGTTCGTTTTCCTATAGTTTTAAATGATTTCGTCTGGTTTTGTTATTAAACATCTATTTCTTTTTCTGCATTACCGAGGCTTTTTCAGTCTCTTGAATCTATATATGTATAATTATTATTTTCAAGTTCAGATATGTTTTTTTTAATTATTCATTCTTGGTATTTCAGATTTGTTATTGACACATAGACATGGGCGCAAATGTTTGCTCTTGTACGTGCGTGCGTGTGTGTACGTGCGCGTGTGTATGTGTGTGTGTGTGTGTGTGTGTGTGTGTGTGGATGTTGCCTTCTGTTCAGTTTTATTCAGTGTTTATCAGACTATTAAAAAACAAGTACTCCAGTCAACTGAGGGTGGTAGCCTGTCCCCATAAACACCTGATCGATGTATATGTGCTGGGACACGATTGAGCTCTCAGATCAACGAGAAAAGGTCTTCTGACAGCAACTATTTTAGAGTCTATAGCTATTCTGTTAGAAGCTCTGGTCTGTTAGGATGATTTTCAGATGCCCAGTACTGTGTCTTTCAGATGCCCAGTACTGTGTCTTTCAGATGTTCAGTACTGTGTCTTTCAGATGTTCAGTATTGTGTCTTTCAGATGTTCAGTACTGTGTCTTTCAGATGTCTAGTACTGTGTCTTTCAGATGTCCAGTACTGTGTCTTTCAGATGTCCAGTACTGTGTCTTTCAGATGCCCAGTACTGTGTCTTTCAGATGCCCAGTACTGTGTCTTTCATATGTCAAGTACTGTGTCTTTCAGATGCCCAGTACTGTGTCTTTCAGATGTCTAGTACTGTGTCTTTCAGATGCCCAGTACTGTGTCTTTCAGATGCCCAGTACTGTGTCTTTCAGATGTCCAGTACTGTGTCTTTCAGATGTCCAGTACTGTGTCTTTCAGATGCCCAGTACTGTGTCTTTTAGATGTCCAGTACTGTGTCTTTCAGATGTCCAGTACTGTGTCTTTCAGATGTCTAGTACTGTGTCTTTCAGATGTCCAGTACTGTGTCTTTCAGGTGTCCAGTACTGTGTCTTTCAGATGTCCAGTACTGTGTCTTTCAGATGTCCAGTACTGTGTCTTTCAGATGTCCAGTACTGTGTTTTTCAGATATCCAGTACTGTGTCTTTCAGATGTCCAGTACTGTGTCTTTCAGATGTCCAGTACTGTGTCTTTCAGATGTCCAGTACTGTCTCTTTCAGATGTCCAGTACTGTGTCTTTCATGTCTTTCAGATGTCTAGTACTGTGTCTTTCAGATGTCCAGTACTGTGTCTTTCAGATGTCCAGTACTGTGTTTTTCAGATGTCCAGTACTGTCTCTTTCAGATGCCCAGTACTGTGTCTTTCAGATGTCCAGTACTGTGTCTTTCAGATGTCCAGTACTGTGTCTTTCAGATGTCTAGTACTGTGTCTTTCAGCTGTCTAGTACTGTGCCTTTCAGATGCCCAGTACTGTGTCTTTCAGATGCCCAGTACTGTGTCTTTCAGATGTCTAGTACTGTGTCTTTCAGATGTCTAGTACTGTGTCTTTCAGATGCCCACTACTGTGTCTTTCAGATGTCCAGTACTGTGTCTTTCAGATGTCCAGTACTGTGTCTTTCAGATGTCCAGTACTGTGTCTTTCAGATGTCCAGTACTGTGTCTTTCAGATGTCCAGTACTGTGTCTTTCAGATGTTCAGTACTGTGTCTTTCAGATGTCCAGTACTGTCTCTTTCAGATGCCCAGTACTGTGTCTTTCAGATGTCTAGTACTGTGTCTTTCAGATGTCTAGTACTGTGTCTTTCAGATGCCCAGTACTGTGTCTTTCAGATGTCCAGTACTGTGTCTTTCAGATGTCCAGTACTGTGTCTTTCAGATGCCCAGTACTGTGTCTTTCAGATGTCTAGTACTGTGTCTTTCAGATGCCCAGTACTGTGTCTTTCAGATGTCTAGTACTGTGTCTTTTAGATGTCCAGTACTGTGTCTTTCAGATGTCCAGTACTGTGTCTTTCAGATGTCTAGTACTGTGTCTTTCAGATGTCTAGTACTGTGTCTTTCAGATGCCCAGTACTGTGTCTTTCAGATGCCCAGTACTGTGTCTTTCAGATGTCTAGTACTGTGTCTTTCAGATGTCTAGTACTGTGTCTTTCAGATGCCCAGTACTGTTTCTTTCAGATGTCCAGTACTGTGTCTTTCAGATGTCCAGTACTGTGTCTTTCAGATGTCCAGTACTGTGTCTTTCAGATGTCCAGTACTGTCTCTTTCAGATGCCCAGTACTGTGTCTTTCAGATGTCTAGTACTGTGTCTTTCAGATGTCTAGTACTGTGTCTTTCAGATGCCCAGTACTGTGTCTTTCAGATGTCCAGTACTGTGTCTTTCAGATGTCCAGTACTGTGTCTTTCAGATGCCCAGTACTGTGTCTTTCAGATGTCTAGTACTGTGTCTTTCAGATGCCCAGTACTGTGTCTTTCAGATGTCTAGTACTGTGTCTTTTAGATGTCCAGTACTGTGTCGCGAAAGGCATTTGCTGGTCTCTGGTTCGTGTTCGGATGTGACCTTAAATGACCACTGCTGCGATTTCTTCGGGTCAGTTGACATGCTGTAGTTTCTATTAACCACATGCAGTCTGGAATCTGGGGTGAATCAGGAGTGAGTAGTTAAACCGTCTGGAATCTGGGGTGGATCAGGTGAGTAGTTAAACCGTCTGGAATCTGGGGTGAATCAGGAGTGAGTAGTTAAACAGTCTGGTATCTGGGGTGAATCAGGAGTGAGTAGTTAAACAGTCTGGTATCTGGGGTGAATCAGGAGTGAGTAGTTAAACAGTCTGGTATCTGGGGTGAATCAGGAGTGAGTAGTTAAACAGTCTGGTATCTGGGGTGGATCAGGAGTGAGTAGTTAAACAGTCTGGTATCTGGGGTGAACCAGGAGTGAGTAGTTAAACAGTCTGGTATCTGGGGTGAATCAGGAGTGAGTAGTTAAACAGTCTGGTATCTGGGGTGAATCAGTAGTGAGTAGTTAAACAGTCTGGTATCTGGGGTGAATCAGGAGTGAGTAGTTAAACAGTCTGGTATCTGGGGTGAATCAGTAGTGAGTAGTTAAACAGTCTGGTATCTGGGGTGAATCAGGAGTGAGTAGTTAAACAGTCTGGTATCTGGGGTGAATCAGGAGTGAGTAGTTAAACAGTCTGGTATCTGGGGTGAATCAGTAGTGAGTAGTTAAACAGTCTGGTATCTGGGGTGAATCAGGAGTGAGTAGTTAAACAGTCTGGTATCTGGGGTGAATCAGTAGTGAGTAGTTAAACAGTCTGGAATCTGGGGTGGATCAGGAGTGAGTAGTTACATCGTCTGGAATCTGGGGTGAATCAGGAGTGAGTAGTTAAACAGTCTGGAATCTGGGGTGAATCAGGAGTGAGTAGTTAAACAGTCTGGTATCTGGGGTGAATCAGTAGTGAGTAGTTAAACAGTCTGGTATCTGGGGTGAATCAGTAGTGAGTAGTTAAACAGTCTGGAATCTGGGGTGGATCAGGAGTGAGTAGTTAAACAGTCTGGAATCTGGGGTGGATCAGGAGTGAGTAGTTACATCGTCTGGAATCTGGGGTGGATCAGGAGTGAGTAGTTAAACACTCGGCACTCTTGACCTTCTCAAACGGCTACCTATGAGTTGACCTCTCTCCGTGGTGAGACTAAAGAGTCATCTCACAGATGCTCCTCATCTTGATCAATCGTCTGTACCCCTTTCTTCTTTTTCTTCTTCTTTTTCTTCTTCTTCTTCTTCTTCTTCTTCACTTCCTCTTTTACCGCTGTGGGTGTCGAGGGAGATATAAGGTTCTGTTTCTAGCTCTTCTGGCTGCCTCGACCATAGGCACATCGTACTGTTGTAGAGCTTCTCTGATGTTATCCTTCCATATTGTTCTTGGTCTACCCCGTGCTCTACGTCCTTCTTCTCTTTCCATGTATGCTTTGTATGATATGGTGTCACAAGGCATTCTCTCTAAATGGGCAAACCATTTCACTTGCTGTCTTTGTATGTAATCCAGAATTGGTTCTGTGCCGACTTGTTCTCTTATGATCTCATTCCTGATCTTATCTCTTATGGTCACTCCTACAGCCCTTCTCAGACATCTCATTTCCGTGGTTACTAATTTTCTTTTATGGTTTGTTGTGAGTGACCATGTCTGGAACTGATAGCACAGAGTTGGAATAAATATGCTTTGAATAAGATGTCTCTTTGTGCTGATTGGGATTGTCTTATGCTGTAAGAGGGGGGCTAGCTGTCCCAATACTTGGTTTGCTTTACTGCATCTAATGTTAATTTCTTTATCCAATTTCCCATCTTCGGTAAATGTAGTTCCCAGATATTTAAACTCAAATGCCTGTTTAATGCCTTTGAATTCTATTGCTATGTTTAGATCTGTCTTCTTTTTTCCTATTGACATTACTTCTGACTTTTTAGTGTTGATTCTCATATTATTTGTTTTACATTCTTCATTCATGGATGTTAGATGTTGATGCAATTTCATGGCTGTATCTGCTATCAAGGCCTGGTCATCTGCAAAGAGTAATTCGTTCATCTTACTAAGATCTTCATTCATGGGCTTGGAATTCTTGCATATACTGTCGATGTAGGTGATAAACAGCAGTGGTGATAAGACATACCCCTGTCTTACTCCAGATGTCACTGTGAAAGGATGAGATGTTCCCTGATTTATTCTAACTACACTTCTACAATCCCTGTAAAAACTTTTGCACACTTCGATGAGGTGTTCGCTTACTCCATTTCTTGCCATTTTTTTCCATAATAATTGTCTGTCGACTCTGTCAAATGCCTTCTCCTGGTCTACGAATGACACAAATAAGTTCTTATTGTATTCAATGTTCTTTTCTATTAACTGTTTAAGTGTGAAGATTGCATCTGTGCAGCTTCCATTTCTCCTAAATCCCATCTGTTCTTCTGCCAGCTGTGGTTCTATCACTGGTCTCAGTCTTGTTTCTATTATCTTGGCATACATTTTGCCAACACGGCTTAAAAGAGAGATGCCTCGATATTGACTGCATTCTCGTTTGCTTCCTTTGTTCTTCCACAATGGTATAACTACTGCATGAATTATATCTGTGTCCCCAATGGTTATATCTGTGTCATCAATGGTTATATCTGTGTCATCAATGGTTATATCTGTGTCCCCAATGGTTATATCTGTGTCCCCAATGGTTATATCTGTGTCCCCAATGGTTATATCTGTGTCATCAATGGTTATATCTGTGTAATCAATGGTTATATCTGTGTCATCAATGGTTATATCTGTGTCCTAAATGGTAATATCTGTGTCATCAATGGTTATATCTGTGTCATCAATGGTTATATCTGTGTCATCAATGGTTATATCTGTGTCATCAATGGTTATATCTGTGTCCTCAATGGTAATATCTGTGTCATCAATGGTTATATCTGTGTCCTCAATGGTTATATCTGTGTCCCCAATGGTAATATCTGTGTCATCAATGGTTATATCTGTGTCATCAATGGTTATATCTGTGTCCCCAATGGTAATATCTGTGTCATCAATGGTTATATCTGTGTCCTCAATGGTAATATCTGTGTCATCAATGGTTATATCTGTGTCATCAATGGTTATATCTGTGTCATCAATGGTTATATCTGTGTCCCCAATGGTAATATCTGTGTCATCAATGGTTATATCTGTGTCATCAATGGTTATATCTGTGTCATCAATGGTTATTTCTGTGTCCCCAATGGTTATATCTGTGTCCTCAATGGTTATATCTGTGTCCCCAATGGTTATATCTGTGTCATCAATGGTTATATCTGTGTCATCAATGGTTATATCTGTGTCATCAATGGTTATATCTGTGTCATCAATGGTTATATCTGTGTCATCAATGGTTATATCTGTGTCATCAATGGTTATATCTGTGTCATCAATGGTTATATCTGTGTCCCCAATGGTAATATCTGTGTCCCCAATGGTTATATCTGTGTCATCAATGGTTATATCTGTGTCATCAATGGTTATATCTGTGTCATCAATGGTTATATCTGTGTCATCAATGGTTATATCTGTGTCATCAATGGTTATATCTGTGTCATCAATGGTTATATCTGTGTCCTCAATGGTTATATCTGTGTCCCCAATGGTTATATCTGTGTCATCAATGGTTATATCTGTGTCATCAATGGTTATATCTGTGTCATCAATGGTTATATCTGTGTCATCAATGGTTATATCTGTGTCATCAATGGTTATATCTGTGTCATCAATGGTTATATCTGTGTCATCAATGGTTATATCTGTGTCCCCAATGGTTATATCTGTGTCCCCAATGGTTATATCTGTGTCATCAATGGTTATATCTGTGTCATCAATGGTTATATCTGTGTCATCAATGGTTATATCTGTGTCATCAATGGTTATATCTGTGTCATCAATGGTTATATCTGTGTCATCAATGGTTATATCTGTGTCCTCAATGGTTATATCTGTGTCCTCAATGGTAATATCTGTGTCATCAATGGTTATATCTGTGTCATCAATGGTTATATCTGTGTCATCAATGGTTATATCTGTGTCATCAATGGTTATATCTGTGTCATCAATGGTTATATCTGTGTCCCCAATGGTTATATCTGTGTCCTCAATGGTTATATCTGTGTCATCAATGGTTATATCTGTGTCCCCAATGGTTATATCTGTGTCCCCAATGCTTATATCTGTGTCATCAATGGTTATATCTGTGTCCCCAATGGTTATATCTGTGTCATCAATGGTTATATCTGTGTCCCCAATGGTTATATCTGTGTCATCAATGGTTATATCTGTGTCCTCAATGGTTATATTTGTGTCATCAATGGTTATATCTGTGTCCCCAATGGTTATATCTGTGTCCTCAATGGTAATATCTGTGTCATCAATGGTTATATCTGTGTCCCCAATGGTTATATCTGTGTCAATGGTTATATATCTGTGTCCCCAATGGTTATATCTGTGTCCCCAATGGTTATATCTGTGTCCCCAATGGTTATATCTGTGTCCCCAATGGCTATATCTGTGTCCCCAATGGTTATATCTGTGTCCTCAGTGGTAATATCTGTGTCATCAATGGTAATATCTGTGTCCCCAATGGTTATATCTGTGTCATCAATGGTTATATCTGTGTCCCCAATGCTTATATCTGTGTCCCCAATGGTTATATCTGTGTCATCAATGGTTATATCTGTGTCCCCAATGGTTATATCTGTGTCATCAATGGTTATATCTGTGTCCCCAATGGTTATATCTGTGTCATCAATAGGGGCCGTTTGTTGTACCCATGCTGCATTGAAAATTCTGTGAAGCCATCTGATGCTGCTTTCACCTGCTGCTTGAATTATTTCTATTGGTAATCTATCAGCTCCTGGTGCTTTATATTTGGGAGACTGTTTAATGACTTTTTCTATTTCATCCATTAGTATGTGTGGTTCTAACACTGTTGCTCTGTAGTTAGATATGTCCGGATGTACCAGGAAACCCACTCCATTCTTCGATGTTTCTCCTCCTGCATATGTTAGTAAGTAGCCTCTGTGTATTTTCTTATTAATATTTCCCTTGCGTCTTATGTCAGCTAGCCCCATTAACTTGATTTTCCTTTTTTCCATCATTTCAATAATCTCTTCTGTTTTATTTCCCAGGCCAGCGGTGTTAAGTTTTAGCCGTCGAAATAACAGTTATAACTGTGACCTATGGTCGTGCAAAACAAAGTGCTACCTTGGTTTAAAAAAAAAAAATAGTTCTAAACCTAATATTCAGATATAGATGTTATATCCGTGTCCTCAGCGGTTATATATGTGTCTTCCATGGTTATATATATGTCCTCAATGGTTATATCTTCCTCAATGGTTATATCTGTGTCATCAATGGTTATATCTGTGTCCCCAATGGTTATATCTGTGTCCCCAATGGTTATATCTGTGTCCCCAAAGGTTATATCTGTGTCCCCAATGGTTATATCTGTGTCCCCAATGGTTATATCTGTGTCATCAATGGTTATATCTGTGTCCTCAATGGTTATATCTGTGTCATCAATGGTTATATCTGTGTCCTAAATGGTAATATCTGTGTCATCAATGGTTATATCTGTGTCATCAATGGTTATATCTGTGTCATCAATGGTTATATCTGTGTCATCAATGGTTATATCTGTGTCCCCAATGGTAATATCTGTGTCATCAATGGTTATATCTGTGTCCTCAATGGTTATATCTGTGTCCCCAATGGTATTATCTGTGTCATCAATGGTTATATCTGTGTCATCAATGGTTATATCTGTGTCCTCAATGGTTATATCCGTGTCATCAATGGTTATATCTGTGTCCTAAATGGTAATATCTGTGTCATCAATGGTTATATCTGTGTCATCAATGGTTATATCTGTGTCATCAATGGTTATATCTGTGTCATCAATGGTTATATCTGTGTCCCCAATGGTAATATCTGTGTCATCAATGGTTATATCTGTGTCCTCAATGGTTATATCTGTGTCCCCAATGGTAATATCTGTGTCATCAATGGTTATATCTGTGTCATCAATGGTTATATCTGTGTCCCCAATGGTAATATCTGTGTCATCAATGGTTATATCTGTGTCCTCAATGGTAATATCTGTGTCATCAATGGTTATATCTGTGTTATCAATGGTTATATCTGTGTCATCAATGGTTATATCTGTGTCCCCAATGGTAATATCGGTGTCATCAATGGTTATATCTGTGTCATCAATGGTTATATCTGTGTCATCAATGGTTATTTCTGTGTCCCCAATGGTTATATCTGTGTCCTCAATGGTTATATCTGTGTCCCCAATGGTTATATCTGTGTCATCAATGGTTATATCTGTGTCATCAATGGTTAAATCTGTGTCATCAATGGTTATATCTGTGTCATCAATGGTTATATCTGTGTCATCAATGGTTATATCTGTGTCATCAATGGTTATATCTGTGTCATCAATGGTTATATCTGTGTCCCCAATGG
Source organism: Candidula unifasciata (assembly GCA_905116865.2). Taxonomy (NCBI): domain Eukaryota; kingdom Metazoa; phylum Mollusca; class Gastropoda; order Stylommatophora; family Geomitridae; genus Candidula; species Candidula unifasciata. The sequence continues at coordinate 276,299 of CAJHNH020000326.1, read as the reverse complement.
TAATATCTGTGTCCCCAATGGTTATATCTGTGTCATCAATGGTTATATCTGTGTCATCAATGGTTATATCTGTGTCATCAATGGTTATATCTGTTTCATCAATGGTTATATCTGTGTCATCAATGGTTATATCTGTGTCCTCAATGGTTATATCTGTGTCCTCAATGGTAATATCTGTGTCATCAATGGTTATATCTGTGTCATCAATGGTTATATCTGTGTCATCAATGGTTATATCTGTACCATCAATGGTTATATCTGTGTCATCAATGGTTATATATGTGTCATCAATGGTTATATCTGTGTCCCAAATGGGTATATCTGTGTCATCAATGGTTATATCTGTGTCATCAATGGTTATATCTGTGTCATCAATGGTTATATCTGTGTCAACAGTTATATCTGTGTCCCCAATGGTTATATCTGTGTCATCAATGGTTATATCTGTGTCCTCAATGGGTATATTTGTGTCATCAATGGTTATATCTGTGTCCCCAATGGTTATATCTGTGTCCTCAATGGTAATATCTGTGTCATCAATGGTTATATCTGTGTCCCCAATGGTTATATCTGTGTCCTCGATGGTTATATCTGTGTCCCCAATGGTTATATCTGTGTCCCCGATGGTTATATCTGTGTCCCCAATGGTTATATCTGTGTCCCCAATGGTTATATCTGTGTCCCCAATGGTTATATCTGTGTCCTCAATGGTAATATCTGTGTCATCAATGGTAATATCTGTGTCCCCAATGGTTATATCTGTGTCATCAATGGTTATATCTGTGTCCCCAATGCTTATATCTGTGTCCCCAATGGTTATATCTGTGTCATCAATGGTTATATCTGTGTCCCCAATGGTTATATCTGTGTCATCAATGGTTATATCTGTGTCCCCAATGGTTATATCTGTGTCATCAATGGTTATATCTGTGTCATCAATGGTTTTATCTGTGTCATCAATGGTTATATCTGTGTCCTCAATGGTAATATCTGTGTCATCAATGGTTATATCTGTGTCATCAATTGTTATATCTGTGTCATCAATGGTTATATCTGTGTCCCAAATGGTTATATCTGTGTCATCAATGGTTATATCTGTGTCATCAATGGTTATATCTGTGTCATCAATGGTTATATCTGTGTCATCAATGGTTATATCTGTGTCCTCAATGGTTATATCTGTGTCCTCAATGGTTATATCTGTGTCATCAATGGTTATATCTGTGTCATCAATGGTTATATCTGTGTCATCAATGGTTATATCTGTGTCATCAATGGTTATATCTGTGTCATCAATGGTTATATCTGTGTCATCAATGGTTATATCTGTGTCCCCAATGGTTATATCTGTGTCATCAATGGTTATATCTGTGTCATCAATGGTTATATCTGTGTCATCAATGGTTATATCTGTGTCATCAATGGTTATATCTGTGTCATCAATGGTTATATCTGTGTCCATCAATGGTTATATCTGTGTCCATCAATGGTTATATCTGTGTCCATCAATGGTTATATCTGTGTCCTCAATGGTTATATCTGTGTCATCAATGGTTATATCTGTGTCATCAATGGTTATATCTGTGTCCTCAATGGTTATATCTGTGTCCTCAATGGTTATATCTGTGTCCTCAATGGTTATATCTGTGTCCTCAATGGTTATATCTGTGTCCTCAATGGTTATATCTGTGTCCTCAATGGTTATATCTGTGTCCTCAATGGTTATATCTGTGTCCTCAATGGTTATATCTGTGTCCCCAATGGGTATATATCCTCAATGGTGTGTGTCCTCAATGGTTATATCTGTGTCCTCAATGGTTATATCTGTGTCCTCGATGGTTATATCTGTGTCCTCAATGGTTATATCTGTGTCCTCAATGGTTATATCTGTGTCCTCGATGGTTATATCTGTGTCCTCAATGGTTATATCTGTGTCCTCGATGGTTATATCTGTGTCCCCAATGGTTATATCTGTGTCCCCAATGGTTATATCTGTGTCCTCAATGGTTATATCTGTGTCCTCAATGGTTATATCTGTGTCATCAATGGTTATATCTGTGTCATCAATGGTTATATCTGTGTCCTTCAATGGTTACCTCAGCTACACCAGCTGGTTCGAGGAGTGGCGTCACTACTGGCTTGTGTGCGATAGAGAACTCACCCACGTAGTGTCCAACCATCTCAGGCTTATATCTGATTACCTTGGTAGTGTCCAACCATCTCAGGCTTGTATCTGATTACCTTGGTAGTGTCCAACCATCTCAGGCTTGTATCTGATTACCTTGGTAGTGTCCAACCATCTCAGGCTTGTATCTGATTACCTCGGTAGTGTCCAACCATCTCAGTCTTGTATCTGATTACCTTGGTGTGACCAACCATCTCAGTCTTGCATCTGATTACCTTGGTGTGGCCAACCATCTCAGTCTTGTATCTGATTACCTTGGTGTGACCAACCATCTTAGGATTGTATCTGATTACCTTGGTGTGACCAACCATCTCAGGCTTGTATCTGATTACCTCGGTTGTGACTAACCATCTCAGGCTTACTCGCCATCTGGTTGAAGGTTTTGCGACTGTAGACAGAATATTAGAACCACTGTTTCTAGACGTCCCCATGCCTACCTGCTAGCCTTCCCCGTGCTCTTCTTGATAGCCTTCCCCGTGCTCTTTCTTGCTAGCCTTCCCCGTGCCCTTCCTGCTAGCCTTCCCCGTGCTCTTCCTGCTAGCCTTCCCCGTGCTCTTCCTGCTAGCCTTCCCCGTGCCTTCCTGCTAGCCTTCCCCGTGCCTTCCTGCTAGCCTTCCTCCTGCTCTTTCTGCTAGCCTTCCCCGTGCCCTTCTTGCTAGCTTTCCCCCGTGCCCTTCCTGCTAGCCTTTCCCGTGCCCCTTCCTGCTAGTCTTTCCCGTGCCCTTCCTGCTAGTCTTTCCCGTGCCCCTTCCTGCTAGCCTTCCCCGTGCCTTCCTGCTAGCCTTTCCCGTGCCCCTTCCTGCTAGCATTTCCCGTGCCCCTTCCTGCTAGTCTTTCCCGTGCCCTTCCTGCTAGTCTTTCCCGTGCCCCTTCCTGCTAGTCTTTCCCGTGCCCCTTCCTGCTAGTCTTTCCCGTGCCCTTCTTGCTAGCCTTCCCGGTGCTCTTCAAATGACTAAAGAACTGTGCTTTTTTGTTTCGTTTACAGACATTTTAAAGAATCGACAATGTAGAGTGAAGGGTAGAGTGAAGGGTAGAGTGAAGGGTAGAGTGAAGGGTAGAGTGAAGGGTAGAGTGAAGGGTAGAGTGAAGGGTAGAGTGAAGGGTAGGGTGACGGGTAGAGTGAAAGCTAGAGTGAAGGGTAGAGTGAAGGGTAGAGTGAAGGGTAGAGTGAAGGGTAGAGTGAAGGGTAGAGTGAAGGGTAGAGTGAAGGGTAGAGTGAAGGGTAGGGTGAAGGGTAGAGTGAAGGGTAGAGTGAAGGGTAGAGTGAAGGGTAGAGTGAAGGGTAGAGTGAAGGGTAGAATGAAGGGTAGAGTGAAGGGTAGAGTGAAGGGTAGAGTGAAGGGTAGAGTGAAGGGTAGAGTGAAGGGTAGAGTGAAGGGTAGAGTAAAGGGTAGAGTGAAGGGTAGGTGAAGGGTGAAGAAGGTAGAGTGAAGGGTAGAGTGAAAGCTAGAGTGAAGGGTAGAGTGAAGGGTAGAGTGAAAGCTAGAGTGAAGGGTAGAGTGAAGGGTAGAGTGAAGGGTAGAGTGACGGGTAGAGGGAAGGGTAGAGGGAGGGGTAGAGTGAAGGGTAGAGTGAAGGGTAGAGTGAAAGCTAGAGTGAAGGGTAGGGTGAAGGGTAGAGTTAAGGCTAGGGTGAAGGGTAGAGTTAAGGGTAGAGTGAAGGGTAGAGTGAAGGGTAGAGTTAAGGGTAGAGTGAAGGGTAGAGTGACGGGTAGAGCTAAGGGTAGATTTAAGGGTAGAGTGACGGGTAGAGTTAAGGGTAGAGTGGAGGGTAGAGTGAAGGGTAGAGTGAAGGGTAGAGTGACGGGTAGAGTGAAGGGTAGAGTTAAGGGTAGAGTGACGGGTAGAGTGACGGGTAGAGTGACGGGTAGAGTGACGGGTAGAGTGACGGGTAGAGTTTGGGGTAGAGTGAAGGGTAGAGTGAAGGGTAGAGTGACGGGTAGAGTGAAGGGTAGAGTGACGGGTAGTGTCAAGGGTAGAGTGAAGGGTAGAGTGAAAGCTAGAGTGAAGGGTAGGGTGAAGGGTAGAGTGAAGGTTAGAGTGACGGGTAGAGTTAAGGGTAGAGTGAAGGGTAGAGTGAAGGGTAGAGTTAAGGGTAGAGTGAAGGGTAGAGTTAAGGGAAGAGTGACGGGTAGAGTTAAGGGTAGAGTGAAGGGTAGAGTGAAAGGTAGAGTGAAGGGTAGAGTGAAGGGTAGAGTGAAGGGTAGAGTGAAGGGTAGAGTGAAGGGTAGGGTGAAGGGTAGAGTGACGGGTAGAGTGAAGGGTAGAGTGAAGGGTAGAGTGAAACACCGGGAAGATTTAATCAAACAATTCAAGCTCACATCATCTTTAGATTCCTCTTTGTTGACTTGTTTCTGAGCTGTAGCTGGGGCAACAACAGTGGCAACGGACACAGCCGATGAGACTGATGCCAGCTTTACAGATACTGACGCAATGAGCTCTTGATTTTCTTCCCCTGGAATTCACTGACGATTTTGTTGGGTTTGATGCATTCTGCTCGAATCCCAGCAGATCTGAGAATCTTCCCCAAATCAGCATCCTATGTTTTAAACCACGTCAAGGCGACGTGCTGACGGCAGCTAAAGAAGTCTGCGAGATGACCCACAGACAAACTCAGAATCTGACTTGTGTGACTGGGTAATCCGTTGCCAGAGTGAGTAGTCGCCACTCTAAGATCAGTCCTACTTAGTTCCTGTCAAAAGATGGCATCTTTCCCTCGACAAGTTAACATTTAACATTTCTAGTTGTGAAGAGTAACTAACGACTTTTCTCACGAAGTGCTTCAAGATTTAGCTGAATTTAGGGGCCAGTGATAGGGCATAAATCACGGTAGCTTCCCTGGAGATATGGCTTGCAGGGGAGATAATCTCAGGACAAGACAAAGAAGGGATTTAATTCTCTTTCTTCAGATTTTCGCGGGGAAATGGCCAGATTTAGTTCCTAAATATAATATTAATGATCCAAGAGTCTATGCTACACACAGATGCAGACACTGTTCACATAGACGCATAACCACACATACAGCCAAGCAAATATATTGCTCTGTTAATTGTCTGAAAATGTTGGATAATGACACATAACGGCTGGTTTCATGTAAGTGGTATAAAGTGCTACCAACATTTTCATTTTCGTAGCTGGAGTACTGCTTACGCCATTCTTAGGACGTAATTTTTTGTTATTTTTTTTGCAATATAGGCAGGCCATCAATATGGCCAAATGTCTGAACGCGGTTTCTGGGACCTCTCCACGGTGATCCTCATCCGCATGGTGGCACTTTGTGTATTTATCGCTTGTGTGATGTCCTAGTGGGGTGAAAGCAGTCCAGTCATTTTCGTCTTTTTTTGATATACACTTCTTTTTCCTTCAGTACGTTATTTTTTGTTTTTTTTGAAGCCCCACTCTGGCTTTTGCCAGAGGCCGCAATATAGGCAGGCCCCAATTGTCTGAAAGCGGTTTCTGGGACCTCTCCACGGTGATCCTCATCCACATGGTGGCACTTTGTGTCATCGGGTGTTTATCGCTTGTGTGATGTCCTGGTGGGGTAGAAAGTCAGTCAATCGGTATAAAGTAGTAGCAGTAATAATAGTAGTAATAATTTTTTGTTATTTGAAGCCCCACTCTGGCTTTTGCCAGGGGCCTCAACATAGGCAGGCCATCAATATGGCCAATTGTCTGAACACGGTTTCTGGGACCTCTCCACGGTGATCCTCATCCGCATGGTGGCGCTATGTGTCATCGGGTGTTTATCGCTTGTGTGATGTCCTGGTGGGGTAGAAAGTCAGTCAGCAGTGGTAGCAGTAGATAGTAACATTACTACTACTGCTACCACTACTACTACATTTTACCCCCACTTATATTAATTATAGTCGCCCCCTTGTGTGATGCAATTTGTCGTTATTTTGAAGCCCTACCCTAGCCAGGGGCCGCAATATAGCCCGGCCTTAGATGTAGCATAATGGTTGAACGCAGTTTCCGGGACTTCTCCACTGGTGATCCTCATCCGCATGGCGGCACCTTGTGTCACTGGGCGCTTATCGCTAATGTGATATCCTGGTGGGGTACAATGTACTACTACTAATTTACCCCACCAGGACATTACACAAGCGATAAACACCCAGTGACACAAAGCGCCACCATGCGGATAAGAATCACAGTGGAGAGGTCCCAGAAACCCCTTTCAGCCGTTGTGACCCAGCTATATTCAGGGTCAGCGGCAAAAGCCAAGGTGGGGTTTAAAATAACGAAAAATTGATTGGGGATGACTGTATATACTCAGGTATAAAGTGTTTACAAGAATACATATCTCAAAAAGACAGTCTGTTATAATTTGGGACACAATTTTTGCCGAGGGTCGCAATATAGCCTAACGATTGAATGCGGTTATTGGGGCCTTTTCACAGGTGCTCCTCATCCGCATGTTGGCGGTTTCTGTCACCGGGTGCTTATCGCTCTGTGTGATGTCCTGGTGGGTATAAAATTTACTTACTTACTTACTTACGTATCTCACTGGCATACAACTGCAGGCTACAGCAGGCAGATGCCGCTGAACACATGCTCAGGGTAGAGGCTGGAAGCATCACGTGTCAGCGGGAATCAGACATCTGATAGCTACAGACGCCTCTAAAGCGAACTGAACAGTCATTGAAACAATGGAAACGGCGAACTGATAGGAGACCAGCGTATCAGCTATGTGTACCTGTGGAAAGGTGCCCCAGACAGCAGAGCATGTACTCCAGGACTGCACCGAATTTGACAGATTAAAGCAAACCTTTTGGCCAGAAAGAACAACAGTGGAACGTAAACTCTATGGACCATTGAATGAAGTAACAACGACAGTGAAATGTATACAAGGGACAAAATTGCTGATATAGACAACTTATTTCAGGCGAACGAAAGAAGAAGTGGAAGATAAGAGAAGTTCAATTTCGGGAGTCAAGATCCTGGAAAGTTTTACACGCAGGCATTTGGTTCGTAGTCCTGCATTTATCCACGATTCATGGAGCTACTATTTCTGTGTCATGTGACTGCGGGTAATTAAAAAAACGGGGGGGGGGGGGGGGGGGGGGGGGGAGGGTGGGAAAAAACGTGGAAGAGGGGGGGGGGAAAGCTGGGTGACGCTGCCACAAAATAGGTGAATCAACAAAAGACAGGGCTGAGACACGAACGCATGTGAGGATTCGAACCCCACTGAGCAGACTTTTCAACTCAATGAACGAGAACAAGAAGGCAAACGTTCAGGATGAACATCTCCGCATTCACTTGAAATGAAGCCGGAAATTACTGCTATATTTGAGCAAAGTTCAAGTCAAGCGGTGACAATAGAAATCCCTTCACGTCAGTTCTGTATTCAGCATATGATGCTACAGTCATATTTTTAGACCAATCGAGAGGTGGTGCTTCAATATCACGCCAGTCTCCTTGACTTCCCGTATCATTATCGGGTACCACTGTTAGGTGTGTTTGATCAGAGAGACAAACATTATTTTAAATTAAAAAAAAATCAATTTAAAGTGGATTGGAACGCACAAGTTTACACAACATCTTAGGATCGGAGGGCGAGCGACTAGCGACTGCGCTGAAGTGACTCGTTATTCCATGGTGGACGTGCAAGTGTTCATTACAGGCGTGTGATACGCTTTGTTTAATGTACTGTCTTACTCATTTTCATAGTCGATCCTGTCCTACTGGTATGTAGAGGTTTGCCAGAGAGATCGCCAGATTTCTCTATCTAGAGTTTTCGTTCTGAATTAGTTCCATTTCGGTCCTCTGTCAGTCAGAGACTGTCGGGTGTTGTCTTCCTAGCGAAGTCAGAGATTGTCGGGTGTTGTCTTCCTAGCGAAGTCAGAGACTGTCGGGTGTTGTCTTCCCAGCGAAGTCAGAGACTGTCGGGTGTTGTCTTCCTAGCGAAGTCAGAGACTGTCGGATGTTGTCTTCCCAGCAAAGTCAGAGACTGTCGGATGTTGTCTTCCCAGCGAAGTCAGAGACTGTCGGGTGTTGTCTTTCCAGCGAAGTCAGAGACTGTCGGGTGTTGTCTTCCCAGCGAAGTCAGAGACTGTCGGGTATTGTCTTCCCAGCGAAGTCAGAGACTGTCGGATGTTGTCTTCCCAGCGAAGTCAGAGACTGTCGGATGTTGTCTTTCCAGCGAAGTCAGAGACTGTCGGGTGTTGTCTTCCCAGCGAAGTCTGAGACTGTCGGGTGTTGTCTTCCCAGCGAAGTCAGAGACTGTCGGGTGTTGTCTTCCCAGCGAAGTAAGAGACTGTCGGGTGTTGTCTTCCCAGCGAAGTCAGAGACTGTCGGGTTTTGTCTTCCCAGCGAAGTCAGAGACTGTCGGGTGTTGTCTTCCCAGCGAAGTCAGAGACTGTCGGGTTTTGTCTTCCCAGCGAAGTCAGAGACTGTCGGATGTTGTCTTCCCAGCGAAGTCAGAGACTGTCGGGTTTTGTCTTCCCAGCGAAGTCAGAGATTGTCGGGTGTTGTCTTCTCAGCGAAGTCAGAGACTGTCGGGTTTTGTCTTCCCAGCGAAGTCAGAAACTGTCGGGTGTTGTCTTCCCAGCGAAGTCAGAGACTGTCGGGTGTTGTCTTCCCAGCGAAGTCAGAGACTGTCGGGTTTTGTCTTCCCAGCGAAGTCAGAGACTGTCGGGTTTTGTCTTCCCAGTGAAGTTTGTGTCGCCCAGGCAGCCATAGGGGCGGTTGTCTCCCTTTCTCCATAATGTCAAAAACATCGTAACTGTGACTGATCCACTCGAGTTTGTAAGTCCTGGGTTTCAAGATTCACACGCATTGTCTGATGTTTTTCAATGTACAAGTGGAAAGAGACGAAACAAGACTCATTAAGGCAGGACCGACCCTGTGTTCGTGCCAGGATCGAAACAGTAACATCAAATAGGGCACATCTAATTATTTGGGGAAGAAAAACAGAATTTTAAACTATCGAAATAGGAACACAAACGCAAATGTATTATTTGCAGCGAACAGACAGGGAAACAAACAAAGAAGGGGTTGTGAGAGTGGGTGTGGCACATCATGGAACACTAGTGCTAGACAAATTAAATGCTATATAAAAAAAAAAAAAACGATAATTCTTCAAAAAAGACAAGAAATTATACTTGGGACTATAAAATGGTCTGTAATGGTTTGTAATTGCTGGGCGAGGGTGGTAGTCGGTGGCCTACATGGGTAGATGGTTGTGAGGGGGTTTAAGACATTTTTTCCCCCTGCCTTATAATAATGCAGTCTAGACAAAGTGAATGTTGCTTATTATAATGTTACCATTCGGTAGCCGCCATCTTGTCGTCCGTGTGGAATACAGCCATTTATGTTCTTGTTTCTCAAAACCATGGTCGCCAACACCATTATTGTGTTTTTCGTTGATCATGTCCACACACACAGACACACACACAAACACGCACACATCACAATTTATAAGGAGCACTCGCACACACATTACGATATATATATATATATATATATATATATATATATATATATATATATATATATATATATATATATATATATATATAGAGAGAGAGAGAGAGAGAGAGAGAGAAGCGAGAGAGAGAGAGAGAGAGAGAAAGAGAGAGAAGAAAAGTGGGGGTGGGAAAGGGAAAGGGGGGGGGGGGGGGGTCAAATTCTCTTTTTGATGTGTTGAATGTGTGTCACATTACTTGTCCCTGTCTCTTCCACACATCCATACATTACATTATTAAATTTAATCTATCTAAATTATAGTTCTGCGACAAAATTTTGATAAATAGTTGACTTGATTGGCTGTAGGAAATTGTTCGCATTCCTTGAATACTACTGGTCGCTTGTTGTTGTTGTGAATACAGATGTCAACATGTCACTAGGTCTGTTTGCACTGTTGCAGTGAGTGTCGCGTGATGACGCTCTGGTGCTCCCATGCTGATCGTATCAGTAGGAGTTTGATAATATGTGTGTGTTGCCGTTCGTCTGTGTGCAGAGTGTCAGTCTGAGCTCCCGTACAGTCACAACAACGAACGAACTTTATTTTTAAAGGGTTACAAATTGGGCACGCAGGGCCTATTTGAAATTCGGCCCTTCTAAGCACTCATTTTTCAGAGTACCATTGCCTGTTATCAATAATGCATGTTATGGATATAATAAAGAAATATACATTATAGAATAATGCATACACACATCATGTGTACGCAATCTTACACACTCACACACACTTATATATACTCTCCCATTCTCATTCATGCACACTCATATACAGACATACCTAATACATACATACACGCATCTACATACATCAACAATCCCAGGCATAGACAGAGGGGCTGAAGAATATGACCTAGTACTGCACTGAAGAATATGACCTAGTACTGCACTGAAGAATATGACCTAGTACTGCACTGAAGAATATGACCTAGTACTGCACTGAAGAATATGACCTAGTACTGCACTGAAGAATACGACCTAGTACTGCACTGAAGAATATGACCTAGTACTGCATGTATGCCCTGAACATGTCTACAACTCTTACCCAAACATCTGTCACGTTTACACCAAAGGATTATTTAAGGGAGCCGGGGACAAACGGGGGAGCTGATTCGGTCATCATACTGCAAGATAGGACCACAGTAGAAACGTTATGTATCTCCGGAAAACAACAAACTACCGGAGCAGAGCAGTTAGCAATTATCGATGCAGCCAAAGTTATTGATGAAAGAAAAATTAAAAATAGAAACATTGTTTTCCTGTGTGACTGCCTGTCAGTCCTCGGGGCGACTCAAAGGGATCCACAAGACAACACGAAGAGAACTGACCCACAAGCTAAACAGACTCTTAGAAAACAATCAAATCGTTCTCCAGTAGATTCCGGCTCACTGCTTCATACCAGGAAAAGAGCTAACAGGCCTTGCACAGAATGGGACTAATGAGAAACAACATACCAAATCATTGTTTTAACCAGAAATCAAATCACCCATCAGGGAAAAATATAAGTAATTGTGGGAAGAACAAACCAACAGTAAATATCCACAAGATCCCATCAGCAGACTCAATAAAAAGCAACATACAACAATCTTCTGAATACCAACAGGATACTGCAGGCTCAACTACCACATGCATAAAATGAAGACTGTACATTCCATAGGACCACAAACGCATGAGCACATTCTGCAGACCTGCCCACTCTACCTACAACTCGGAAAAGAAACCTGGCCTCAAAAGCAAAGTGTGCAGAGCAAGCTATGGGGAACCATGAAGGACGTGCTGCTGTCATGTGAGTTCATAGAGGCAGCCCACCTGATGGTCTGATCTGAGCATGTGAGTTCATAGAGGCAACCCACCTGATGGTCTGATCTGAGCATGTGGGTTCATAGAGGCAACCCACCTGATGGTCTGATCTGAGCATGTGAGTTCATAGAGGCAACCCACCTGATGGTCTGATCTGAGCATGTGAGTTCATAGAGGCAACCCACCTGATGGTCTGATCTGAGCATGTGAGTTCATAGAGGCAACCCACCTGATGGTCTGATCTGAGCATGTGAGCTCATAGAGGCAACCCACCTTATGGTCTGATCTGAGCATGTGAGTTCATAGAGGCAACCCACTAGATGGTCTGATCTGAGCATACGAAATAGATCTCAAGGACGAAGAAGAAGATAGAGAAGAAGATCGCTTAGTCACTCCCCTGAATGCAATTGTCTCCAGCCGTCATGAGGGTTTCGCACGCTCGCCGCATTATTTACTTTCCTTGAAAGGGCTTTCGCCACATGTAGTTTTTTATGCACAGATTCACCACCTAGTGGTGCGGTACCAGCCAGCCCGTCTGCCTGTTCATTTTCCACCACACCTGCTTGCCCTAGAGAAAAGATCCAACGGATTTATGCAATTTTGTGAAAAAGATGACAAGTTAATAGATAAATAGACGCAAATGGCAGAATATGTTATCTTACAGAAATAGAAGTGTCTATAATGATGTTATGGTGGAGAAATATGCGTGCACGCAAAGATGTATGTTATCATAGGGAGGCTTAGGTGCACATTATGTGTATCACATAATAATGTAGGTGCACATATAATGTCATCGCATAATAATAAGGGTGCACAAATGTTGTTATCACAGAGAAACACGGTGCACGCACAGATTTGATCAAAGATGTTATCATTTATTAACTCAGGTGCACACACTAATATCATTACGGAGAAACCAGTGTGCACACAAAGATGTTATCATTTATTAACTCAGGTGCACACACTAATATCATTACGGAGAAACCAATGTGCACACAAAGATGTTATCCTTGAACTGTGCTTCTGAAAGGTTCACGCGAACTGCTTGGCTTCAAGATCCTGTTTTCCTTCTTCGTTTTTGAAACAAGATAATTGCCTATTTTCCATATTGCCTTTTTTGTCTGTTAATGCCAGAATCTCCCTCGTTCTAATTCAATTCATCGCTTCTGCTTTTTGTCCCTGATTTAGTCTTCTCATCACGCTTCGTGTTTTTTGTCGCCACATCTTCGGTTACCTGTGTGTCCTAGCGACACTAAAAAAACCTGCGTTCAGATTTGGCCAAAAACGCAGCTTCCTCGGCCAGGCAGAAATGTAATTCCCTGCCACGTTGGCTTGTCAATCAGCGCAGCCTCTGAGAGAATGACTTCCAATGTGGCATGTCACTAAGGCGCCATTATGTGGCCATTTTCTCACAAACTTGTCCAAGTTCTCAAACACAAATTTGGTCTGTCAATGAAACTAAATGGCTGGCCAGCGGGAGCAGTCTATTATTGATTCATTTCTCTATTTATTTATGTCCGGGCCAGGGGGAGATCAGTCGTAGTTTTACGAATATCCGGGATTTGGGGAACTGGTTCACAGGTTGCGGAGTCTTCTCTTACTGGAGCAGGCCAGACTCCATTCACTCTGTTGGGCGAATATAATTTAACAAAGTGAGACAAAGACCTGAAGCAAAGATATAGTAGAGGCTAGACGCTTCTATGTAGGACTCAGGGGTCACCAGCTCAAACTGTTTGCCTTGCACTTTGAGGGCCCTGAGTTCGTTTCGCAGACTACGGTTGTTTGATTCATAAGTTCTATTTTCAAGGAGAGCCATAAGGATAGTGGCAGAAACTACAGGGTTCAGGCTGAATACGACAAACTCTGCAGAGAAATACCGATTCAGGAAGGATAACCTAGGGAAATGAAATTGATTCTGCCAAATTTGACCGAACAAAATACCCCCCTCAACCGCCCCAGCAACCCATGGAGTTTGGTAGCCTCAGCATTGGGAAACAAATCACCCAGTCAGTTACACGAGGAGCAAATTTTACCTTTGTTTCTACACACTGAATAGCGAATAGAATTGAAAATGCCCAGCAATACCACAGTTACACGAGGAGCAAATGTTACCTTTGTTTCTACACACTGAATAGCGAATCGAATTGAAAATGCCCAGCAATGCCACGGCCATCTAAAAACGACCGTCAACAAGCCATGTTATTTGGAGACCAGAATGAGCCCATAGGCCGTTGCTAGAAGAATGAACTGCCAACACAGCACTATTGTACAACTCACTGAACGTTACAGAACGTGATAGGCAGTGCCCAGGATATACGTCAGAATGGCCAACCACGAGTTACTACCCCTGCGCGAGATCAGCATTTTATGCTGAGTCGGCTAAGGAGAGATTTTCTCCGGCACGCCGAACAGACACAGCAATAGGGAGCAGATATGGACAAGTCTCTCGCATGACACTTGTACGATGTCTCAGAGATACAGGCCTGTCATTATGTAGGACCAAACTTGACTCACAAACATCACCCGCCAGCATTACCTGTAATGCACAAAGCAACATGTCGGATGGACTAGACTGCAGTGGAATGATGTTCTATTCACAAACGAGGGCAGGTTCAGTCTATGCTTTGCCTGGACGCAGAGTCTGCACCCAAGGATATGCAACTAGGGGTATGCATCTAGGGGTATGTAACTAAACTGCAACAACTGGAAGCTGCTCTAGAAATCAATGGGACATGTTCCCTCGGAATTGTCTTCAGAAAAGTGCACTTTCCATGTGGAGTTTTTGCCCAGCTGTTTGCAAGAACACGGTGGACATACCAGGTACCGAGGACAGTGCAAATGAATGTTGTTTTACGGATTTCAGAATAATCAAAAATACAATAGAAGTAGTAAATTTTTACCCCACTAGGACACCCGATGACACAAAGTGCCACCATGTGGGTGAGGATCACCCGTGGAGAGGTCCCAGACCCTGAGTGTTGCGTGTGCATTCGTTTTACAGACCTGACTCATTTGTATGCAGAAGCGATCCGACTTCGAAGGAAGCTACCAATTAGTCGACTCTTACGACATGCTTTTGGGTCGCAACAGTTTTGTTTTCCCTATAATAGTTCCCCGGAACCCACACGGGAAAGTCTGTTCTAGTGATAGTGGTGTACGAGTGGTAGTTTATGTAATAAGGGAACAGTCGTTTATTCAACGGATCAACGTCAAGGCACACGGGTGTAACCCAAAAGTGCTCCGTTCTACTTCTATCTCAAGCCTGAGTCTGAAGAATCTCAGCACAGTGCACTAACTCTGCTGCACCGGCGAGGATCCTGATATACTTAAGGTACATTTTAAACTCTAAATTTTGCCCGGGCAGCGCCGTTATGCTACTACAAAATGATTTTTTACGTGCGCAACAATACACACGGGCGACCCTTCTCACTATTCAGAGACTAGGGTAATTACTAGAGGTCCAAGTGAAAAAAAAAAAAAAAACCAGCCTTCACCCGGGTTTGAACCCAGGACTCCAGCATTCGAGACCACATTGGCTACTTGGACTGTGAAAACATAAGACAGACAGATTGCCGCCCTATTTTTGTGTGTAGTCGTATTGTTAAATGCAGTGTGTATGTACTTGGGGTATTTCAACAATGAACTTATCACAGTATGCATAATTCTCGGTTGTTATCAAACGCACAGACTCCGCTGAGAATAAAAACAAGCAAAAATGAAGAACTTTATCCAAGCAAGTCAAGTGACCTTTATTCACGTGGCTTTGACCTTGCTACTCGCATCTTCCACTATGACCCTGAGATTTCTGTCCACAGTGTCTTCTCGTCACAATGTACAGTACCTCCCAGCTCTGTCCACAGTGTCTTCTCGTCACAATGTACAGTACCTCCCAGCTCTGTCTACAGTGTCTTCTCGTCACAATGTACACTACCTCCCAGCTCTGTCCACAGTGTCTTCTCGTCACAATGTACAGTACCTCCCAGCTCTGTCCACAGTGTCTTCTCGTCACAATGTACACTACCTCCCAGCTCTGTCCACAGTGTCTTCTCGTCACAATGTACAGTACCTACCAGCTCTGTCCACAGTGTCTTCTCGTCACAATGTACAGTACCTCCCAGCTCTGTCCACAGTGTCTTCTCGTCACAATGTACAGTACCTACCAGCTCTGTCCACAGTGTCTTCTCGTCACAATGTACAGTACCTACCAGCTCTGTCCACAGTGTCTTCTCGTCACAATGTACAGTACCTCCCAGCTCTGTCCACAGTGTCTTCTCGTCACAATGTACAGTACCTCCCAGCTCTGTCCACATTATCTTCTCGTCACAATGTACAGTACCTCCCAACTCTGTCCACATTATCTTGTCGTCACAATGTACAGCAACTCCCAGCTCTGTCCACATTATCATGTCGTCACAATGTACAGTACCTTCCGGCTCTGTCTGTATCTTCTCGTCACAATGTACAGTACCTCCCAGCTCTGTCCACATTATCTTCTCGTCACAATGTACAGCAACTCCCAGCTCTGTCCACCTTATCTTCTCGTCACAATGTACAGTACCTCCCAGCTCTGTCCACGGTGTCTCCTCGTCACAATGTACAGTACTTCCCTGCTCTGTCCACAGTATCTTCTCGTCACAATGTACAGTACCTTTCAGCTCTGTCCACGGTGTCTTCTCGTCACAATGTACAGTACCTCTCAGCTCTGTCCACGGTGTCTTCTCGTCACAATGTGCAGTACCTCCCAGCTCTGTCCACATTATCTTCTCGTCACAATGTGCAGTACCTCCCAGCTCTGTCCACATTATCTTCTCGTCACAATGTACAGTACCTCTCAGCTCTGTCCACGGTGTCTTCTCGTCACAATGTATAGGACGTCCCAGCTCTGTCCACATTATCTTCTCGTCACAATGTACAGTACCTCTCAGCTCTACCCAGTGTCTCCTCGTCACAATGTACAGTACCTCCCAGCTCTGTCCACGGTGTCTTCTCGTCACAATGTATAGGACGTCCCAGCTCTGTCCAGTGTCTCCTCGTCACAATGTACAGTACCTCCCAGCTCTATCCAGTGTCTCCTCGTCATAATGTACAGTACCTCTCAGCTCTACCCAGTGTCTTCTCGTCATAATGTACAGTACCTCTCAGCTCTACCCAGTGTCTCCTCGTCACAATGTACAGTACCTCTCAGCTCTACCCAGTGTCTTCTCGTCATAATGTACAGTACCTCTCAGCTCTACCCAGTGTCTCCTCGTCACAATGTACAGTACCTCTCAGCTCTACCCAGTGTCTCCTCGTCACAATGTACAGTACCTCTCAGCTCTACCCAGTGTCTCCTCGTCACAATATACAGTACCTCTCAGCTCTACCCAGTGTCTCCTCGTCATAATGTACAGTACCTCCCAGCTCTACCCAGTGTCTCCTCGTCACAATGTACAGTACCTCTCAGCCCTACCCAGTGTCTCCTCGTCACAATGTACAGTACCTCTCAGCTCTACCCAGTGTCTCCTCGTCACAATGTACAGCACCTCTCAGCTCTACCCAGTGTCTCCTCGTCACAATGTACAGTACCTCTCAGCTCTACCCAGTGTCTCCTCGTCACAACGTACAGTACCTCTCAGCTCTATCCAGTGTCTCCTCGTCACAATGTACAGTACCTCTCAGCTCTACCCAGTGTCTCCTCGTCACAATGTACAGTACCTCTCAGCTCTACCCAGTGTCTCCTCGTCACAATGTACAGTACCTCTCAGCTCTACCCAGTGTCTCCTCGTCACAATGTACAGTACCTCTCAGCTCTACCCAGTGTCTCCTCGTCATAATGTACAGTACCTTCCAGCTCTACCCAGTGTCTCCTCGTCACAATGTACAGTACCTCTCAGCTCTACCCAGTGTCTCCTCGTCACAATGTACAGTACCTCTCAGCTCTACCCAGTGTCTCCTCGTCACAATGTACAGTACCTCTCAGCTCTACCCAGTGTCTCCTCGTCACAATGTACAGTACCTCTCAGCTCTACCCAGTGTCTCCTCGTCACAATGTACAGTACCTCTCAGCTCTATCCAGTGTCTCCTCGTCACAATGTACAGTACCTCTCAGATCTACCCAGTGTCTCCTCGTCACAATGTACAGTACCTCTCAGCTCTACCCAGTGTCTCCTCGTCACAATGTACAGTACCTCTCAGCTCTACCCAGTGTCTCCTCGTCACAATGTACAGTACCTCTCAGCTCTATCCAGTGTCTCCTCGTCACAATGTACAGTACCTCTCAGATCTACCCAGTGTCTCCTCGTCACAATGTACAGTACCTCTCAGCTCTATCCAGTGTCTCCTCGTCACAATGTACAGTACCTCTCAGCTCTACCCAGTGTCTCCTCGTCACAATGTACAGTACCTATCAGCTCTATCCAGTGTCTCCTCGTCATAATGTACAGTACCTCCCAGCTCTGTTTGATTCCGTTCTGTGTCTAGATTAATTAGATCTGCTTTACCTTCTCCGAATTCATCAAGTCTGTCATACCCTGAGTAGTCCTTTTCTAGACTCGGTGAGTCTGCTATTCCCTGTCTATACTCAGTGAGTCTGCTATTTCCTGTCTAGACTTAGTGAGTCTGATATTTCCTGTCTATACTCAGTGAGTCTGCCATTCCCTATCTAGATTCATTAAGTCTTGATTTGATTATCTATACAGATGGTTCGGTGGTGAGAGGAAAGAGAAGTACCTTGGGGTTCGTAGCGAAAGCCAATGGAAAATCTTTAGCGCAAGACAGCCTTGCCTACGACATCACACCATGTAGCATGAGAATGGAGGTGGAGGCGGTAACTGCAGCTCTCCGGTGACTATAGAACAAGACACATACACATGTTGTAATTGTAACAGACTCTGAAGGCATGCTGAGAAAGGTGAAGACAGGGATGCTTCGAGCAGAGTGACAAGCTTCACTGGGAAGGTCACGGGTAGTGAGCATACTTTGGATATTTGCTCCAGGCTATGCCGGCGTAGTGGTTAATGAACAGGCAGACATATTGGCTGGATCTGCACTAGTGGGTGGTGAAATGATACATGACAAGGCAGGTGTGGTCAAAGCCCTTTGGGAACAAGCAACGGAATCAGTAGAGAAAAAAGATTATTATGGCTTCAACTCTTTTAGTTGTGCTTCAAGTTTCCGAGCTATATAACACGATTGATCTTAAGAACGTTTTATACATATTGACCCTGGTGTTGCTGGATAGAGACTTTGACTTTAGCAAATGTTGAAGTGCACAGTATAATTTACTTCCCTATTGTATTCTTGATTGCTATACCCTGTCAAGATTAATTAAGTTTATTTTACGATGTCTAGATTCATCGAGTTTGTTCGGTCTTGTCTAGATTCGTTGAGTTTGCTACACCTTGTCCAGATTAACTGATTGTGTAGTACCCTGTCTAGATTCATATATCTGTCCGAGTTTTCTCACCCTCAGCATTAGTGTGAAGCTTTAAACTGGGAAATGACCTTTGAAAACTGACTGGTCGATAAACAGTTTCTCGATTTCAGACGGTAATTCGACATCAGTCTGGTGTACCCTGAGTTGATGCTGCTATTTTGGCTTCAGCTGACTTCCTCTGTGAGTTGTCGTGGAGTAGTTTCCCCTTGCCTCCCCGAACATGCAACGTTCTCTTGTTTCCGGTCCCCCCTCTAATCATGGCAGTAATGCCCTCTCATGTCGGACACGCCCAATCGGACGTGCGCATTACAGACGAGAAACTGCGGTAAATGGACCACTGTGCACTTTGCTTGTGTCGAGTATATGTGAGACTTGTTAGTGTGTGTACATGTTGTCATGTGTCTGTCCTAATGGATTCAAAATGAAAGCCTTAACGCTGATTGCCGGGGGTTTCAGGGCAAAGAAATGAAGTTGTTTTTGTAGATGTATGAACAATTTCAGTGCTCGAAAATGTCTTAGCAGGTTCACCGAGTGGGGTAACAGCAATGCAGCACTAGTCAAGGACTTTCATGGAATGTGGGAAATGTGCTGCTGATCAAGGACTTTCATGGAATGTGGGAAATGTGCTGCTGATCAAGGACTTTCATGGAATGTGGGAAATGTGCTGCTGGTCAAGGACTTTCATGGAATGTGGGAAATGTGCTGCTGATCAAGGACTTTCATGGAATGTGGGAAATGTGCGGCTGGTCAAGGACTTTCATGGAATGTGGGAAATGTGCGGCTGGTCAAGGACTTTCATGGAATGTGGGAAATGTGCGGCTGGTCAAGGACTTTCATGGAATGTGGGAAATGTGCGGCTGGTCAAGGACTTTCATGGAATGTGGGAAATGTTGGTCAAGGACTTTCATGGAATGTGGGAAATGTGCGGCTGGTCAAGGACTTTCATGGAATGTGGGAAATGTGCGGCTGGTCAAGGACTTTCATGGAATGTGGGAAATGTGCGGCTGGTCAAGGACTTTCGTAAAATAAGGTAATGTGAAGCTGGCAGTGTTGTCTAGAACGCCGGGTTTCTATGCTGGTTTCACATCCTCAGTAAAGTGATGTAAATTGTTTTTAGGTCAGAGCAAAAACAATTTAACCTGCACAGTCCCTGGCGACAGCACCAGCAGCCAAGTAGCCCTAAATAGTCTGGTTCGGAGACCCCCCGACCCTGCCAACCACATTCTACGCCGCCATAAAAAGATTGACAGATTCACCTGCAGTGAACAATTTTTTATTAGGTCCGCCCCTCCCCCCTTTTTCCCTAACTTTAAAAACAAAACAATCTACACTGTTTTATGTTTCAATGGCCTGTCATGGTTCTCTTAAGTACTGATACCAATCGTCTCCACATCAGTTCTTTGTCTTGTAATATCAGATCAATATCTGATCGTATATCAGTGCACTGGTAGGGACGGTCGGGAAATCTGGCCACTGTGTATACAAGTGCTGCACAAATTCAATACGCGGTACGGCGCCAAAACATGGACAGGGAAAATCAGTTAGACTACTGAGGTTTTGATGACATACAGAAGAATAGATCCAATTTCATGGATCAGATACACAAGTTCTGGGAAACATGCATAGACTAGAGAGTTGTTGGAGGAAACATGCATAGACAAGAGAGCTGTTGGAGGAAACATGCATAGACAAGAGAGTTGTTGGAGGAAACATGCACAGACAAGAGAGTTGTTGGAGGAAACATGCACAGACAAGAGAGCTGTTGGAGGAAACATGCACAGACAAGAGAGCTGTTGGAGGAAACATTCACAGACAAGAGAGCTGTTGGAGGAAACATGCATAGACAAGAGAGCTGTTGGAGGAAACATTCCCAGACAAGAGAGCTGTTGAAGGAAACATTCACAGACAAGAGAGCTGTTGGGGGAAACATGCATAGACAAGAGAGCTGTTGGTGGAAACATGTACTGACAAGAGAGCTGTTGGAGGAAACAGGCATAGACAAGAGAGCTGTTGGAGGAAACATGCACATACAAGAGAGCTGTTGGAGAAAACATTCACAGACAAGAGAGCTGTTGTGGGAAACATGCACAGACAAGAGAGCTGTTGGGGGGAAACATGCACATACAAGAGAGCTGTTGGAGGAAACATTCACAGACAAGAGAGCTGTTGGAGGAAACATTCACAGACAAGAGAGCTGTTGGAGGAAACATTCACAGACAAGAGAGCTGTTGGAGGAAACATGCACAGACAAGAGAGCTGTTGGAGGAAACATGCACAGACAAGAGAGCTGTTGGAGGAAACATGTACAGACAAGAGAGTTGAAGGAAACATGCACAGACAAGAGAGTTGTTGGAGGAAACATGCATAGACAAGAGAGTTGTTGGAGGAAACATGCACAGACAAGAGAGCTGTTGGAGGAAACATGCACAGACAAGAGAGTTGGAGGAAACATGCACAGACAAGAGAGCTGTTGGGAGAAACATGCACAGACAAGAGAGTTTGAGGAAACATGCACAGACAAGAGAGTTGGAGGAAACATGCACAGACAAGAGAGTTGGAGGAAACATGCACAGACAAGAGAGTTGGAGGAAACATGCACAGACAAGAGAGTTGTTGGAGGAAACATGCACAGACAAGAGAGCTGTTGGGGGAAACATTCACAGACAAGAGGGCTGTTGGAAGAAACATTCACAGACAAGAGGGCTGTTGGAGGAAACAGGCATAGACAAGAGAGCTGTTGAAGGAAACATGCATAGACTAGAGAGCTGTTGGAGGAAACATGCATAGACAAGAGAGCTGTTGGAGGAAACAGGCATAGACAAGAGAGCTGTTGAAGGAAACAGGCATAGACAAGAGAGCTGTTGAAGGAAACATGCACAGGGAAAAATAAATATTGCGACCACATAAACAACACAGCGCTAGCATACCACATACCAGATGGAGAAGATGTCATGATTGCTACCATATACCAAAGAGAGGAGATGTCATGATTGCTACCATATACCAGAGAGAGAGAGAGAGAGAGAGAGAGAGAGAGAGAGAGAGAGAGAGAGAGAGAGAGAGAGAGAGAGAGAGAGAGAGAGAGAAGATTTCATGATTGCTACCACATACCAGAGATAAAAGATGTCATGATTGCTACCATATACGAGAGAGAGAGAAGATGTCATAATTGCTACCATATACAAGAGAGAGAGAGAGAGAGAGATGTCATGATTGCTACCATATACCAGAGAGAAAAGATGTCATGATTGCTACCGTATACCGGATAGAGAAGATGTCATGATTGCTACCATATAATAGAGAAGATGTCATGATTGCTACCATATACCAGAGAGAGATGTCATGATTGCTACCATATACCAGAGAGAAAAGATGTCATGATTGCTACCATATACCAGAGAGAAAAGATGTCATGATTGCTACCATTTACCAAATAGAGAAGATGTCATGATTGCTACCATATACCAGAGAGAAAAGATGTCATGATTGCTACCATATACCAGAGGGAGATGTCATGATTGCTACCATATACCAGATAAAGAAGATGTCATGATTGCTACCATATACCAGATAGAGAAGATGTCATGATTGCTACCATATACCAGAGAGAAAAGATGTCATGATTGCTACCATATACCAGAGAGGTAAAATGTCATGATTGCTACCATATACCAGATAAAGAAGATGTCATGATTGCTACCATATACCAGAGAGAAAATGTCATGATTGCTACCATATACCAGAGAGAAAAGATGTCATGATTGCTACCATATACCAGATAGAGAAGATGAAGGCAGGAAACAGAGAGGTAGACAGGATACTACTTCTTCTTCATCTTCAGGTTTCCGGCCGTAGACTCCAGTGTAAAATTCTGGTTGTTCGTTCACTTCTGAGCTCCGGGTATTCCATAACTTCAGTTTGGCGGACGCATCCACTTTACATATCTAGCTTATCTGTGTGCAGGCTGCTGGTTCCTTGCCTTTCAGGCAGATGCACTCTAACTTCGAAGGACACATCCCTAATTAGTCGCCTTGTATGACATGCTTGTTAGGGGGCAGTATACCTTTTCTCCTCCCCCCCCCCCCTCTATCCCCTCCCGCCTCTAAAATGGGACCCGGAACCCACACGGAAAGACAGGCCACACAAATAAAGAAAACATCTCAATAGGGACCAACAGAAGTTTGGGAGTGAACAACCAAGACCGGAGACAGTGTTGGGGATCCATTACTGGTAGCCTCTCCCTGTGGGGGAAGACACCTGTTTGACTAAATCAGTAACGATTCTCATTCTGACGAGTTTGTCACCAAGTTCTTTATAAGGCAGTGAAGATTCACATGGAGGGCATCACCAACCTCAGACTACAGTGGTACATTGAAAGTGAAAACATCATTACACCACAGCAGGCGGGCTTTAGAAAGTTCTACTCTACGGAAGACCAGACAACATACCTCTCCCAAGAAATAGAGGATGCTTTTCAAGATAAGAAACTGGTACTCGCGGCATGGATAGATTTAAGAAAAGCTTTTGACAAGGTTTGGAAGGAGGGGCTTTTGAAGAAATTCAGAAAATAAAAAGTAAATGGAAGAATGTACAATTGGATTAAAGCATATCTACATAACAGAAGAGCCCAGGTACAGGTAGATGGTTTCAAAAGTAAAAAACGTTCTACTGCCACATGGCGTCCCTCAAGGTGGTGTCCTGTCGCCCACACTTTTCCTCTTATTCGTCAACGACCTGGTTGCTGAAATACCAAATGGAATCAAAATGGCAATGTATGCCGACGACCTGGTACTGTGGTGCACCGATGAACATGCAACGATAGCCACAAGAACACTACAGCGGGCTACATATGCACTTGAGGCATGAGCGAATAGATTGTGTCAGCATCACTACAGACAAATGTAGCACCACACTCCTCACTCTTTCCCCAAAGCAAAAAGGCACCATCAAAATAAACGGAATACCCCTAAGAGATGATAAAGAGCCCACGTACCTCGGAGTCACATTTGATGACAGGTTGACATGGAGAAAACATATCAACAAGGCAGCAACCAAAGCCAGGAGGAAGACAGCCATACTAAGAAAACTAAGTGGAACCACATGGGGAGTCAGTGGGAAATACTCAGTAAAGTTTACAAGCAGAGCATACAACCACACGTGGAATATGGGTCAACTGCATGGTGTTCAGCATCTAGTACCACATTAAAGGAGTTGGACAAAGTGCCAAATCAAGCGCTCAGAGTCATCACAGGAGGGATGAAATCAACTCCCATATCAGAAATGGAGAAAGATGGCAAAACACAGGCACTGAGAGAACGCAGAGATACAAAGTTGCAAATACAAGCTGAAAAGTTCCTCACTATGCCAGATCATCACATGAAAAATAGATTTCAGAACCTAGCCTTGGGACGGTTAAAAAGAAGCAGCTTTATACATCAAGCAAAAAGAATATGTAGACACACTCCTGACCTTCCAGAAATGGGTTGTCCACTTAACAGTATTCCAGAACAAACCCCATGGAGAGAGAAATGCAAACTAACAGTACAAATCCAGACCGATGTGAAAGGAATATTTGACAAAAAAAGAACAAGATAGTGTACAACGCAGAATGGCCACCCTCAGTTACATTGATGGAGAATACCCACAAGAACAATGGGTCAGAGTCTATACACATGGGTGCAGTTAGAAATGGTGGTGCTGGAGTGTACATAGAATTCCCAGATGGTACTAGGGATAAGTCCAGCGTACCAACCGGAAAGTACTGCCATAACTATGATGCAGAAACTCAGGCTATCAAGATAGCAACAGAGAAACTGCTAAATACCAATCTTGGCTCACAGTATGTTGTAATGCTGACAGATGCTAAATCAGTAAAGGGATGCATCCAGTCTAAGAACTACCAGAATGTGTATAATCAGTGCTGCTCACAACTCAGCCTTCAGCTAAGAGTCGTAAGCAGTGGATACCATCATATTGGGTATGCCCGGTGTGAAATGAGAAAGCTGATCAAAAACAGGAGAATGCGAATCAAAAGTGCAGCAGGATGTACCAGTCACACTCCCAAGAAAAGACCTTATCTTGACACTCAGGAAAGACCAGCCCCAGCACAAGACGACTATTTTATTATAAACAGACCATGCATCTTTGTTTTTATCCTCCGCTTCAGAACAGGGCACAACCGATTACTTAACCACATGTGTACACAAAATTCAAGCTAGGCGTATCAGCCTGTGCACTGTGGAAAAATATTCCCAGCATCTTTGATAAGTTTCTACTCCAGGACTGCACCGAAATTGATGTAATAAGGCAAACAAAAGTCAGAAAGAAACAAATGTAACGTAAACTCTATGGAGCTGAATGAATTACACAACAGTGATCTTTTTTCTCAAAAGAGACTTCATTGCTGATATAGACAACTTATTTCAGGTGAACGAAAGAAGAAGAAAAAGAAGACATAACAGCCGCAATGTCAGTGACAGTTTGTGATGAGTCCAACCTGTAACTTCCTGCATACATGGTAGTTTGCAATGTTGTCCGTGTGTTCCCGCCGTTACACAAGGGCACACAATTCGAGCCGAGCACGCTAGCTTGTCTTGGAAGACACAGACTCTTGAAGATGAGCAATAAGGACCTCAATATCCCCAGACTGCTAAAACCACGATGTTAATCAATGGCACGGAGGTTCTGAGAGCCGCGGTTTGATCTCAATCGCTGGTACATTTCCATACTTACACGACTCACCTTTTTTATCAAAAATTTACTAATGACAAACGGGGGAGGTAAGTATGAGGAACGTGTGAGACAGACTGCCCTTGTGCGAATATTGAGTTGACGTGGAGACTGTGTTCATGTGATTTAAAAACCGCAAGAGAGAAATTCTACCAGAGGATGAGTCATGTTCGTTTACTTATTTCCACAGGCAGCGCCTCCCCTATGTGCCAGGCTCCTGACTTTCCATGAAGCCAGAAATGGAGATATCTGAGAAAAGTGATCCAAGCGACAAAAGAGGACAAATCTCAAAATCAGAAAATATGTCATGATCTTGAAACCCTGTCCTTACAAACCCGAGTGAATCAGACACAGTTACGATGGTTTGGACATGTATGCCGAATGGTAGAAAATCAGCCACCATGGTAGGCTTTAGAGGTTAAGAACCAGGGAACCAGACCTGCAGTGCGACCCAAGTTTCGCTGGGAAGACAACACCCGACAGTCCCTCATGGACAGAGGACTGGAATGGAACAAAGACAGAAAGAAAACTGCTGACAGAGAAGTGTGGAGGTCTCTCTGGCAAACCTCTACACCCCAAGGTAGAAGAGGAGAGACTAAGTAAATAAGTAAGTAAGTTAAAGAAAGAGACCTGATAGAGCTGCCATCTTTCTGATCATCAACGAATACAGGCTATACTGAAGCGTCCACTCAAAATGTCTGCCACAAGGGCGTTTATTCACATGTTTGTTGCTTATTGACCTCCCCTGTTTGTCACAAGGAAATTAATGGTAAAAAAGGATCATCTTGTCATAGTAGCATGGACAATAAGTCCTGGCGGTGACCCTGATGAAGATGAACAAACTACCAGTATGAAAACAAATATAAAAACGATAATGCCAGTGATAAACAGTAGGACCACGAAGAAGAAGAAGCTCAACGGACGATTTGTAAAAACGAAATTACCTAGTCTAGCACGTTTCAAAACTAACTGTCTGAACAAAAAGAAATCAGGGCCCTTCCGATGCCGTTGTCCCTAAACTTAGAGCTGGTGGCAGACACCATCTACAGCTAACGTTGATCACCTGATGAAAGTCCCGCGGTGAAGCTCTCTCGGTGTTCTCTTAGATCTGACTTCCGCTATGTCACCACGCTGGGTTTATTCCAAAATGTTTTTTCCAGTCAAACTGGCAAATTTTCATTTAATATGGTTTGGTCGTGAAGTGCCATGCCATTTTTTTTTTTTGAAACAGTGATTTTACGACCACCAATCTACCAGGGTATAATTTACAGTCTGGCAAACCAGCCAGGGTGTCGACACTTACAGTCTCGAATTAGAGAAACGCATTTAGAAAATCTGGCAATAAAATTAGCAGTACAGCTTAACCACGACCGGCTCCAACTGACGGGTCGTGCTGATGACGTCACCGCGTCCGGCTAACAAAGCGTTAACGCAGCGGTTCTCAAACAAGAAACAAACTGTCTTCGACAGTGGCAAGGGAAGACAAACTAAATTTTAACTTTTATGTATCTACATGCTTTATTTAATAATTTCACAATTTTTAGCGGACTTTTCTTGATTACTGTCGTGACTTCCCTGCCAAACAATCTCACCCCCCCCCCCCCTTTTTTTTTCCTTTCTCTCCCCTTTTCCATCATCAAATTGCTT
>CAJHNH020000326.1:236564-244064 GCA_905116865.2 Candidula unifasciata | reverse complement strand
ACAAGAGAGAACAGAGATGTGTGAACAAGGATTGGATGATACAAGAGAGAACAGAGATGTGTGAACAAGGATTAGAGGATACAAGAGAGAACGGAGATGTGTGAACAAGGATTGGATGATACAAGAGAGAACAGAGATGTGTGAACAAGGATTGGATGATACAAGATAGAACAGAGATGTGTGAACAAGGATTAGAGGATACACGATAGAGCGGAGATGTGTGAACAAGGATTAGAGGATACAAGAGAGAACGGAGATGTGTGAACAAGGATTGGATGATACAAGAGAGAACGGAGATGTGTGAACAAGGATTAGAGGATACACGATAGAGCGGAGATGTGTTAACAAGGATTAGAGGATACAAGAGAGAACAGAGATGTGTGAACAAGGATTGGATGGTACAAGAGAGAACAGAGATGTGTGAACAAGGATTGGATGATACAAGAGAGAACGGAGATGTGTGAACAAGGATTGGATGATACAAGAGAGAACAGAGATGTGTGAACAAGGATTGGATGATACAAGAGAGAACAGAGATGTGTGAACAAGGATTAGAGGATACAAGAGAGAACGGAGATGTGTGA
This sequence comes from Candidula unifasciata, assembly GCA_905116865.2. Taxonomy (NCBI): domain Eukaryota; kingdom Metazoa; phylum Mollusca; class Gastropoda; order Stylommatophora; family Geomitridae; genus Candidula; species Candidula unifasciata. The sequence continues at coordinate 243,480 of CAJHNH020000326.1, read as the reverse complement.
ACAAGGATTGGATGATACAAGAGAGAACGGAGATGTGTGAACAAGGATTAGAGGATACACGATAGAGCGGAGATGTGTGAACAAGGATTAGAGGATACAAGATAGAGCGGAGATGTGTGAACAAGGATTGGATTATACAAGAGAGAACGGAGATGTGTGAACAAGGATTGGATGATACAAGAGAGAACGGAGATGTGTGAACAAGGATTGGATGATACAAGATAGAGCGGAGATGTGTGAACAAGGATTGGATGATACAAGAGAGAACGGAGATGTGTGAACAAGGATTGGAAGATACAAGAGAGAACGGAGATGTGTGAACAAGAATTAGAGGATACCTAGGATAATAAGTTCAGGGCCAGACAATTAGGGCTTCTCTGACAATCCATGGACACAACTCCTTTTTAACAAATTTATTGGGAGAAAAGTGAAGATATGTACAGGGGAAAGACATCGCTACATATGAGTTGACGATATCAAGCGATGGGCTGTACGAAGTGTAGTTTGATGTTTCTGTCAGGAAGAAAAAAGAGATAAGCCGACGGAAAAGAAATGTAAGGAAGACAAGTATAGAGACAACAACAAAAACTGAACAAACAGCTAATCCAATCTGGTGAGAGCTGGAGATTACATAGATGTCAAAAAGCCATCGCAAATGGACATTTCAATCGAGGAAAACAAGTTTACATTGAAGCGTTTCTGAAATTGCCGCACCGACAAATGGAATAGTTTGACCTACTGACCTCTCGCCTGTCACAGCTCTCGTCATTTAACCGAAACATATAGATCCAAACCGCAGCCGGCTTGGATAGGGGCTGCCCTGCCCTCTCTCTACCACTAAAGTGTATTTTGTTTCGTTTTTATTGTTGTTATTCTTATGAATGTCTTATATTTAGTTGTGTGCTTCATTTTATGTTGATGTAACTCTGTAGTAACACACTTGACGAGATACAGCGAAATATTCCTGGCAATACATTGTGCAATGTATTGTTTGTGTCCGCATTATTTAAAGTCTTATCTTTTACAGAAAGTATGTGTAATAATATAGCCTAAGACATATCCTTTAGCTCAAAGAAGTCCCTGGAGCCGCCACGCCAGCAGCATATTATCACACTGGGCTAGACTTGAAGGTTTTGTTATCTTGTGAGGCATCTCTTCCTGGCGAGGCATCTCTTCCTGGTGAGGTATCTCTCCCTGGTGAGGCATCTCTCCACGGTGAGGTATCTCTTCCTGGTGAGGTATCTCTCCCTGGTGAGGTATCTCTCTCTTGTGAGGCATCTCTCTCTGGTGAGGTATCTCTCCCTGGTGAGGTATCTCTTCCTGGTAAGGTATCTCTTCCTGGTAAAGTATCTCTTCCTCGTGAGGTATCTCTTCCTGGTGAGGTATCTCTCCCTGGTGAGACATCTCTTCCTGGTGAGGTATCTCTCCCTGGTGAGGCATCTCTTCCTGGTGAGGTATCTCTCTCTTGTGAGGCATCTCTCTCTTGTGAGGCATCTCTCTCTGGTGATGTATCTCTTCTCTGGTGAGGTATCTCTTCCTGGTGAGGCATCTCTCTCTGGTGAGGTATCTCTCCCTGGTGAGGTACCTCTTCCTGGTGGGGTATCACTCTCTGGTGAGGTATCTCTTCCTGGGGAATAATCTCTTCCTGGTGAGGCATCTCTTCCTGGTGAAGGCATCTCTCTCTGGTGAGGCATCCCTTCCTGGTGAGGTATCCCTTCCTGGTGAGGTATCTCTTCCTGGTGAGGCAACTCTTCCTGGTGAGGCATCTCTTCCTGGTGAGGCATCTCTCACTAGTGAGGCATATCTCTCTGGTGAGGCATCTCTTCCTGGTGAGGCACCTCTTCCTGGTGAGGCATCTCTCTCTCCAGTGAGGCATCTCTTCCTGGTGAGGCATCTCTTCCTGGTGAGGCATCTCTTCCTGGTGAGGCATCTTTTCCTGGTGAGGTATCTCTTCCTGGTGAGGCATCTCTTCCTGGTGAGGTATCTCTTCCTGGCGAGGTATCTCTTCCTGGTGAGGCATCTCTTCCTGGTGAGGCATCTCTTCCTGGTGAGTCATCTCTTCCTGGTGAGGCATCTCTTCCTGGTGAGGCATCTCTTCCTGGTAAGGTATCTCTTCCTGGTGAGGCATCTCTTCCTGGTGAGGCATCTCTTCCTGGTGAGTCATTTCCTGGTGAGGCATCTCTTTCTGGTGAGGCATCTCTTCCTGGTGAGGCATCTCTTCCTGGTGAGGCATCTCTTCCTGGTGAGGCATCTCTCTCTGGTGAGGCATCTCTTCCTGGTGAGGTATCTCTTCCTGGTGAGGCATCTCTTCCTGGTGAGGCATCTCTTCCTGGTGAGGCATCTCTTCCTGGTGAGGCATCTCTCACTAGTGAGGCATCTCTCTCTGGTGAGGCATCTCTTCCTGGTGAGGCACCTCTTCCTGGTGAGGCATCTCTCTCTCCAGTGAGGCATCTCTTCCTGGTGAGGCATCTCTTCCTGGTGAGGCATCTCTTCCTGGTGAGGCATCTCTTCCTGGTGAGGTATCTCTCTCTAGTGAGGCATCTCTTCCTGGTGAGGCATCTCTTCCTGGTGAGGTATCTCTCTCTAGTGAGGTATCTCTCTCTGGTGAGGCATCTCTTCCTGGTGAGGTATCTCTCTCTAGTGAGGTATCTCTCTCTGGTGAGGCATCTCTCTGTGGTGAGGCATCTCTTCCTGGTGAATTATCTCTTCCTGGTGAGGCATCTCTTCCTGGTGAGGCATCTCTTCCTGGTGAGGCATCTCTTCCTGGTGAAGTATCTCTTCCTGGTGAGGTATCTCTTCCTGGTGAGGTATCTCTTCCTGGTATGTCATCTCTTCCTGGTGAGGTATCTCTTCCTGGTGAGGTATCTCTCTCTGGTGAGGTATCTCTCTGGTGAGGCATCTCTCTCTGGTGAGGCATCTCTCTCTCTCTGGTGATGTATCTCTTCCTGGTGAGGTATCTCTTCCTGGTGAGGTATCTCTTCCTGGTGAGGCATCTCTTTCTGTTGAGGCATCTCTTCCTGGTGAGGTATCTCTCTCTGGTGAGGCATCTCTTCCTGGTGAGGCATCTCTCTCTGGTGAGGCATCTCTTCCTGGTGAGGTATCTATTCCTGGTGAGGTATCTCTTCCTGGTGAGGTATCTCTTCCTGGTGAGGTATCTCTCTCTGGTGAGGCATCTCTCTCTAGTGAGGCATCTCTCTCTGGTGAGGCATCTCTCTCTGGTGAGGCATCTCTCTCTGGTGAGGCATCTCTTCCTGGTGAGGTATCTCTCCCTGGTAAGGCATCTCTTCCTGGGGAGGTATCTCTCTCTGGTGAGGCATCTCTTCCTGGTGAGGTATCTCTTCCTGGTGAGGTATCTCTCTCTGGTGAGGCATCTCCACAGATATGTGCTTTTTCAATAAGCTTAGGCTGACACGGCTGAGACCATCATTAAAATAACCAACCTGGGCTTTGTTCTTGGCAGGGCCCCGCCATGTGGTCAAGATATCCACATTTACCTCTTGGTCTTCCCCTTCTGCTTGGCCTGGAGATTTGCCAGTTGTCAACAAGTAGACGTGTCCTTGTGCAGACGAACGAGGAAGTCCTTCAATAAACTAATAAATCCCGTAAACTGCTTAGAGAGATTAGACCCGGCCAAAAATGATTCGTGGGGAGGGGGAGACAACTTTTTGTTTTACAGCTGGTTAATGTTAGGGGGAGACGATCAAAAGCTTCAAAAGCTATATCAATGCTTGAAAGATTTCTTCTCCTTCTGCTTCTTCTTCTCCTTCTTCTTCTTTTTCTGTGCTGCTGCCGGTTCTGCTTCTTTCTCTGTATCCACTTCTCTTTGTTCCTTTTCTTCTTCTCTCCCAGTGAAACATAGGCCCTGTGGCTCTGTACCAACTCACACAAAGCGCTTTCTGGTCTTGTTCATGACTGAGTGAGAATATCGTTCCGTTTTCGCCGGGATAGTATCGTTTTTATTTTAGGCAGACCCAGACCTTGGCGCCGATACTAAGAAAGTCTATTGTTCTAATTGACGGTATCGACGTCATGATCTGGACTTACACACAAAACGATACTCTCCCGGCGACAAGGGGACGATATGGTCAGCCTAGTCATGACTGTTTAGAAATGACAAATAAAATGTTTATAGTACACGTTAGGCCGTCCTATTCCAAACCTTCTAAGTCGCATTCTGCGACAGTCATGGTTGGACACGGCAGTATTACTGTATGCTTCCTGTATAGACGCTGAAATCACACAAGTGAAAGACAACCAAATTCAATCATTTGCTCTTGTTATTACAAACATCTTGACTTCAGTAACACCTTGATTACCTCCCTTCCAGTAGTCATTCTTCAATAGAGAGTGGCGCAATTATCTCTTGTTACCAATACTTTTCTTTACCGTGCATTATTGTCTCGTTAGCTCAGGAAATCGCACAGCTACTCGACGACCGGTTGGGTCGATACCTTCTCACGAGTATTCCCTTGCGTCTCAGATAAATGGCTCCTTATTCCATCGGAAAACACGAGATGTCTCTCGAGGGCCGGAGGTGGAAGTCTGAGGGTGAGCTAATGCAAGACAAGCCTGGGGATATGGCTGAATTCTTCACATTCACCGACGACTCTTGCATATAAATTCAATCAATTATTTGTATAGACTAGTCTTTCGAGATCTGATATTCCTAAATTTAGATTTACGAGAAATGGTTTTGTTATTTACAGACTGACTATCGTCCACGTAGCCAATGGCGGCGGCACAGATTTATAGACACTGCTGGGATCGCACTTTGTAACAGAAAGAGGACAGCGCATGCTCCACAGGGGAGGGGGGGGGGGTGGGAGGCAGCGGGGAACTATTTTAGAAAACGTTGGATTCAATGACCAAACCATCCCGTGTCTCACTGCCATCGGTTTTCACAAAGGGTGTCCAATTTCGCCCGACAACGTCTGACAAATTGTTACTTGGTTCAGCTTGTAGAAACAGGTCTTCTTGATCAAATGGTGAAGCCTTTTGCCTCGTGCTCTTTGGGCTTTTGGTTTTATTGCAGACTTCGTCTTTCAGTTCGCGACAGCTGATATTTCATAGATCTCTGGAGTTGGCAGATATATACTGTAGCTACAGTGTTAGCCCTTTGTGCCATTCTCTCGTAGGCTACAAGCTGCCCGGGGCAGACAGACCAAGCCAAACAAAATGAAACCCTCTAAATATGAATGCGACAATCGAAGACAGGGGACCTGCGTTGAGGCTTCACACGTGAACCATCTGTCGGCATATGTCAGTTGCATGAGTCACGCAGAAGGGGCAGGTAAAGATCTGTTAGGTGCACATCATTTACAAGACGGCTATCGATACCAAGCTCGAAATCAACGCAGGGCGGTCTGCTGTCAGATCGCCCGCAGCTCGGAATAAAACCGGTCGGCAAAGAATTTCAAATATTAAAAAGACACACAGCCTGTTCGCAACGCCTAAACCACAAATGCTAACTTAATGGGCAGTCTTCATCATCACGTGGCCTGTCGACTAGGGTAGGCGTTCGGGCATCACTACAGATTACAGGACCTTGTCTTCTGGGTCAGTGTCCCCGATGTTATCCATCCGTGCCACCGTCGCTGTTTTGTCTCTCTCGATCTGCCTCTCCCACTTCTACCGTCCATCTTCCCAGTCGTCACAGAATTCTTCAAAGACGTCCACCTCACCACATGTTAGAAGCGAGCATTTGGACTTCTTTAAAGCATAGTTTACCTAGTATGGCTCTGTCTCTCTACACGGCACCACTTGTCCCAGCGAGAACGTTGCCCTAAGCACGAACTCCGTAGCTTCATCAGCGCCCTTTATGTTTGCAGGAAACATTGTAACAGAGTTATTTCTAGAACCATCACATTTTTACCAAGCGATATGATATTGTGTATAATTAAATGGACCCCCCCCTCCCCCCCCCCCAAAAAAAATGGTTTTAGCAAACTGAAGATTCCCTATCTTGAAACATCACTTGTTTTTTGGCAGTTTGATATTTTGCGTGCATATGAATAGCCCTGTTATATAAATAGCACTTGACGTAATTTTGTGACGTACCCTATCAAAAACATTACAGAAACACCCGCTTTCTGGAAGTCTCCAGGAGGGCAGCTGCCAAACAAATGAGTATATTTAGGTGCAGAGCTATCTGATGCAATAGAGATGTAATTTGAAAATACCACGTTAGAATCTACACAGTAAACATGTTGAGTCGAACTGGGACCTTCTAGCAACAGTTTAGTGAGTAGAAAACAGATTCCACACATGCCAGCGACTCATTATAATTAGTGAGTAAGAAACCACTTGAGCATTCTTCAGTCTACGAAACTTTCAAGAAGAGGGACTAGTCACATTGACCCTCGCAGACGAGAACCTTTAGTCATCGAGACGTAGAAGCAGAGGAACAAGTGAACAAGTCACATGGAGCCTCATAGACAGTCACTAGACTGCAACCTGAAACGAAACAACGAACTACAGAGACAACAAGCAGGATACATGGATCCATGGTCAACAGAGACACATTAGATATAAAAATTCCTAAAATGTTAGAGTCGACGATCAAACCGTTAGTACCAGACAGCACTGGAAGCAGTTACAGACACTAGAACTAGTTAAGTAATTTGCACTGTCTCTGTATTGTTGGCTTTCGATACCATTGTCGATACCAACACAAGGCGGTCTGCTGCCCAATCGCCTGCAGCTGGGGTCGAAGCTGGCACCAAACAAACAAATAAAACCTAACTTAATAAAACGTATCTGTTTTTAGATAAAATAAAGGGAGAGGTTGAGGTGGGTGGGGGGGGGGGGGCTATAAGAGACTTGGCCGAGGACTAAATCCTTGCGAGCTGACACACAGAAGCAGCAACGGAGAGCACACACTTCAAGCAACCATTGCATTCATTTATCCCATAAACTA
>CAJHNH020000326.1:221564-231564 GCA_905116865.2 Candidula unifasciata | reverse complement strand
CCACCTGGCCTCAAAAGCAAAGTGTGCAGAGCAAGCTATGGGGAACCATGAAAGACCTGTTGCTGACATGCGAGTTCATAGAGGCCACCCACCTGGCCTCAAGAGCAAAGTGTGCAGAGCAAGCTATGGGGAACCATGAAAGACCTGTTGCTGACATGCCAGTTCATAGAGGCAACCCACCTGGCCTCAAGAGCAAAGTGTGCAGAGCAAGCTATGGGGAACCATGAAAGACCTGTTGCTGACATGCCAGTTCATAGAGGCAACCCACCTGGCCTCAAGAGCAAAGTGTGCAGAGCAAGCGCTGGGGAACCATGAAAGACCTGTTGCTGACATGTCAGTTCATAGAGGCAACCCACCTGGCCTCAAGAGCAAAGTGTGCAGAGCAAGCGCTGGGGAACCATGAAAGACCTGTTGCTGACATGCGAGTTCATAGAGGCCACCCACCCGATGGTTTGATCTGAGTGTACTAGAACGGAAAAGCCCTAAGTACCAAGGAAAAGAAAAGGAAAACAGTTCGTTAGGCGCGGACTAAAAACAGAAATATTCTAGTCCAGTCAAGAAATCTTCTCTGCGTACGGTCTAGATCAACCAAGCAACAAATAAACTAGGCACACCAACCACAAGTCCTAATCTGAACCAAAAACAACTGGAACCATGATTACCTCATTGAACATCTGTTTATTTCACAAAATCAGCATGGTTCACAAATAACAACATTAACAACAACCAACGTGCTCGACCAGAATCTAAAGCGATCATCTCCAGCTAACTAGGAAATATGATAATGACACCATACGCTTAGCGAGATATCTCAACCATGACAAAAACCGAAACATATTTAACATGTACGTTAAGCTTCAATATGCCACCAGACCAACAAATCACTTATAGCGACCTGCCATCCTAGCATGAATACAACCCGAAATATTACACAGTAGAACTACTAGAGACTACTATTTCCTGACTTAATATGGAAACATACCACTGCCGCGACATCAGCCTGACAACCGGTCTTCCCCTGCAGTCGCCCATACCCATGCTGGCTAGCCCAATGTGCAGAGCTACAACAGCTGGGTAGGTCTCCACACGGTCCGTCCGGAAGTCAAAAAGACCCAGGTTGCGAGTGATCTGGTCTTTTTGTACACAGTGGCCAGACTTTTCCGCTGTCATAAACCAGACTAAATGAAGGTATCGGTCAAACAAACCAAAATCGTCAAGTTGCTGAACAGCAGTCTTTGGCGTTTTCCAGCCTATTACATGAGCATGCAAGTTCATAGAGGCAACCAACCTGATGACCTGATCTGAGCATACCTAACGTAAAGAATAAGTGGAAGAAAGATTCCGACAGCAGCTGGAGTTATTGCCCGTTCACTAACTGACGCAATGTTCTAGATGCGGTGTCTGATATCGAAGACACGCGTAGTTTTAGTACATGAAATCAGGTTTGGGTCACAAACAAATCAGGATGGGGTCAAGAACAAATCAGCATGGGATCACTAACAAATCAGCATGGGATCACTAACAAATCAGCATGGGATCATAAAGAAATCTAGATCAGACCACGAACAAATCAGCATGGGATCATGAAAAAATCAGCATGGGATCATAAAGAAATCTAGATCAGACCACGAACAAATCAGCATGGGATCATGAAAAAATCAGCATGGGATCATGAAAAAATCAGCATGGGATCATGAAAAAATCAGCATGGGATCATGAAAAAATCAGCATGGGATCATGAAAAAATCAGCATGGGATCTTGAAAAAAAAATCAGGGTGGCATCATGAACCAATCAGGATGCGATCATGAAGAGGAAAAACAGAATGGGCTAATTAACAAAACAGGATAGGACAATGAGATCATGAAGTAATCCCTAGCGACAAACATGAAATCAACAACCCCATCCAGCCAGTCACAAGAGAATTCAACGGAAACAAAGTCACGTGGCACAGTTTGAGAATGTCTATTTACGTTTTCTACGTCTGTTGCGAACAATGGCGCGACATCGGACGCAGACAAGAACACTTCAGCCCTGGAGTGAGCAGGACCAGGTGATGAAGACGGGGGTCAATCGTGAACTAAGGATTTCCTCAAGTCTCTGGTGGTTGTGCCAAACCTCGAAGATGTGATTTCCAGAAATAGTTGTTGATTAGGAATCTGTGTCTGTCATCAGCGGACACGAGCCACTCCAGGGGCTGACGACCCATCCATGGGTCGACTTGTGGGGATGTGAGGACCTCGGCGTGCAAGGTCCATCTCACAGTTGTGTTCAAGGGGATCCCAGCGTCTGGGTGTCGATTTGACAGTCGTGATCAAGGGGATCCCAGCGTCTGGGTGTCGATTTGACAGTCGTGATCAAGGGGATCCCAGCGTCTGGGTGTCGATATGACAGTCGTGTTCAAGGGGCATGTTTAGATCTCAGTGTCCGGGTATCGATATGACAGTCGTGTTCAAGGGGCATCTTTGAATCTCAGTGTCCGGGTATCGATATGACAGTCGTGTTCAAGGGGTGCTGCTTCCAGCTGAATACCGGATGCTCCAGTTGCACGACTGGTGTTTGACGATGGTTCTCGTAAAAACATGTCTGGCACAGTTAAGTCAGTTCTTCCAGGGAAGTCAGTAGTTTGACCCTATCAGATGTATCGGGTGTTTGTTATTAAAATAAAGGACCCCTTTGTCACTGGTCTGTTGGGTCTACGATGCTAGACATATACTTGGTAAAGGTCAGCCGGCCCTCGGTCATTTCACACTGGAACCCACAAGGACATAGCAGATCAGACTAGACGGGAACAAGGGAAATAGACTGGGAAGAAAGAAACTAGACGGGAAGAAGGAAAACAGAGAGTGGAATTAAACAGATAAAGAGGACATGGGGGAGGGGGGGGGGAGCTACGTGAAATAGCAAATGTAATAGACTCTTCTACTTCTTTCAAGAACAGGCTGTTTTGGCCATGCTTTTCTAGAACTGTCCACTAATGGGGCTGCAACTCTGCGGACAATTGTGTACAATTGTGTACAATTGTGAACAATTTGTCAGAAAAAAAAAAAAACCGATTGTTTCTTCAGAAATGCGTTTTTCTGGTAATATATTTTCAATGAAATGTTCTTGTAACATGTTTTTTAAACTGTTTCTCAACAGAATGTTCTCAGATTTTATGAACATAAATAATTTTGTGATATTATCTCAGGCTTTTGTTCATTCTAGCTTGATGAGGTAGCTGGTGTCATTTGAAATAATAGGGCCTCAGAGCTTTATATAGCTCAGGGCCTCATCAAGTCTAAAAGGGCGCCTGACTATAGTGGTTAACAATATCTCAATGATCTAATTATTATAAATCTAAAGGTACTGATTGCTGCCTCTAGTGGGTGAAGGAAAGAAAACCCTCCAATAGACCCGAACGTATGGCTCTTTTCTTATACAGCCACTTCTGCAGTACCATGGAAATAATTTTATAAACTAAACGCAAAAAACGTGTATAAGTTGTGTATAGTATAGTTTTGTAACTTATACAAATAGTAACTGTAATTAAACCCAAAAAAAAAAAAAATTTGTGAGCTTGGCAGTGCGAGACACCACAGCTATGCCGTGACCAGGATTCGAACCTGGGTTGTCGCGGCCACAACGCGAAGTACTAACCACTATACGATCACGGCCAGGACGCTCACATGGTAGATCATAGGAAAGTTTGGCGTTATTCGCGCTGCGGTTGTCGCTCTGTGTGGGCGATGATCTCGCCGCCGTGACCCTTCGGTTAAAGATAAGATGGTCGGTTGCGTGTCATTGTCGCAGATCTGTTGTGTGAAGCTGGGAGGTTTGTGGTATGCTGCCATGTTGTTGGTCAGCAACTGCTGTTGCTGTTGTTGCTGCTACTACTATTACGGTAGATATTACGGAAATCTCCTCCGTCTATTTACGCACTAGGTCACTTTTCATTCATAGCTTGTTGGGCTCGTCAACTTTGCTGAAGATTACGGGGGTGTCCAGGTGTACTGTTTGCTCGAAAAGCTTTCTGCGTTTTCTTCCATTAACGTTTTCATTCTGAGAAAAGAATGCCTGTGATATAAGTTGCAGCAATCTCGTAAAGGTGGGGGTGGGGATTGGAGGGGGGGGGGGGGTGTTAGGGCCAGCCCTACATGTTTTTTAAACGTTAGAAGCGCTGACGTGCGGAAATAAACAACACGCGATATCAACGGTATTGTCTATTCCAGCATATCAGTGCTTTTCACGCCAACAAAAAATTAGGTCTGGCTCTATGACAGAACTCCCCCGCCACCCCCCCCCCCTTTCCTCACCCTCCCCTGTGTTTTTCCTCTTTCTTTTTTTTTTAAAAAAATATTCATATTATCATATAAATATAACATGCTTACTGATAAAATACAGCTGCAGTGTGAAAGACGGGTGTTTGGAAGGGCCAAATGTAAGACGGGCTTGCGTGCCCAATTTGTTACCCTTTGAAAATTAGGTTCGTACGTTCGTGTGTGTTCCCCCCCCCCCCCCCCCGCTCCTTACGACAGTGGTCAGGACGCTCCCAGATAAAGCGTTGAGGAACTGCATGAAGTTCGTGCTGCGGTTGCCGACCTGAGTGACCTTACACAGATGGGGTGATCGGGCTGCGTGTAACCGGTGCGGTGACTCAGGGCTGTCGAAAATGTTTTGGGAAGAGGTACGAAAACACACCAAAAAATACCACAATTTTTACATTTTAATTAAAACCCGTTAAAACCTTGTGTGTGTGTGTGTGTGTGTGTGTGTGTGTGTGTGTGTGTGTGTGGGTGTGGGTGTGGGTGTGGGTGTGTGTGGTGTGTGTGTGTGTGTGTGCGCGCGCGTGCGTGCGTGCGTGCGTGCGTGCGTGCGTGCGTGTGTGTGTGTCTGTCTGTGTCTGTCTGTCTGTATTAATTTCACGAACAATTTCAACATGATATGTTATGTGTGTCTTTCCGCCACGTCTTTAACTGTGACTCCCAAACACTTTTTAATTTACGTTAAAGACGGTTAAAGACGTGGCGGAAAGACACACATAACATATCATGTTGAAATTGTTCGTGAAATTAATAGAGGAAAAGGCGATGATTAATATTTTTCATTAATTTTAAACTAAATAATGTGTTCCATGTTGCACTGTGGTTATAACAAATATTAATTATTGACATTTCTGCTTTGAGTTTTAAAAACGTTGATTTATCTTGACCTCATCAGATCAAGATAAGTTAAAGATGTTGATGATAGATAGCTGTCGGCCGAATGAGGCACAAGCCGTCTTTCTGCCAGTAATTTTCTTCTTCTTCCTTCACATGATCTTCAGATTTCATCCACAACTGTTTCTCAGTATCTCAGATGGCAGCACATGATATTTTATTAACACCCGAGAATTGGTTGTTTTGTCACTTGCTGCCTTTCCCTTAACTTTTTCCAAAATAATTCTATAGGATTTAAATGTAAATGGTCATGTGGCAGTCTGAAATAAATGGTCAGTTGGCAGTCTGAAATAAATGGTCAGTTGGCAGTCTGAAATATATGGTCAGTTGGCAGTCTGAAATAAATGGTCAGGTGGCTGTCTGAAATAAATGGTCAGTTGGCAGTCTGAAATAAATGGTCAGTTGGCAGTCTGAAATAAATGGTCAGTTGGCAGTCTGAAATAAATGGTCAGGTGGCAGTCTGAAATAAATAGTCAGTTGGCAGTCTGAAATAAATGGTCAGTTGGCAGTCTGAAATAAATGGTCAGTTGGCAGTCTGAAATAAATGGTCAGTTGGCTGTCTGAAATAAATAGACAGTTGGCAGTCTGAAATAAATGGTCAGTTGGCAGTCTGAAATAAATGGTCAGTTGGCTGTCTGAAATGAATGGTCAGTTTAAAAGGTCACTGTCCTGTGTGTATTCTTTACGAGTGACCACAATTCAGGTTTCAGGTGCATGTCCGTAAATGGAATATGCTCCTTTGTTATCCGTTCTAATACCACAGGAACTAATCACACAGGAACTAATCACATAGAAACTAATCACACAGGAACTAATCACACAGGAACTAATCACACAGGAATTAACCACACAGAAACTAATCCTACAGGAACTAATCCCACAGGAACTAACCACACAAGTAATGCCTTCACAACTTGTGTGGACACCTGACGATGACTAAGAACACTTTTTTTATAGCGAGTTTATCAGTGAAACATTGTTATTCAGAATTTGCATAAAAGACAAAAAACACATGTTTTTGGGAAAGATCAATTACTTAATATTGAACGCTGTGCTATGTAACTCTTAGAACACAATCTATCAAGGGTCATCGTATATTTATTTATCTCAAATACATAGAAATTAGGGCTGTACCGAATAGTGATTTTCACTATTCGGCCGAATACGAATAGCTGGACCAACTATTCGGCCGAATACGAATACGAATAGTGAATCATCATCATCATGTGCTTTGCCGGCTGGCATGGGCGATTATGCCTCGCCACAATCTGCGATCTCCTGCAGCACGTATTAGTTCGTGTGCTGACATACCTCCATGAAAAACCTTCGTTCCATGTTGTCAGCATTAGGCCAGCTTTTTGTCTCACTGAAGGTATTTCCAGCTGTACTAAACAGGAAAATACGAAAAATACAGAGAGTCAAAATGAAAACCCACAAGGCGAAACATCAAAAACAAAAATAACGCCGTCGAAGAAAACAATGCCGTCCTTAAATGTCGCCCAGCTCCCCGCGAGCTCACGAAACCAGACGCCAAGCGGCCAACGCCAGAAGATCAAACAACAAAGACAATCAAGAAACCGAACGTCGATCAAAACATTCAGCCGCTGCCGTTTCCACGAGACGACGAAAAAACAGGTACGACACCCATAAATGATGACGAACTCCCGTTACTTCAAAGAATCAACGAAGAGGACACTCCACTCAAAGAAATCAAGCCGACAACACTAGAACACTTGCTTTTCTGCCCCTCTTACATTTTTAAGTGTTGCATTTTGTTTATACAGCAACACACCTAAAAACACTATACTCGCAACACATGCAAGATGGGAATAAAGGGGCACTTGGTACGCTCGTAGGTGGCGCACAAAGATAACGCTTCACAGTATAAACCAAGGTGGGAAGTCTTGATGTTTTTTTTCCCCACCAGTCCAGAAACGGTTGTGAGGTAACCACTATTCGTATTCGGCCCGACCGCAACATTTCGGCCGAATACCGAATAGTTATTGGGTCCACTATTCGGCCCCGAAGCGAATACGAAGCGAATATTCGGTACAGCCCTAATAGAAATGCATTACTTGTTATAGGGGGGAGGGGATGGGGTGGTGAGGGATCTGACATAACGTTGAGAACGTAATAAATGTTTATATGTAATTTCATCCATTTATATTCCTCTTCAACTAAGAAATAATTTTGTGAACATCGTCAACAGTTTCTGAACGCACTTTAACTGAAGTGACTGTAACCAAGTAACTGCCAGTGCGCCAACTGTGCGTCGCTGGGTCACTAGTGAACGCGCTGTTTTCCTCTGGCACAACCAGGGTTGCCACTTTGGATGTTTTACATCCAGATTTAGATGTTTTCCATTGAATTTTTGACGTTTAGATTGTAGATGTTTTTTTTTAAGATGGTTTTCATTTGTAGTGAATTTATAAAATCTAACCTATGAAACAGGACAAATTTGGCTTCTTAAATGCTGTCTTGACAATAAAAATTTCCCCGATAAGAGTCGGAAAGGCTGTTCCACTTATCAGCTCCCTGATTGGGATTTGAGTCCCTGGGGCTTTAGCATCACAGGCCCATGGGCTATTAAAAAAAGTAATAAAATCGGCGCATCATGCGTTTCTTGGGCTTCTAGGTAGGAACCCATGAACGTATGATGCGTTTCTTGGGACTCAAAGAAATTGGAACAGCTAAAGCATACCAGTCATTTTGGATCTGAAGCTTCAACTTCATCATCCAAGCTAAATTTATCCTATGGATCTTGTGAGGCAGACATCAGTGAAGATGGGGACATGATTCTAAAGGGTAAGTCATATCAATTGCTATATAATTTGTGACTTTCCATTTGTATGTTTTTTTCTAGATGTTTTCTACGTAAATTTAGATGTTTTTATAAATTTTTTTGACTCAGTTTTGGATGTTTTTGTCAAAGAAAAGTGGCAACACTGGGTGCAACCCGTTGCCCCTCTTTATAACGATGACGTGCATTGTATCAGTTTCAGATTTTCTTACACCCTCGTCCATGTTTCGCCCTGCACGGCGGGGAAAGAGAGGCTGGTCACTCACAACGTATCACTACAGTTATTTATTGGACCCCTTGAACAAATACTGGGGCGCCGGCGTGGCTGGACAACCGACCTGAGACTGGTCGTGACTATGTACGCTTCATCACACACTGTCATTGAGACAGCCAGCCCACATTCGCCACTCTAGAACATTCTGACTTGTTTCTCTGACTGGGGGCCAACTGACGGACGGAGAGAACCACATCAATGACTTATCTAACTGTGACAAGTAAGCCTGATTTTGACAGATCAAAACAAGAGAGAACAATATTTGTGGATGTTTTTTTTTTTTTACTACGGTCAAAATGTTTGATTGGACATTGCAGTATGCTTAGAAATCACAGGTCAAGACTCGGACATCAACTGTCATCCACTGTCATTTGCTGTCATCCACTGTCATCCGCTGTCATTGGTCGACAAGTGAGTCAGTGAAGTTCTGCACAGGCCAGTTGCTGTCTGTGGTTCGGTGCCAATGTTTTCTATACAAGACAGCTACGACATCACAGAGGGATTTTTAGAGAAGTGGCTAATGACAACACCTTCCTGGGGTGTTTGGTTCTCTAATGTCCACACAGGGACTCGAGATAACACCTTCCTGTGGTGTTTGGTTCTCTAATGTCCACACAGGGACTCGAGATAACACCTTCCTGTGGTGTTTGGTTCTCTAATGTCCACCCAGGGACTCGAGATAACACCTTCCTGGGGTGTTTGGTTCTCTAATGTCCATCCAGGGACTCGAGATAACACCTTCCTGTGGTGTTTGGTTCTCTAATGTCCACCCAGGGACTCGAGATAACACCTTCCTGTGGTGTTTGGTTCTCTAATGTCCACCCAGGGACTCGAGATAACACCTGCTTTATGTGTCTAGTTGGTTATAGAAAGTGATTGGAAAAATTTTTTTTAATTAGTTTTGCATCTGTCTAAGCGGTGTCCTCTGTTGAATACTGACTGTTTGATTATAGCCTCCAGCTGATATTGCTGGCGTGCTTTTAGCGATTTCATTTGTTTAGTGACACACACAAACACACACACAGCGAGAGAGAGAGAGAGAGAGAGAGAGAGAGAGCGAGCGCGAGAGAGAGAGAGAGCGAGAGAGCGGAGGGTAGAAAGAGAGAGAGAGCGAGAGAGAGCGAGAGAGAGAGAGAGAGAGAGAGAGAGAGAGCGAGAAAGAGAGAGAGAGCGAGAGAGAGAGCGAGAGAGAGAGGGAGAGAGAGAGCGAGAGAGAGAGAGAGAGCGAGAAAGAGAGAGAGAGAGAGAGAGAGAGAGAGAGAGAGTGGGTGCTTATCTGACATGTTCACTTTAACATTTTCAATATTCTCCGGACGTCACGAAGCCCGAACGATATCTGAGTGTCTCCCTGTGTTAGTTCCAGGACCCTTTTTGATGTGTGTGGTATGTGTGTGTATCGCCTAATAAATAGGTCGTAGAAGGAATTTATTAGGAGTGTATTGAAATAAGCTGTGTTGTGTCGTAAGCTGCAGATTATGCAGCCCAGCTGTAAACTACAATACAACTTACCAATCGCCATTTCAAATGTGGATGCAGAAGAAGAAGAGTGCAGGAGCACAGAATTGCGAGAACCACCGCTGTGTCGTGCCCCCATTTGTTCTACCCTTTGTCAAGACAGAATGGTGGGAACGAACTTCAAACAAATAGCGGAAACACACGGCAGTGAGATGAAAGACAGCAGTTAAGAAGGGGAACACAAGGATAACATGCCGATGCTAATTATCCAGTG
>CAJHNH020000326.1:205000-218160 GCA_905116865.2 Candidula unifasciata | reverse complement strand
TATTTCAGTACTGCAGCAGGTGGCCTTACAATTGTAATAATATATTTCAACCTCCCTACTTCTAAACTCTGCTGAATAAGATTAGCACATGTGTGGATTTAGATTTAAACTGGAGTGAGTGTTGTATATTTTATGTTAATACTGTGACAGATGGAAAGCCCATTGTCATCTATGATTGTATATTTTGACATCTATACCAGCACCCAGTATGGAGATATGTCAATCCCATTTATTTTCAAACAGTGCAAAGCACCTGTTATGAGTTTCTGGCTCTTGGTAAACTCACTCCCTGCTTCTCATTCATTGTGATGTGAACCCATGTGGTTTAAAATGAGAATATTGTGAAATATGACTGTATGTCTGTGTGTGTAAGCATGTTACCCTTCAAAGGAGTACTAGTGTGCAGACATCAGAACAATTTACACTGAGGAATGTCCTTTCTTTTTGTGTGCTGTAAACTCTTGTTCTTGAGAGTATTCATGAAACTGGTTTCCTAAATATTTTCCCATCAGGATTATGGACCATGTTCTGTACACATTCCCATTCTATACCAGTAGAATGTGAACACCTGTTACTATCCTACTCCATATATATGTGTGTAGTGTAACAGTTTAAAGACTGGAGGTATTGTTGTCTCCAGTTAGAACCTTCCTGACTGTTTGTATAAGGACTGTTCTATTGTTCTAGTTCCAGATTGTAATACAGATGGTAGTCCAGAAGTAGATCCTAAGCTTAGCTGCAGATACCCGATTGTCCGGACTGGACTGGAAGATTCGGCCTGCCTGATGTGTTTCCGAAGCTTAGTCAGAAGCTGACAACAGAAACCTAAGCTACAGCTAAGATTTAACTAACCTACCTTGAATAACAGGATTTTATATCCACAGCCATTTTATTTAGTTATCATTTGAATTTTCAAAATAAATGTAGTTTTAATGTTCTTACAGTTTTCTGAAGTTTCATTTTAACTGTAAGTGTGTCAGTGAACAAAAGCTAGTGTAATTTAAATACATTTAAATATACAATTAATTACAGTAGGGAATAAGATGTGGGCAAACCCCAAATCCTCTAATTTAACCAGCAAGGCTGGGGGTAATAAAAACCCCTATTAAGATTTACTGTTTGTTGTTCCCTATGTAAAGTGCACATAGTGCATTCGCTAGTTAAAGCGAAGTTACCCGCCACAGTAAGTCATATCAATTGCTATATAATTTGTGACTTTCCATTTGTATGTTTTTTTCTAGATGTTTTCTACGTAAATTTAGATGTTTTTATAAATTTTTTTGACTCAGTTTTGGATGTTTTTGTCAAAGAAAAGTGGCAACACTGGGTGCAACCCGTTGCCCCTCTTTATAAAGATGACGTGCATTGTATCAGTTTCAGATTTTCTTACACCCTCGTCCATGTTTCGCCCTGCACGGCGGGGAAAGAGAGGCTGGTCACTCACAACGTATCACTACAGTTATTTATTGGACCCCTTGAACAAATACTGGGGCGCCGGCGTGGCTGGACAACCGACATGAGACTGGTCGTGACTATGTACGCTTCATCACACACTGTCATTGAGACAGCCAGCCCACATTCGCCACTCTAGAACATTCTGACTTGTTTCTCTGACTGGAGGCCAACTGACGGACGGAGAGAACCACATCAATGACTTATCTAACTGTGACAAGTAAGCCTGATTTTGACAGATAAGCACCAGTGTTGTATTTGACTGTGACCAGAACAATCCGACTTTGAAAGAATGTACTAATAACGTGTGTGACATTGACCAGGAAGTCTGACTGGATAGAAAGGTATTACTGTGATCAAAACAAGAGAGAACAATATTTGTGGATGTTTTTTTTTTTACTACGATCAAAATGTTTGATTGGACATTGCAGTATGCTTAGAAATCACAGGTCAAGACTCGGACATCAACTGTCATCCGCTGTCATCCACTGTCATCCGCTGTCATTGGTCGACAAGTGAGTCAGTGAAGTTCTGCACAGGCCAGTTGCTGTCTGTGGTTCGGTGCCAATGTTTTCTATACAAGACAGCTACGACATCACAGAGGGATTTTTAGAGAAGTGGCTAATGACAACACCTTCCTGGGGTGTTTGGTTTTCTAATGTCCACCCAGGGACTCAAGATAACACCTTCATGGGGTGTTTGGCTCTCTAATGTCCACCCAAGGACTCGAGATAACACCTTCCTGTGGTGTTTGGTTCTCTAATGTCCATCCAGGGACTCGAGATAACACCTGCTTTATGTGTCTAGTTGGTTATAGAAAGTGATTGGAAATTTTTTTTTTTTATTAGTTTTGCATCTGTCTAAGCAGTGTCCTCTGTTGAATACTGACTGTTTGATTATAGCCTCCAGCTGATATTGCTGGCGTGCTTTTAGCCATTTCATTTGTTTAGTGACACACACAAACACACACACACACACAGCGAGAGAGAGAGAGAGAGAGAGAGAGAGAGAGCGAGAGAGAGAGAGAGCGAGAGAGAGAGAGAGCGAGAGAGAGAGAGAGAGAGAGCGAGAGAGAGAGAGAGAGAGAGAGCGAGAGAGAGAGAGAGCGAGAGAGTGGGTGCTTATCTGACATGTTCACTTTAACATTTTCAATATTCTCCGGACGTCACGAAGCCCGAACGATATCTGAGTGTCTCCCTGTGTTAGTTCCAGGACCCTTTTTGATGTGTGTGGTATGTGTGTGTGTCGCCTAATAAATAGGCCGTAGAAGGAATTTATTAGGAGTGTATTGAAATAAGCTGTGTTGTGTCGTAAGCTGCAGATATTGCAGCCCAGCTGTAAACTACAATACAACTTACCAATCGCCATTTCAAGTGTGGATGCAGAAGAAGAAGAGTGCAGGAGCACAGAAATGCGAGAACCGCTGTGTCTGCCCCCATTTGTTCTACCCTTTGTCAGACAGAATGGTGGGAACGAACTTCAAACAAATAGCGGAAACACACGGCAGTGAGATGAAAGACAGCAGTAAGAAGGGGAACACAAGGAACACTGCCGATGCTAATTATCCAGTGAACTAAATTACACAGAAATCGATGAGCAACAATGTGAACTTCTTGGGACAGGGGAGTTCACTTGACTGCAATGGGCTTTGATCTGCCTGTCACGGGGATGCCTTTTTCACGTCTGTAGTAAATACATTCAGAGACTCAGCTGGAGGTAGGGGGAGGGGGGTGTTACGATTATTATAGATGGGGTCCGGGGTTTAGAAATGCAGAAATTGTCCTGATTGGACTGGGAAATGAACTGTGGGAGAAGTTGACACAGAATTACTGCAAGGGTTGTTGATGTGGCCAGAGACGGGCTGTCCTGTGTTTTTTCATGTGGCCTTTTGTGCATCAGTTTTAAGCAGAAGACAGACAGACAGAAAGACGGACGGACGGACGGACGGACAGAAAGATCGACAGACAGACCGACAGACAAACATGAACATTATGTTTAATTAACAATCGAGATCACAGAACTTAGTGACAGTGCAGAAATGGTCTGACTCAGCCAGCAGATGTCACATGTCTGGGTGCTGACTCAGCCAGCAGATGTCACATGTCTGGGTGCTGATTCAGCCAGCAGATGTCACATGTCTGGGTGCTGACTCAGCCAGCAGATGTCATATGCGTGGATGCTGACTCAGCCAGCAGATGTCATATGTGTGGATGCTGATTCAGCCAGCAGATGTCATATGTCTGGGTGCTGACTCAGCCAGCAGATGTCATATGTGTGGATGCTGATTCAGCCATCAGATGTGACATGTCTGGGTGCTGACTGTCTGGGTGCTGACTGTCTGGGTGCTGACTGTCTGGGTGCTGACTGTCTGGGTGCTGACTGTCTGGGTGCTGACTGTCTGGGTGCTGATTCAGCCAGCAGATGTCACATGTCTGGGTGCTGATTCAGCCAGCAGATGTCACATGTCTGGGTGCTGATTCAGCCAGCAGATGTCACATGTCTGGGTGCTGATTCAGCCAGCAAATGTCACATGTCTGGGTGCTGATTCAGCCAGCAGATGTCACATGTCTGGGTGCTGACTGTCTGGGTGCTGACTGTCTGGGTGCTGACTGTCTGGGTGCTGACTGTCTGGGTGCTGACTGTCTGGGTGCTGACTGTCTGGGTGCTGACTGCCAGCCTAGCTCGCCTGGTCCATTAAATTTTTGGTTTTCGCACAGAAGAGCTCAGTGGGGAAGATAAAAGAGTTAAAGCCACTGCACAGTCTCACAGATAGTGCACTCAGCTGTAACCCATGGCAGCCTTGCTTTCATCTGTCGCTGCGGGAAAATATCTTCTTCTTCTTCATCTTTTTTTTTCTTTTTCTTCTTTTTTTTCTTCTTCTTCTTCTTCTTCTTCTTCTTCTTCTTCTTCTTCTTCTTCTTCTTCTTCTTCTTCTTCTTCTTCTTCTTCTTCTTCTTCTTCTTCTTCTTCTTCTTCTTCTTCTTCTTCTTCTACTTCCTTCTTCTTTCTTCTTCTTCTTCTTCTTCTTCTTCTTCTTCTTCTTCTTCTTCTTCTTCTTCTTCTTCTTTCTTCTTCTTCTTCTTCTTCTTCTTCTTTCTTCTTCTTCTTCTTCTTCTTCTTCTTCTTCTTCTTCTTCTTCTTCTTCTTCTTCTTCTTCTTCTTCTTCTTCTTCTTCTTCTTCTTCTTCGCGTTCACCAGATGTAAACTCTTAGGTTAAGCTGTGCTGGTTCGTCCTTTTCTGGAGTTTACTCTTGTTCCAGAAGGTGAACTTTGCATGCACAACCAGTTTACAGATCTGCTTTATGTATGTGCAGACTGTTTTCTTCACCCTCACCCCGCAGGTAGTCACTCTCCGACTTCAGAGGCACCATCCCTAATTATTTGCCTTTTACACCATGCTTGTTGTGAGACGCTGGGGGAGGGTGGGGGTGGGGGAGGGGTGTGTGAGTCTATACCCTACACCCCCACTTAAATGGGGCCCCAAAATCGCTGACAACCAGCCAGGTAATGGTGCCCTTTAGCCGCGGCCGGTAAACATGAGGCACACCCATGACATCAGAGGCACGCCCATGAGATCAGAGGCAGAATCGTTAATGTGTTTGTTGAATGCCTCTCCCCCCCCCCCCCCCGCCCCAAGGACGGGGAGAGGGCTGGGCAGGTCTGCGTGTGTTTCTTCATCCTTGACTACACAACGGCTAAATTATTCAGTGTTGTGTCATACCGTTTAGCTATCTCGCAGATTAATTGCTTTTAGCTTTCATTGACTTTCCTACATCTCATCAGCTCTTTTTGTCGTTTCCGCATTCTGTTTCTCTCAGTGAGTATGCACACGTGCTCGGGTGTGTCTGGGTCCTCACAGGTAGATCAAGAACTTGCAACAGCAACAGGGGAGGAGAAGAAGAAGAAGAAGAAACAGAAGAAGAAGAAGAAGAAGAAGAAGAAGCATATTTTAATAATAACTGTGTTGGTAATAATAACGATAATGCTGGAGACGACAACTATAAAACGTAATGACTAAAACAGCAATCCCCTCAACAAACAAACAAACAATCAAACAAACAAACAAACAAGCAGCAGTACTGACTTGATAAACATGATGACACCGACCCTAGCCATGTCCTCCTGGACGATCCGCCATGTTTCGGTGACCAACTGCTTCTGTCTGTCCGTAAACTCGGGCAGCTCCACGTGCGGTTCCTCTATGGACGGACATGCCGGCTGGTCGCTGCTACCGTTGACTACAGGACTGCTGCCGTTTGTCTGATGTAGATATTTCTTTCTTTTACTGCTCCTCTCAGAACTGGTCAGATTTTTCAGCTTGTCTTTTTTCGATGCCTGCGCTCCCATTTTATTTCAAAATTAAATTGCTTTTAGCTGATGGAGATGGAGTATTTGAATTCACTTTAAATTACATTTGTTTGGCGTGTCCTAACCGGCAGTCAACAAAACTGTTTTGTTTACATAGCTTTCCAGCTCGACACGGCAGATGACGAGGTCACTGTTGCGATCTTAACTCAGGAGTGTCGTTGTTTGAAAACAGGCTTCTCTAACACAGGACGATGTCTCTTGCAAAGTCTGAGATAACGTCGAGATCTGGCTCAGGCGAACAATATTAAAGTCAAATGTATTTTCGGTTGGTTCACTTGGAGGTGATACTGGAATTACTGAAGTAATTCATAACCGGATCATCGCTGGTGGAAAAAGTTGATTGTCCAGCTCATTTCTTCTGACAAGATTCACTGCAATTAAAACATTGAAACCTCAGCTTTAGAAGTCAGCAGAAATTACCTTGTGATTAGAGATCAATCTCATATAAAATGCAGTAGTGTGCCAGCGAAGGGATGTGCGTACAGTGGTACAACAAACACTGGCTCAGTGTTATTGTCGATAATTACCATAATAATTAACATTTCAATAATTAATGCAGAACTGGGTTGTTTTACTTCTCATGTGTTTTGTGTGTGTGTGCGTGTGTGTACACACAAAACACACGAGAACTGAAACATATATATGTGTGTGTATGTGTGTGTGTATGTGTCAGTTTGTGTCGGTTCACGTGTGTTTGTGCAGGTGTGTGTTAATGGATCTGCGTACGTATGTCTGAGACTGTTTGCTTATCATTGTGGTTATGTTTATGTTTGTCAGTGTGGAAGGAGAAGCGGTCATCAAATGACATCGACATCTCGGGTGGTTGTACGGTGAAGTCTTCAGACATCGACATCTCGGGTGGTTGTACGGTGAAGTCTTCAGACATCGACAAACATGATGCAGAAGTGTCGAATTGGTCATGACGAAGAGGCGTGGCTGACAACTACTAGGTTCCAATCCAAGGAATCCGAGTTCCAAATGTTGTCTCCCCCTTGTTGCTATCGGTTGTGTTGGTTCTTTCAGTTACTACCTGGACACGATTCAGTGGTCGGCCGACTCTGTTCTAGAGAAGGCGGCGGTTAAGTGAAGGAACATTTCCCACGTCTTTAAGAATATTGAATGTCTAGAGCTATTTTTGTTTACACTGGACATGATTCACTTGTCGGCCGACTCTGTTCTAGAAAAGGCGGTGGTTAAGTGAGGGAACATTTCCCACGACTTTAGGAATACTGAATCTCTAGAGCTATATTTGTTTACACTGGACATGATCGAAACGATCTGCTGTCCTTATATATGACGACCTGTCATTGAGAAAACTGTATGTGGGTTGAGTTACCACTCTCTCTTTCTCTCTCCTTGTATATCAGTCTGTGTGTCCGTCCGTCTTTTCGTCCGGCCGTCTGTCTGTTTGCTTACCTACCTTACTGTCTGTCCTTCTATCTAACTCTCTCTCTCTCTCTCTCTCTCTCTCTCTCTCTCTCTCTCTCTCGATTTCTGTGTCCTTATCGTTATATCTCTTTGTCTGTCTCTTTCTGTCTGTGTATCTCCCTATATCTCTTTGTCTGGCTCTTTATGTTTGTGTATCTCCCTACATCTCTTTGTCTGTCTCTTTCTGTCTGTGTATCTCCATAATTCTCTTTGTCTGTCTATTTCTGTCTGTGTATCCCCCTACATCTCTTTTTCTGTCTATTTCTGTCTGTGTATCTCCCTACATGTGGCTGGTAAATTCGCTTTAATCTGGCGGATGCACTATGTGCAATCCACAGAGGGAAACACAAACAGTGAAACATCCTCAGAAATTATATCTCTCCCAGCCTTGCTGGTTAAAGGAGAGGATTCGGGGTTTGCCTACATTTGATTCCCTACTGTTATTAAATTGTATATTTAAATGTATTAAATGATACTGGCTTTTGTTCACTGACACAAATGATTACAGTTACAATGAAACTCCACAAAACTGTAGGAACATTAAAACTAGAACATTTATTTGGGATTGGAAAAGTCAAGCTAATAATTAAACTGGCTGTGGAGATAAAATCCTTTCATTTGAGGCTAGTAGACAAATCTGTCCACTTAGATGTAGCTTAGGTTTCTGTGATCAGCTTCTAGCTAAGCATCGGAGACACATCAGGCAGGCCGAATCTTCCAGTTCAGTCCAGACAATCGGGCATCTGCAGCTACGCTGGGATTTACTTATGGAACTCCCACCTGGAACTACCATCTGGAACTAGAACAATAGAACAGTCCCTATACAAGCAGTTTGGAAAGTTCACACTGGAGACAACAGTACCTCCAGTCCTTAAACTGTTACACTACATACACATTTGGAGTAGGATAGTAACAGATGTTCACATTCTTTACTGGTATAGAATGGGAATATATACAGAACATCAGTTTCATTAATACTTTCAAGTACAAGAGTCCCACAATAAGAAAGGACATTCATCAGTGTGAATTATTCAGATGTCTTTACACTAGTTCTCCTTTAAGGGGTTAACATGCTTACACACACAGTCATATTTCTCAATAGATTCTCATTTCAACCACACGAGTTCACATCACAAGGAATGAGAATCAGGGAGTGAGTTTACATGGGCCGGAAACTCATAACAGGTGCGTTGAACAGTTTAAAAATAAATGGGATTGACATATCTCCATCAATATACTGGGTGCTGGGATAGATGTCAAAATACAATCATAGATGACAATGGGCTTTCCATCTGTCACAGTATTAACATAAAATATACAACACTCACTCCAGTTTAAATCTAAATCCACATGTGTGCTAAATCTTATTCAGAAGAGTTTAGAAGTTGGAAAGGGTGCAATATAATTATTAAAATTGCAAGGTCACCTGCTGTGGTACTGAAATATTCCTAGTAATAGGGAAATATATTTACAACAATAATAATTACAAGCATGGGCCATACATCTTTCTTCTTCTCCGACAGTGTGAATATTAAATTTAGCCACCCTGTGTTATTCACTTTTCCAAGCTCTTAAACCAGTCTCAGAATTATCTGGACTAAATCTAAATTAAAGCCATACAGTGATTTATTAAGCTAATATCCCCATGAGGTGAAATCAACTTAGTAGGGATTAAGTATAATGAATATACACTTCATTCCTTTATTAATTATCTCACCATGTTGGAAGTCGGAACTGGCCGAGATTTCACATGAGGACATAAATTCCCACTTAATTAATATAATTATAATAAGTAAAAATACCAGTGCACGTTTCTAGTATCAAATAAACATTATTTCGGTCATCAAATAGATCATGTTTGCATACATGTACACACTAGATCATAAACCTGGTTAGTTAGAATGAGGCAATTTATCACGGTTTTTCACCATGTGGGCATCAAATTTCAGAGCAACATATAATATTAATTTAGAGGAATAGCAGCAATTGATCAAATTAAAATAATACTATTCACTCACCCATGGTAGGAAATTCAAACAGACAATAAGACTACAGTACTGACTACAAAACTGAGTCAGTTGAGGAGAGCAGGGAAAAAAAGGGAGAATAACTCTTGGGTTAATTCTCCTACTCGTCTTTCATATCTTTCGTCTCTTAATTAATTAGGTCTTAATAATGCTAATAAAAAGCAATAAAGAAATGTTTAGAAATATGATAATAATTTTACTTAAACAAAGCAATTTTTAAAAGGTAAGAAACAGCTGTCCAGACTAGCTCGTCACACTACATCTCTTTGTCTGTCTCTTTCTGTCTGAGTATCTCCCTACATCTCTTTGTCTGTATCTTTGTGTGTCTCCCTACATCTCTTTGTCTGTATCTTTGTGTGTCTCCCTACATCTCTTTGTCTGTATCTTTGTGTGTCTCCCTACATCTCTTTGTCTGTATCTTTGTGCGTCTCCCTACATCTCTTTGTCTGTATCTTTGTGTATCTCCCTACATCTCTTTGTCTGTATCTTTGTGTGTCTCCCTACATCTCTTTGTCTGTATCTTTGTGTGTCTCCCTACATCTCTTTGTCTGTATCTGTGTGTATCTCCCTACATCTCTTTGTCTGTATCTTTGTGTGTCTCCCTACATCTCTTTGTCTGTATCTTTGTGTGTCTCCCTACATCTCTTTGTCTGTATCTTTGTGTGTCTCCCTACATCTCTTTGTCTGTATCTTTGTGTGTGACTCCCTACATCTCTTTGTCTGTATCTTTGTGTGTCTCCCTACATCTCTTTGTCTGTATCTTTGTGTGTCTCTCTACATCTCTTTGTCTGTATCTTTGATTGTCTCCCTACATCTCTTTGTCTGTATCTTTGTGTGTCTCCCTACATCTCTTTGTCTGTATATTTGTGTGTCTCCCTACATCTCTTTGTCTGTATCTTTGTGTGTCTCCCTACATCTCTTTGTCTGTATCTTTGTGTGTCTCCCTACATCTCTTTGTCTGTATCTTTGTGTGTCTCCCTACATCTCTTTGTCTGTATCTTTGTGTGTGACTCCCTACATCTCTTTGTCTGTATCTTTGTGTGTCTCCCTACATCTCTTTGTCTGTATCTTTGTGTGTCTCCCTACATCTCTTTGTCTGTATCTTTGTGTGTGACTCCCTACATCTCTTTGTCTGTATCTTTGTGTGTCTCCCTACATCTCTTTGTCTGTATCTTTGTGTGTCTCCCTACATCTCTTTGTCTGTATCTTTGTGTGTCTCCCTACATCTCTTTGTCTGTATCTTTGTGTGTGTCTCCCTACATCTCTTTGTCTGTATCTTTGTGTGACTCCCTACATCTCTTTGTCTGTATCTTTGTGTGACTCCCTACATCTCTTTGTCTGTATCTTTGTGTGACTCCCTACATCTCTTTGTCTGTATCTTTGTGTGTCTCCCTACATCTCTTTGTCTGTATCTTTGTGTGTGACTCCCTACATCTCTTTGTCTGTATCTTTGTGTGTGTGTGTCTCCCTACATCTCTTTGTCTGTATCTTTGTGTGTCTCCCTACATCTCTTTGTCTGTATCTTTGTGTGTGTCTCCCTACATCTCTTAGTCTGTATCTTTGTGTGTATCTCCCTACATCTCTTTGTCTGTATCTTTGTGTGACTCCCTACATCTCTTTGTCTGTATCTTTGTGTGTCTCCCTACATCTCTTTGTCTGTATCTTTGTGTGACTCCCTACATCTCTTTGTCTGTATCTTTGTGTGACTCCCTACATCTCTTTGTCTGTATCATTGTGTGTCTCCCTACATCTCTTTGTCTGTATCTTTGTGTGTGACTCCCTACATCTCTTTGTCTGTATCTTTGTGTGTGTGTCTCCCTACATCTCTTTGTCTGTATCTTTGTGTGTCTCCCTACATCTCTTTGTCTGTATCTTTGTGTGTGTCTCCCTACATCTCTTTGTCTGTATCTTTGTGTGTGTCTCCCTACATCTCTTAGTCTGTATCTTTGTGTGTATCTCCCTACATCTCTTTGTCTGTATCTTTGTGTGACTCCCTACATCTCTTTGTCTGTATCTTTGTGTGTCTCCCTACATCTCTTTGTCTGTATCTTTGTGTGTGTCCCTACATCTCTTTGTCTGTATCTTTGTGTGTGACTCCCTACATCTCTTTGTCTGTATCTTTGTGTGTCTCCCTACATCTCTTTGTCTGTATCTTTGTGTGTCTCCCTACATCTCTTTGTCTGTATCTTTGTGTGTCTCCCTACATCTCTTTGTCTGTATCTTTGTGTGTGACTCCCTACATCTCTTTGTCTGTATCTTTGATTGTCTCCCTACATCTCTTTGTCTGTATCTTTGTGTGTCTCTCTACATCTCTTTGTCTGTATCTTTGTGTGTCTCCCTACATCTCTTTTTTTGTCTCTTTGTGTGTGACTCCCTACATCTCTTTGTCTGTATCTTTGTGTGTCTCCCTACATCTCTTTGTCTGTATCTTTGTGTGTCTCCCTACATCTCTTTGTCTGTATCTTTGTGTGTGTCCCTACATCTCTTTGTCTGTATCTTTGTGTGTGACTCCCTACATCTCTTTGTCTGTATCTTTGTGTGTCTCCCTACATCTCTTTGTCTGTATCTTTGTGTGTCTCCCTACATCTCTTTGTCTGTATCTTTGTGTGTCTCCCTACATCTCTTTGTCTGTATCTTTGTGTGTGACTCCCTACATCTCTTTTGTCTGTATCTTTGTGTGTGTCTCCCTACATCTCTTTGTCTGTATCTTTGTGTGTCTCTCTACATCTCTTTGTCTGTATCTTTGTGTGTCTCCCTACATCTCTTTGTCTGTCTCTTTGTGTGTGACTCCCTACATCTCTTTGTCTGTATCTTTGTGTGTCTCCCTACATCTCTTTGTCTGTATCTTTGTGTGTCTCCCTACATCTCTTTGTCTGTCTCTTTGTGTGTGTCTCCCTACATCTCTTTGTCTGTATCTTTGTGTGTGTCTCCCCACATCTCTTTGTCTGTATCTTTGTGTGTGTCTCTCTACATCTCTTTGTCTGTATCTTTGTGTGTCTCCCTACATCTCTTTGTCTGTATCTTTGTGTGTCTCCCTACATCTCTTTGTCTGTATCTTTGTGTGTCTCCCTACATCTCTTTGTCTGTATCTTTGTGTGTGTCTCCCTACATATCTTTGTCTGTATCTTTGTGTGACTCCCTACATCTCTTTGTCTAAATCTTTGTGTGTGTCTCCCTACATCTCTTTGTCTGTATCTTTGTGTGTGTCTCCCTACATCTCTTTGTCTGTATCTTTGTGTGTCTCCCTACATCTCTTTGTCTGTATCTTTTTGTGTGTCTCCCTACATCTCTTTGTCTGTATCTTTGTGTGTGTCTCCCTACATCTCTTTGTCTGTATCTTTTTGTGTGTCTCCCTACATCTCTTTGTAGGTATCTTTGTGTGTGTCTCCCTACATCTCTTTGTCTGTATGTTTGTGTGACTCCCTACATCTCTTTGTCTGTATCTTTGTGTGTCTCCCTACATCTCTTTGTCTGTATCTTTGTGTGTGACTCCCTACATCTCTTTGTCTGTATCTTTGTGTGTGACTCCCTACATCTCTTTGTCTGTATCTTTGTGTGTGTCTCTACATCTCTTTGTCTGTGTCTTTGTGTGTGACTCCCTACATCTCTTTGTCTGTATCTTTGTGTGTGTCTCCCTACATCTCTTTGTCTGTATCTTTGTGTGTGTCTCCCTACATCTCTTTGTCTGTATCTTTGTGTGTGACTCCCTACATCTCTTTGTCTGTATCTTTGTGTGTCTCCCTACATCTCTTTGTCTGTATCTTTGTGTGACTCCCTACATCTCCGTATGTACATTTGTGAGTAACACTATACATTTATTCCTGCTGTTTTGCCTTATGTTTGACTTTTAACTTCTCAGCTCATTCTTCTCTCTCTCTCTCTCTC
>CAJHNH020000326.1:192500-202500 GCA_905116865.2 Candidula unifasciata | reverse complement strand
TTTTATCTAAAGCTCAGTTGTCCTGTGGGGGCTTGCCCCCCCCCCCCCCCCCCCGTCCTGCTCTTGTCCAGTTTAAATATATGTCCCTTGGTCTTTCTTCTGTCCTGTCTTAACTGCACAGCTGAATGTATGTACGAATAAGTATGAGTGTATGAATTGGTGCGACAGTATGTGTGTATGTGTATATGTTTATATATATATATATATATATATATATATATATATATATATGTGTGTGTGTGTGTGTGTGTGTGTGTGTGTGTGTAATGATGCTATAAATAGGGATAACGTGAGGGTATGACTGGCATAATTGGGTAAGTCCCTGATAGCATGGGTTTCACGGAGATATGGTGAAAAGACAAGAGTGAGTGAGTCACGTGTGAATGCAAGATCTGGGGGATTGAGAATGAGGTGGATTCGGTGACTGGGCCCCAGATTGGAAGGATGTGAAGCTGAGTCTGTGGAGGTGGATCCAGAGCGAGAAGTGCACGTGGAGCTGAATCAGAGTCGAATGAATGTTAATGCTGAACGACAAGACAGGCAGCGCTATTGAATGATCGTTTAGGCCAGCAGTTGTGTTTCACGGTATGTTTGTTGAGCCAGGCGAGATAGCCCGAATGGCGTAAGTTAGTTCATCTGTTGATTGGTTTCTTGTGTTACATTGACAATAAACCTGTGAAATGTGTCAGCCGTTGTCGACCGTCATTTGAAGTGGTGTGGCCGTGGAGAGAAGTGCCGTCTGGTTAGAATGAACTGTGACCTAACATCTAGACAACAGAGTCAGTGTTGAATCTGCACTAGAAAGATCAAGTGTGGAGGAGACACGTTCCATTCATTACAATATATGCTGCCGCATTCATACTGCACAAATATACCCTAACACTAATACATACACATGTATAGTCTCTCACTCATACATACATACATATGTATAGTCTCTCACTCATACATACATACATATGTATAGTCTCTCACTCATACATACATACATACATATGTATAGTCTCTCACTCATACATACATACATATGCATAGTCTCTCACTCATACATACATACATATGTATAGTCTCTCACTCATACATACATACATATGTATAGTCTCTCACTCATACATACATACATATGCATAGTCTCTCACTCATACATACATACATATGTATAGTCTCTCACTCATACATACATACATATGTATAGTCTCTCACTCATACATACATACATATGCATAGTCTCTCACTCATACATACATATGCATAGTCTCTCACTCATACATACATACATATGCATAGTCTCTCACTCATACATACATACATATGTATAGTCTCTCACTCATACATACATACATATGTATAGTCTCTCACTCATACATACATACATATGCATAGTCTCTCACTCATACATACATACATATGCATAGTCTCTCACTCATACATACATACATATGCATAGTCTCTCACTCATACATACATACATATGCATAGTCTCTCACTCATACATACATACATATGCATAGTCTCTCACTCATACATACATACATATGTATAGTCTCTCACTCATACATACATACATATGTATAGTCTCTCACTCATACATACATACATATGTATAGTCTCTCACTCATACATACATACATATGTATAGTCTCTCACTCATACATACATACATATGTATAGTCTCTCACTCATACATACATACATATGCATAGTCTCTCACTCATACATACATACATATGCATAGTCCTCTCACTCATACATACATACATATGTATAGTCTCTCACTCATACATACATACATATGTATAGTCTCTCACTCATACATACATACATATGCATAGTCCCTCTCACTCATACATACATACATATGTATAGTCTCTCACTCATACATACATACATATGCATAGTCTCTCACTCATACATACATACATATGCATAGTCTCTCACTCATACATACATACATATGCATAGTCTCTCTCACTCATACATACATACATATGTATAGTCTCTCACTCATACATACATACATATGCATAGTCTCTCACTCATACATACATACATATGCATAGTCCCTCTCACTCATACATACATACATATGCATAGTCTCTCACTCATACATACATACATATGCATAGTCTCTCACTCATACATACATACATATGCATAGTCTCTCACTCATACATACATACATATGTATAGTCTCTCACTCATACATACATACATATGCATAGTCTCTCACTCATACATACATACATATGCATAGTCTCTCACTCATACATACATACATATGCATAGTCTCTCACTCATACATACATACATATGTATAGTCTCTCACTCATACATACATACATATGTATAGTCTCTCACTCATACATACATACATATGTATAGTCTCTCACTCATACATACATACATATGTATAGTCTCTCACTCATACATACATGGCGCCAAAGCCACGTTTATACGTTCGTGTACTCAGGCATTGTTCGCGGGTCGAGTCAACATGTGTTCGGAAATTGTTTTTGTGACTAGAGGCGTTGCTGACACGTCGTACCTCGGTAGTGGGCCAGATAGAACTATAAAAATTAGATTTCTAGGATGTTAACCACATCACCACCAAGCGCCAATTAGTATATAAAATATAGGTGTTACCCTAAAAGCCCCATCAGTCTGAAGGTGTGAAAAAGAGTTCTTTTATCCTACCCCGGTGTGGGTTCCGGGGCCCCATTGTGGGGAAAACAAGAATAGACCCACTGCCTCCCCAAAAGCATGTTGTAAGAGTCAACTAATTGGGGAGCTTCCTTTGAAGACGGAGTGCGTCTGCCGGAGAGGCAAGGAACCAACAGTCTGTACTCAAGAGAATGAGATCTGTAAAACTGATGCACACGCAACACTCAGGTTCTGGAGCAAGACTGCAGTTCAGTAGTAGACGAGCAACCTGAACCTTCCGCCAGAGTTTACAGCTGGTGAACGCGAAGAAGAAGAAGAAGTTCTTTTATTTTCTTAGAACAAGAATAATGATTCTTCATAAAAAAAAAATTTTTAAATAATATTTAAAACAACAACAAAAAGTGAGCTTGGCAGTGCGAGACACCACAGCTATGCCGTGACCAGGATTCGAACCTGGGTTGTCGCGGCCACAACGCGAAGTACTAACCACTATACGATCACGGCCAGGACACTCACATGGTTGTAATTTGGGGAGAATTGTGGGTAGTTGGCCCTGCGGTTGTTGCTCTTTGCGGGCGATGATTACACGACAGTGACCTTTCGGTTCAAGATAAGGCGTGTTTGTCGGAGATGTTTGGTGTGAGCCGTGAGGTTTGTGGTGTCAGCTGTAAGGTTTGTGGTGTTAGCTGTGAGGTTTGTGGTGTCAGCTGTGAGGTTTGTTGTGTCAGCCGTGAGGTTTGTGGTGTCAGCTGTGAGGTTTGTGGTGTGAGCTGAGAGGTTTGTGGTGTCAGCTGTGAGGTTTGTTGTGTCAGCCGTGAGGTTTGTGGTGTCAGCTGTGAGGTTTGTTGTGTCAGCCGTGAGGTTTGTGGTTTCAGCTGTGAGGTTTGTGGTGTCAGCTGTGAGGTTTGTGGTGTCAGTTGTGAGGTTTGTGGTGTTAGCTGTGAGGTTTGTGGTGTCAGCTGTGAGGTTTGTGGTGTTAGCTGTGAGGTTTGTGGTGTTAGCTGTGAGGTTTGTGGTGTGAGCTGTGAGGTTTGTGGTGTTAGCTGTGAGGTTTGTGGTGTTAGCTGTGAGGTTTGTGGTGTTAGCTGTGAGGTTTGTGGTGTGAGCTGTGAGGTTTGTGGTGTCAGCTGTGAGGTTTGTTGTGTCAGCCGTGAGGTTTGTGGTGTTAGCTGTGAGGTTTGTGGTGTGAGCTGTAAGGTTTGTGGTGTGAGTTGTGAGGTTTGTGGTGTGAGTTGTGAGGTTTGTTGTGTCAGCCGTGAGGTTTGTGGTGTCAGCTGTGAGGTTTGTTGTGTCAGCCGTGAGGTTTGTGGTGTCAGCTGTGAGGTTTGTTGTGTCAGCCGTGAGGTTTGTTGTGTGAGCTGAGAGGTTTGTGGTGTCAGCCGTGAGGTTTGTGGTGTCAGTTGTGAGGTTTGTGGTGTCAGCTGTGAGGTTTGTTGTGTCAGCCGTGAGATTTGTGGTGTTAGCTGTGAGGTTTGTGGTGTTAGCTGTGAGGTTTGTGGTGTTAGCTGTGAGGTTTGTGGTGTTAGCTGTGAGGTTTGTGGTGTTAGCTGTGAGGTTAGTGGTGTTAGCTGTGAGGTTTGTGGTGTGAGCTGTGAGGTTTGTGGTGTCAGCTGTGAGGTTTGTTGTGTCAGCCGTGAGGTTTGTGGTGTTAGCTGTGAGGTTTGTGGTGTTAGCTGTGAGGTTTGTTGTGTCAGCCGTGAGGTTTGTGGTGTTAGCTGTGAGGTTTGTTGTGTCAGCCGTGAGGTTTGTGGTGTTAGCTGTGAGGTTTGTGGTGTTAGCTGTGAGGTTTGTTGTGTCAGCCGTGAGGTTTGTGGTGTTAGCTGTGAGGTTTGTGATGTTAGCTGTGAGGTTTGTGGTGTTAGCTGTGAGGTTTGTGGTGTTAGCTGTGAGGTTTGTGGTGTTAGCTGTGAGGTTTGTGGTGTTAGCTGTGAGGTTTGTTGTGTCAGCCGTGAGGTTTGTGGTGTTAGCTGTGAGGTTTGTTTTGTCAGCCGTGAGGTTTGTGGTGTTAGCTGTGAAGTTTGTGGTGTTAGCTGTGAGGTTTGTGGTGTTAGCTGTGAGGTTTGTTGTGTCAGCCGTGAGGTTTGTGGTGTTAGCTGTGAGGTTTGTGGTGTTAGCTGTGAGGTTTGTGGTGTTAGCTGTGAGGTTTGTGGTGTTAGCTGTGAGGTTTGTGGTGTGAGTTGTGAGGTTTGTGGTGTGAGTTGTGAGGTTTGTTGTGTCAGCCGTGAGGTTTGTGGTGTCAGCTGTGAGGTTTGTTGTGTCAGCCGTGAGGTTTGTGGTGTCAGCTGTGAGGTTTGTTGTGTCAGCCGTGAGGTTTGTGGTGTGAGCTGAGAGGTTTGTGGTGTCAGCCGTGAGGTTTGTGGTGTCAGTTGTGAGGTTTGTGGTGTCAGCTGTGAGGTTTGTTGTGTCAGCCGTGAGGTTTGTGGTGTTAGCTGTGAGGTTTGTGGTGTGAGCTGTGAGGTTTGTGGTGTTAGCTGTGAGGTTTGTGGTGTGAGCTGTGAGGTTTGTGGTGTCAGTTGTGAGGTTTGTGGTGTCAGCTGTGAGGTTTGTGGTGTTAGCTGTGAGGTTTGTGGTGTTAGCTGAGAGGTTTGTGGTGTTAGCTGTGAGGTTTGTGGTGTTAGCTGAGAGGTTTGTGGTGTGAGCTGAGAGGTTTGTGGTGTGAGCTGAGAGGTTTGTGGTGTCAGCTGTGAGGTTTGTGGTGTGAGCTGAGAGGTTTGTGGTGTGAGCTGAGAGGTTTGTGGTGTTAGCTGTGAGGTTTGTGGTGTGAGCTGAGAGGTTTGTGGTGTGAGCTGAGAGGTTTGTGGTGTGAGCTGTGAGGTTTGTGGTGTGAGCTGTGAGGTTTGTGGTGTGAGCTGTGAGGTTTGTGGTGTGAGCTGTAAGGTTTGTGGTGGGAGCTGTAAGGTTTGTGGTGTCAGCTGTGAGGTTTGTGGTGTGAGCTGAGAGGTTTGTGGTGTGAGCTGAGAGGTTTGTGGTGTGAGTTGTGAGGTTTCTGGTGTGAGCTGTGAGGTTTGTGGTGTGAGCTGTGAGGTTTGTGGTGTGAGCTGTGAGGTTTGTGGTGTGAGCTGTGAGGTTTGTGGTGTTAGCTGAGAGGTTTGTGGTGTGAGCTGTGAGGTTTGTGGTGTGAGCTGTGAGGTTTGTGGTGTGAGCTGAGAGGTTTGTGGTGTGAGCTGAGAGGTTTGTGGTGTGAGCTGAGAGGTTTGTGGTGTGAGCTGAGAGGTTTGTGGTGTGAGCTGAGAGGTTTGTGGTGTTAGCTGTGAGGTTTGTGGTGTGAGCTGTGAGGTTTGTGGTGTGAGCTGTGAGGTTGTGTGTGTGAGCTGTGAGGTTTGTAGTGTGAGCTGTGAGGTTTGTGGTGTGAGCTGTGAGGTTTGTGGTGTGAGCTGAGAGGTTTGTGGTGTGAGCTGAGAGGTTTGTGGTGTGAGCTGAGAGGTTTGTGGTGTGAGCTGTGAGGTTTGTGGTGTCAGTTGTGAGGTTTGTGGTGTTAGCTGTGAGGTTTGTGGTGTCAGCTGTGAGGTTTGTGGTGTTAGCTGTGAGGTTTGTGGTGTTAGCTGTGAGGTTTCTGGTGTCAGCTGAGAGGTTTGTGGTGTGAGCTGTGAGGTTTGTGGTGTGAGCTGTGAGGTTTGTGGTGTGAGCTGAGAGGTTTGTGCTGTTAGTTGTGAGGTTTGTGGTGTTAGCTGTGAGGTTTGTGGTGTTAGCTGTGAGGTTTGTGGTGTTAGTTGTGAGGTTTGTGGTGTGAGCTGTGAGGTTTGTGGTGTTAGCTGTGAGGTTTGTGGTGTTAGTTGTGAGGTTTGTGGTGTGAGCTGTGAGGTTTGTGGTGTGAGCTGTGAGGTTTGTGGTGTTAGCTGTGAGGTTTGTGGTGTTAGTTGTGAGGTTTGTGGTGTTAGTTGTGAGGTTTGTGGTGTTAGCTGTGAGGTTTGTGGTGTTAGTTGTGAGGTTTGTGGTGTTAGCTGTGAGGTTTGTGGTGTTAGCTGTGAGGTTTGTGGTGTTAGCTGTGAGGTTTGTGGTGTTAGTTGTGAGGTTTGTGGTGTTAGTTGTGAGGTTTGTGGTGTGAGCTGTGAGGTTTGTGGTGTTAGTTGTGAGGTTTGTGGTGTTAGCTGTGAGGTTTGTGGTGTTAGCTGTGAGGTTTGTGGTGTTAGTTGTGAGGTTTGTGGTGTGAGCTGTGAGGTTTGTGGTGTTAATTGTAAGGTTTGTGGTGTGAGCTGTGAGGTTTGTGGTGTTAGCTGTGAGGTTTGTGGTGTTAGCTGTGAGGTTTGTGGTGTTAGTTGTGAGGTTTGTGGTGTTAGTTGTGAGGTTTGTGGTGTTAGCTGTGAGGTTTGTGGTGTTAGTTGTGAGGTTTGTGGTGTTAGCTGTGAGGTTTGTGGTGTTAGCTGTGAGGTTTGTGGTGTTAGCTGTGAGGTTTGTGGTGTTAGTTGTGAGGTTTGTGGTGTTAGTTGTGAGGTTTGTGGTGTGAGCTGTGAGGTTTGTGGTGTTAGTTGTGAGGTTTGTGGTGTTAGCTGTGAGGTTTGTGGTGTTAGCTGTGAGGTTTGTGGTGTTAGTTGTGAGGTTTGTGGTGTGAGCTGTGAGGTTTGTGGTGTTAGCTGTGAGGTTTGTGGTGTTAGCTGTGAGGTTTGTGGTGTGAGCTGTGAGGTTTGTTGTGTGCGGTGTTCTGTCCTGATGT
Organism: Candidula unifasciata; assembly: GCA_905116865.2. NCBI lineage: Eukaryota > Metazoa > Mollusca > Gastropoda > Stylommatophora > Geomitridae > Candidula > Candidula unifasciata. The sequence continues at coordinate 195,188 of CAJHNH020000326.1, read as the reverse complement.
TGGTCTGCAGCTGATACTGTTACTACCACCAACACCACAACTATCACCACCACCACTACTACGATACTACGGCAGCCAATAATACTATTACTGGTGCTGCTATTACTACCACTACTGCTGTTGCAATTGCAACAACAACAACAATAATTACTACTACTACTACTACTACTACTACTACTACTACTACTACTACTACTACTACTACTACTACTTCTACTACTACTACTACCACTACTACCACCACCATCAGTACTACTACTACTACTACTACTAGTACTACTTCAATTTTTATTCTGATTCCTCATGTTTACCTGATAGATCGGTCACCCATGGTAAGCGAAGTGGATTGGCGTTCACTGTGATGGCGCCTTAGCTGTTACAACCAGCAGTCTCACAATGGAGAGAATGGCTGCAACATGGGCACTGTCATGGCTGGCTACTCAAGAACTCACACATACAGAGCCATTCAATAAGTTTGCTCTAGAAAATCCAGGCCGGTGACATCAGACAAGAATGGATTCTTTTATTAAACGCATCAGAAATAACTCGCCTAACCTTTATTTTTGTGCCTGGCCATGCATGTGTTCAAGGCTATGGACGTGCAGATTATCTGGCAGACCACGACTGGTCCGGCACTGGATAGGAATGATATCATCAATACCACGCCAGCTGCAAATCGCAGAGAAGATCCCAACAACACACAGGACTCAGTGCCCTTGTCCTGACTGAAGGACATAGAGATAGGCCTTTCACCAGAGGCACAAGACGTCTGGTTAATTAACACAGAACGGTTGTCATCAGTCCTTTTACTGTCGTGAGGCAACTGAGAGGGAGATCGGAGCACCTATGGATCTGTCCGGATCGCTGTGATGATAGTCCGCGCTAATGGTTATCTACCACCACTCTTATCTTGTCTCTGTAAACCCACGCTATCTCTTGTAGTCACGTGTCGTTCATTAACTTCCTTGTGTGCACGATATTTTTTACAGTCATGTCGTTTCCGTGTTTATCTTTAACACTGTGCATCTCTAAAGAAACACTTGCTAATTATTCCATTAGCTGAATTTTAGATTTCTCTCCAGCGACAAATATTTTTCATATTTTTTTTTTCTTTCTATGGCTAAACATGCCAACCAGTCAGGTTAAGTCTTCCGATAAGGGAGCACACAAAAAAAATAAATAGTAGTTAAACTAGAAGCTGGTAGAACAATGAGCAAATGACCGTTAACACAAGGTGAATCCGTCATCGATTTTTCTTGGCGAAATATAACAATAATTTTAGGAGGAAAAAAAAAAGTGAGCTTGGCAGTGCGAGACACCACAGCTATGCCGTGACCAGGATTCGAACCTGGGTTGTCGCGGCCACAACGCGAAGTACTAACCACTATACGATCACGGCCAGGACGCTCACATAACGATAGTTAAGGAATAGAAGGTAGTTCGCGCTGCAGTCGTCGCTCTTTGTGGGCTATGATCACGCGGCTATGACCTTCAAGCTGAAGATAAGATGGCCGGTTGGGCTGCATTGTAGCAGGTCTTTTGTGTGAGCCTGTGAACTTTCTGTGTCAGTTGTAGATTTGTTGTGTCAGTTGTAGATTTGTTATGTCAGTTGTAGATTTGTTGTGTCAGTTGAAGATTTGTTGTGTCAGTTGTAGATTTGTTATGTCAGTTGTAGATGTGTTGTTTCAGTTGTACATTTCTAGTGTCAGCTGTACATTTGTTGTGTCAGTTGTAGATTTTCTGTGTCAGTTGTACATTTGTTGTGTCAGTTGTAGATTTTCTGTGTTAGCTGTACATTTGTTGTGTCAGTTGTAGATTTTCTGTGTCAGTTGTACATTTGTTGTGTCAGTTGTAGATTTTCTGTGTTAGCTGTACATTTGTTGTGTCTGTTGTACATCTGTTGTGTCAGTTGTAGATTTGTTGTGTCAGTTGTAGATTTGTTATGTCAGTTGTAGATTTGTTGTGTCAGTTGTAGATTTGTTATGTCAGTTGTAGATTTGTTGTGTCAGTTGTAGATTTGTTATGTCAGTTGTAGATTTGTTGTGTCAGTTGTTGATTTGTTTAGTCAGTTGTTGATTTGTTTAGTCAGTTGTAGATTTGTTTATGTCAGTTGTAGATTTGTTATGTCAGTTGTAGATTTGTTGTGTCCGCTGGCTGTCAGCCGCTACACTTGTAATGTCGCTGTTCGTTTGTCGTGTCCCGGCATGCTGTTGTTACATTGCAGCTGATGCTCTGCTACCACTATTGTTCCTACTTCAACTATTGTTGCTACTACCACTATTGTAGCTAGTACCACTATTGTTGCTACTACCACTATTGTAGCTACTACCACTATTTTTGATACTACCACTATTGTTGCTACTACCACTATTGTAGCTAGTACCACTATTGTAGCTACTACCACTATTGTTGCTACTACCACTATTGTTGCTACTACCACTATTGTAGCTAGTACCACTATTGTAGCTAGTACCACTATTGTAGCTACTACCACTATTGTTGCTACTACCACTATTGTAGCTAGTACCACTATTGTTGCTACTACCACTATTGTAGCTACTACCACTATTGTTGCTACTACCACTATTGTAGCTAGTACCACTATTGTTGCTACTAGCTATTGTACCTACCACTATTGTTGCTACTACCACTATTGTAGCTACTACCACTATTGTTGCTACTACCACT
>CAJHNH020000326.1:172500-190000 GCA_905116865.2 Candidula unifasciata | reverse complement strand
TTTCTTAAAAGTACTTATAGCACTACTAAATATTTATCCTCAAAAAACAAACAGCACAAACAAATTTGTCCAGTTTTATCTTGTTGGAGGAAATAATTCCTTATCATTGCACATTTTTTGGTAACTGTTTAAAAATACGTCACAAATATTTATGAATAATGCATGCAACAACGCGTATAATTATCATGAATGGTCTATTATTTTAAAGGTAATTAAAGCAAATTAAAAAAAAAGACCATATAACTGCAAATGCTGTGCAACATACACATATCAAACACAAAAATTCCCATATAGCTACCGGATCTCGTTGCTCAAAACTGTCTGGAACAAGACTAAAGCCCAGATGTAGATGAACAACCAGAAGTTGCTGCCAGAGTTTACAGCCAGTGTTCGCGAAACATAAGACAAAACCACACAGGCTTCTTTCACGACTAGAGTAACATAAATTCCAGGTAATGCACTGGGAAGGAAAAGCGACCGGCAGGATGTTGAACAGTTTCTCGACTTAGGACCGTTCGCACATGCACGGTCACCCACTGGCATAATTTGCTGCCACAGCAGGGAGCGATGATGACTGTGGAGTTCTGAGAGATGGACGTGTGTGCGGCAAGGAGTGATGATGACTGTGGAGTTCTGAGAGATGGACGTGTGTGCGGCAGGGAGTGATGATGACTGTGGTGTTCTGAGAGATGGACGTGTGTGCGGCAAGGAGTGATGATGACTGTGGTGTTCTGAGAGATGGACGTGTGTGCGGCAGGGAGTGATGATGACTGTGGAGTTCTGAGAGATGGACGTGTGTGCGGCAAGGAGTGATGATGACTGTGGTGTTCTGAGAGATGGACGTGTGTGCGGCAAGGAGTGATGATGACTGTGGAGTTCTGAGAGATGGACGTGTGTGCGGCAAGGAGTGATGATGACTGTGGAGTTCTGAGAGATGGACGTGTGTGCGAGCAGGGAGTGATGATGACTGTGGTGTTCTGAGAGATGGACGTGTGTGCGGCAGGGAGTGATGATGACTGTGGAGTTCTGAGAGATGGACGTGTGTGCGGCAAGGAGTGATGATGACTGTGGTGTTCTGAGAGATGGACGTGTGTGCGGCAAGGAGTGATGATGACTGTGGAGTTCTGAGAGATGGACGTGTGTGCGGCAGGGAGTGATGATGACTGTGGTGTTTCTGAGAGATGGACGTGTGTGCGGCAAGGAGTGATGATGACTGTGGTGTTCTGAGAGATGGACGTGTGTGCGGCAGGGAGTGATGATGACTGTGGAGTTCTGAGAGATGGACGTGTGTGCGGCAAGGAGTGATGATGACTGTGGTGTTCTGAGAGATGGACGTGTGTGCGGCAAGGAGTGATGATGACTGTGGAGTTCTGAGAGATGGACGTGTGTGCGGCAAGGAGTGATGATGACTGTGGTGTTCTGAGAGATGGACGTGTGTGCGGCAGGGAGTGATGATGACTGTGGTGTTCTGAGAGATGGACGTGTGTGCGGCAGGGAGTGATGATGACTGTGGAGTTCTGAGAGATGGACGTGTGTGCGGCAAGGAGTGATGATGACTGTGGTGTTCTGAGAGATGGACGTGTGTGCGGCAAGGAGTGATGATGACTGTGGAGTTCTGAGAGATGGACGTGTGTGTGCGGCAAGGAGTGATGATGACTGTGGTGTTCTGAGAGATGGACGTGTGTGCGGCAGGGAGTGATGATGACTGTGGAGTTCTGAGAGATGGACGTGTTGCGGCAAGGAGTGATGATGACTGTGGTGTTCTGAGAGATGGACGTGTTGTGCGGCAGGGAGTGATGATGACTGTGGTGTTCTGAGAGATGGACGTGTGTGCGGCAAGGAGTGATGATGACTGTGGAGTTTCTGAGAGATGGACGTGTGTGCGGCAGGGAGTGATGATGACTGTGGTGTTCTGAGAGATGGACGTGTGTGCGGCAAGGAGTGGTGTTGATGACTGTGGATGATGTTCTGAGAGATGGACGTGTGTGCGGCAAGGAGTGATGATGACTGTGGAGTTCTGAGAGATGGACGTGTGTGCGGCAAGGAGTGATGATGACTGTGGAGTTCTGAGAGATGGACGTGTGTGCGGCAAGGAGTGATGATGACTGTGGTGTTCTGAGAGATGGACGTGTGTGCGGCAGGGAGTGATGATGACTGTGGTGTTCTGAGAGATAGACGTGTGTGCGGCAGGGAGTGATGATGACTGTGGTGTTCTGAGAGATAGACGTGTGTGCGGCAGGGAGTGATGATGACTGTGGTGTTTTAAGAGATGGTGTTCAGGGAGTGAGATGACTGAAAGTTCTGAGAGATAGACGTGTGTGCGGCAGGGAGTGATGATGACTGTGGTGTTCTGAGAGATGGACGTGTGTGCGGCAGGGAGTGATGATGACTGAAGTTCTGAGAGATGGACGTGCGTGCGGCAAGGAGTAATGATGACTGTGCTGTTTTAAGAGATGGACGTATGCACGGCAAGAAGTAATGATGAGTGTGGTGTTCCAAGAGATGGACGTGTGTGCGGCAGGGAGTAATGAAGGCTGTGCTGTTTTAAGAGATGGACGTGTGTACGGCAAGGAGTAATGATGAGTGTGGTGTTCCAAGAGATGGACGTGTGTGCGGCAGGGAGTAATGAAGGCTGTGCTGTTTTAAGAGATGGACGTGTATGCGACAGGGAATAATGAAGAATGTGGTGTTCCAAGAGATGGACGTGTATGCGACAGGGAATAATGAAGAATGTGGTGTTCCAAGATATGGACGTGTATGCGACAGGGAATAATGAAGAATGTGGTGTTCTAAGAGATAGAGCGAGATAGAGACAGGGAAAAGGGGGGGGGGGGAGGAGAGAGAGAGACATAGAGAGAGGGAGAGAGGGGAGAGAGTGATGGAGAGAGATGGTTGGAATATTTTGACTACATTAATAAATATAAACCCCGTGTGGGTTCTTAGGTCACATTAGGGGAGGAAAAGGCTCAGACCCACTTCCTCACTTACAAGCATGTCGTACATGGCCACCAATTAGGTTTGTTTACATCGAAGTCGGAGTGCATCTATATGTGAGGCAGGACCAAACAGTCTGCATAAACGGATGCCCACACAACAACTAGAATTCTGGAACAAGACTAGAAGTGGACGAACAACCCAACAATTTTCACTGGAGTTTACAGCCAATGAAGGTACCCCCCCCCCCCCCACCCACACATTTTTTTTTTACAAAAAAGACACTTTTTAAATAACCATACTGGCGGTGGGAGATATGGGGTCAAACGCTAGAGAGAAAGAGATGGACAATGATACACGTGGGAGGACAAGATAAAGAGTTCGGTGAACAGAATACCGAAAGAGTGTACTAACAAGACAAGAAAACTGGAATTCAGACATGTGGATTTCTCTCGAAAATGCCTCCGTTAAGTGATTGTTTCTCAATGTAACATAGGGGTGACTGTAGTCAAGTTAAAGCCAATAAATTAATCCAGTCAAATATGATTACACGAAAATATACTGCACATTGATGCCTCCTGGACTTAGAACACCTAATCAGTGTGCATTATGTATATCTAGATGTAATCAGTTTTACTATTGGCAAATTATCTGTTTTCGTATGCCTATGTTATTCTATCTCTTATCAGTACCAATTATGGACCTACCATTAACAATGGTATTTCTATTACTCTCTTATTCCCACTTTTATTATAAATCATCACTATTATTTTTACCCCTATTTTACGAGCAGTTATTTCTTTTATTTCATTTGTTTCATTCCATTTTTTTTTTTAAAGTTTCTCACGTGACCCCTTGGTGGTTTGCAGTACTCCCCCTTTTGTTAATGTTGTGTTCATCGAGAAAAGCTCCGGCCGAAACATCGATATGTGTTGTTTTGTCCATTTTTTTCTGCTTCCCTATCTCGCTACGCTTTTTAGTCACCGTTCACTGGATGAAATAATTAGCTGTTGTTGTAAATATAACATTTGAACACAACGGAAAGTTGGATAACGTTAAGGTGGAAATGAAGAGAACCAACATCAACATATTTAGGAATTAGTGAAATGAGATGGCCAGGAGCAGGTGAAAAGTATTCAGATCAGCACAGAATTATTTACTCGGGTGGGAAGGAATATAATAAGGGAGTTGGTATTATTTTAGATCCAAAGAACTGAAAAACTGTAGAAGGATTTTGGACAACAGCAGATAGAGTACTATTAGTAAAACTTCACGGCAGACCGTTTGACATCAACTTATTACAGATTTATGCCCCAAAAGCAAATAGTTCAATGGAAGATATTGACGTATTTTATGACGAGTTAGACATGGCTGTTGATCAATGCAAAAATTGTGAAGTAAAAATGGTACTTGGAGATTTCAACGCGAAAATATATAGTGAAAAAGTGTACGGAATAACGGGTGGCTATGGCCTAGAAGAAAAGAATGTGAGAGGTGACAGATTAATAGCATGGGCTGAGTCGCACACCGTGATAATAGGTAACACCTGGTTTAAACACCATCCTTGAAGACTGGGGACTTGGAAAAGTCCTGGAGATAATTCCCGCAATCAGACTGATTATATTTTGATTTCAATAATATTTCGGAGCAGCTTAGTTAGAGCAAAAACTAGACCAGGGGCAGACTGCTTTAGTGACCATGTTCCAGTTGTAGGAAAAATTAGAATAAAACTAAAAAAAATTTTAAGACACCACAAAACATCAAATTAAATTTAGGAATTCTTAGAAGAGATAAAGAAATTAAGCAACAGTACAATGTCACTGCACAAAACCTGTATAATGCATGGAAATTATACAGACTATTGATGAACAGTGGGATATGTTGGGTGAGTCAATTCAGCAGACATCTAAAGAGACAATCCCACCAACCCACAGAGTTGCACACACACACACACACACACACACACACACACACACACAAAGGATTGGATGTCAACCGATATTCTGCAGTTGATGGATAAAAGAAGGGAGAAAAAGAATGATACAGAAGAATACTCTAGAATACAACAAGGAATAATGGACAGAGTATATAGGGGAATTGTATGATGATAATAGACTAGATGTAGAACTGCTGAAAAACAAGATGGTCCACCAATAACGACTGCAAAAGTTGAGGATGCAGAAAGAAACCAGGCACTTTAAAATGTGAAGACCATCGCAAAATAAGTCTTATGAGTTAAATGACTAAGATTTTACTGAGAATGATCATGAGAAGAATAAGAAACAAAATTAAACCAGAAATCAGCGATAAACAATGTGGATTTGTAGAAGGAAAGGGTACAAACCATGCCATATACATCCTAAGGACATTGTCAGAAAGAGCTTTAAAAGTAAAGACTGATTTGTACTTATGCTTCATAGACTATACAAAAGCATTGATGTAAAAGATCTACGAAAAATGAATATGGCAGCAAACTGCAGCTATAAGAATTACCAACTGTTTAGGTACATTTTAAAGCATAAAGAGGGGCGTACGACAAGGATGTGTACTGTAACCTGATTTGTTTTCACTATATAGTTAATATATGCGATCTTTAATTGATATGCCCAGAATTGTGGTTGGTGGGCACAATACAAACAATTTACGTTATGCTGATGACACAGTCTTGATAGCAACAAGTCAGAAAGAATTACAGGAAATGATAAACATTGTGGTGTTAGAAAGTGGAAGAATGAGACTCAGTTTGAATAATGGGAAGACAGAAGTAATGGTGGTATCAAAGAAACGAATAATTCCTAAATGGGTAATAAAAGTCGATGGTGTTATTTTGGGACAAGTACAGAAATTTAAGTATCTGGGCACATGGATAACATCAGATGGAAGATGCATAACTGAGATAAGAAACAGAATAGGACAGGCAAAAACTGCATTTGATAAAATGAAGAACATCTTATGCAATATATATCTGTCATTGAGAGTTAGAAAAAGACTTCTTGCTTGCTACAAACATCCAGTTTTAACATATGGCTGTGAATCCTGGACAATCGGTAGGCAGGCCAAACAATTTCTTGAGGGAGAATCGAACATGTTGTGACCACTGAAAAGATCTGTGGAAGGAGGGATAAAGGAAGACAACGAGAGAAGATTCTTGACTGTTTTGTTGCAACGTATGAAGGTGTGTCGGCAAACGAATTGATTCATGCTGCAGGAGATCGCAAAACTGTAGAGAGGCATGATCGCCCACGCCAGTCGGCAAGGCACCTGATGATGATGAAATATAGGACTGTCTCTTCATGTATGCCTAATGAAGACTTTCTAACCGCAACGTTCATGTGTCGTTCGTGATAGTTTGAAGCTTGATATCTTTTCACGACATCAAGAGAAGAGACAGATTATGTTAGAGAATAATTGCAACCAACCTTAGAAGTGAAAGCTCCACCTAACTGAAACAAACTGGAAAAAATGATAATAAACGATGATGCAATAGATAATGAAATAAACGATGATGCAATAGATAATTAAATAAACGGATATTTAAAACAAAGTTTTCCCGTAATGAATTAAAATAATCCAGAAACAATCAATACATTGCACAATTTATTGCCAGGCATATTTCGCTGTATCTCGTCAGGTGCGTTGCTAGAGTTACATAACATTAAATGAAACACACGACAACAACAACAACAACAACAACAACAACAAAAACTGAATAAATTTAACGGAAATGTGAATAGTTTATTTCGATGCATCGTGGTTTGTCTAGTCGTCGGAAATTCGCCGTAACTACCTGACTTGCCAGGATGACTTCAAATTGACTATAAATTTAGTCTGCTTACAAAGGAGGGGATTGTTGATTTTAATTGTTAAAGCTTCGGCCATTCTCAGCAGTCGTCTGTTCGGTTTGTCATAAACCATGCGAAAAGCAATGTCTGTGTCAATTACGTGTCCGGAATTAAGTAAATGACGTCTCATAGAAGACATGTGTTCTTTTCTCTTGACTTCTCTCGACACCCTTGAAGATCACTGAATTGTGCAAGTATCTATATGGGTGTGTGCTCTGCCCCTCTATTTCCAAGCCATCAGTCAGTTCGACCGATGTAAATCAACTGGCAGTTACATGTAAATTCATAAATACAATTGGATTTGGTTACGGAGACACGAGCTCTTCAACAGGCGGGTTTTGGATCGGAGTGCCGCACAAAGTTTTGGCCAGCAGCAGCTTTTAGTCCAGCCTACAGAAGCTGCATGACGTCATCACTGAAGTCAGTTGGACGAATACTCGTAGTTTGGCTACTGTAATATTTTTCGGGGTGAGGTGCAATGACTTTCAAAAATTCCTAACTTGAATTATAATTTAAAAAATGGGAGCTGGGCAGTGCGAAACACCACAGCTATGACGTGACCAGGATTCGAACCTACGTTGTCGCGGCTACATTGCAAAGTACTAATCACTATACCAGTAACTCTCAATCCTCACCAATGCCGCGACCCTTTAATACAATTTCCTCATGCTGTGGTGACCCCAAACAATTTATTTCATTCATAACTTCAATAAATATGTTTTCCGATGGTTTTAGGCGACCCCTGTGAAAGGGTCAATCGACCCAAAGAGAGTCGCCACTCGCAGACTGAGAACCGCTGCACTGTAAGATAGACGTCGTTTCACAAAACGATCGCAGTTCTTTGCTGAGAGTTGGTTTCACCAGGACCTTTCTGCGACCTTTCACAAATAAGACGTGTGTCTCGTGTCTGCTTGTTTGTAGCTGTGGACTTGCGCCGTTTGATTCTGTCGTCGAGTTAGCCTGGAAAGGGCGGTGAGCCCATTTTGTTGTGTAGTTGACATTTAGGTTTAGTGGCGTTCTTGATAGATTCATGGCCTCCTCGATCTTGGGCCAGCCTCTGTGGAGGATGTGTTGAACCCTGGGCCCGACTGAGACTTGTTGAGGTTGCAGCCCACGGCCGGTGTTCCAAACCGGGCGGTTTCTGGAGTTCACCCAGCCTCTAGGTAATGGGTACAAGAGTTAACAGTCTGGGGTCAATGGAGGAACGTCGCTGTAGCTGCGGAGTTTCTTATCAGCTGTCGGTACTGGTGGCTGAGCGCTTATGGTTGGTTTATAGCCATGTGCAATGACGCTGATTCACATCTCCCGACTTACCTTTATATATATATATATATATATATATATATATATATATATATATATATATATATATATATAGTATAGATTTATATATATATATATATAGTATATATATATATATATATTATATAGATATATATATATATATGTGTGTGTGTGTGTGTGTGTGTGTATATATCTATAATTTATTCACATAAATAAAAAGGAATGTGACTGCACAATCACATAAATCATATTGTATAGTCCCTTAACAGACTCTGAGTTGCAACTGAAAACATGTAAAAACTGAAAACTTGCTTTCTCAGATGCAACTTCACTGATATGTCATCAACTGATATGTTGCGTAGTAGTAGTAGTATATTTTTATCCCACTAGGACATCTCACACAAGCGATAAACACCCGATGACACAAAGTGCCACCATGTGGATGAGGATCACCCGTGGAGAGGTCCCAGAAACCGCGTTTAGCCATTAGACCATATTTATGGTCGGGCTATATGCGGCCCCTGGCAAGAGGCAGGGTGGGGCTTCAGAATAACGAAAAAAAAAAAATTGCACCCCACAAAGAAGTAAGTATGGATTAACATGTTGCGTAACATGTCTTTTTATACACATCATCAAAAGTGCAGACGAAGTTGGTCTCTAATAATTATGTTTTTTTTTTAAATGTTGTTCAACTGTCAAAAATGATCTTTCTTCTGAAAAATTTGTAACAATTCGGCAGTGAAATAGTCGTAACATTGCTTCAACATTAGAGGACATTAATTGAATCTTGTCTTGGGAAATGATCTGATAAGATCTTTGTGCTGAATTGTTATTTTTCAGGATAATTTCCCTTGTCGTATTCAGGACAGTGCCTCCGTTACCTGATAAGATTAAGATTCTCTGTTACTAAAGTATATTTCACTACAGTATCTTTTACTAAATTGCCTTTTACTAAAGTATCTTCCACTACAGTATCTTTTACTATAGTGCTTTTTACTAAAGTATCTTCCACTACAGTATCTTTTACTAAAGTGCCTTTTACTAAAGTATCTTTCACTACAGTATCTTTTACTAAAGTGCCTTTTACTAAAGTATCTTCCACTACAGTATCTTTTGCTTAAGCATCTACTACTTCTCGAGAATCAAGCCAATGACTGTATACAATTTCAAGAGGGATACAACATGTCAGAATTAAGTGAAGCCTGAGACGATAATCCAAAATAAATGTAATTATCATCATCATTAATTTCTACTTGTGTTGTTAAGCGTTATGGGGAGAACAGTTTTCGATCCACTGAATGAGAGGCAGCAATGGCTATTGTGATTCTATGTTGGCGTACAAGCTCTTTAATGTCATCAGTCCATGTTCTCAAAGGACGCCATCTTGCTTTTACGTCAGATCTTTGCGTTGGTAGATGTCCTGGCTGCAGTCTTATAAGATGACCAAACCATTCGATCTTCTGCTTCTGAACCAACTTGCTGCATGTTGTTGTTTCCACGGGCTGTCTGATAAAATGATTTCTAATTTTGTCTTAGGTGGAGAAGTTGGCGGCTTTTCTCAGGAATCTTATTTCACATGTGTTAATTTTACGTAGGTAGTCTTTGAGTGTCGGCTCTGTGGCTAAGTCGATGCGAACGCTTCGCTTCGTAATGCCGGAATGTCAGGTTCGATCCCAGCTGCGGGCAATGCGCTTTGCGTTGGTTTCGACAGTGGTATCAAGAAAGCCGACCGTCCAGAAGCAATGGCAAACTACTGAATGTAAATTGCCTAGAGAAACCACACAACAGCCAGGGGCTGTTAGGGTTGGTTCTGCAACGTCCTGTAAAGGATACGCAACTAACTAACTAGTCTTTGAGTCATCTGTGGCTTAGGCATTACGAACGCGCTTTGTAATGCCGGGGTGCCGGGTTAGATTCCAGAGAGTAATGGCAAACTATTGGACGTAAACTTGCCTAGGAAGACCACAACAGTCACACACAAAAAATGCTGCGGTTGGTCCTGCAACGTCCTGTAAAGGATACGCAATTAACTTTTAATTTTTGATAGTGTCCAAGTTTGGCACTGGTAGCACAGTGTTGGTATGAATATGCTGTTTATAAACTGGTTCTTATACTTATACTTATGTTTGGATGTATTCATAGCAGTGTCAGTTTGTTTAAGTGCACGGGCTCGTTGATATCTTGTTTCTTTTTCTCAATCTATTCTCCCGTCCTCCGAGAATATACTTCCTAGATATTTACATTCTGTAACTTGTTTCAGACAGGTACAGTTCAACCCGATATCTAGCGGACTAGTTTCAGACAAGTACAGTTCAATCCGATATCTAGCGGACTAGTTTCAGACAGTTACAGTTCAATCCGATTTCTAGCGGACTAGTTTCAGACAAGTACAGTTCAATCCGATATCTAGCGGACTAGTTTCAGACAGGTACAGTTCAATCCGATATCTAGCGGACTAGTTTCAGACAGGTACAGTTCAATCCGATATCTAGCGGACTAGTTTCAGACAGGTACAGTTCAATCCGATATCTAGCGGACTAGTTTCAGACAGGTACAGTTCAACCCGATATCTAGCGGACTAAGAATTCGACTGACATGCATGACTTCAGTGTCGGTCGTGTTTACTCTCATGTTATATCTTTTGTAGGTTGAACTTAGCCTGTTGAAATGTTCTTACAGTCTACTCCCCTCATCGTAGAACAGGCATTGGTCGTCTGCAAATAGTAGCTTATTGTATGGATGTAATTCTTCCTCAGGAAAGTAACATTACTTATTTTCTGGATTTTCTGGGTCGACTGCTTTATAGTTCGCTTAAAAAAAATATTTTCTATCTATGTATAAAGCGTCGACTCTGTGGCTAAGTCGATGCGAGCGCTTCGTAATGCCGGGGTGCCGGGTTCGATCCCAGCTGCGGGCCATGCGCCTTGCGTTGGTTTCGACAGTGGTATCAGGGGGCCGACCTTCCAGAGAGAAATGACAAACTACTGGACGTAAAACTGCATAGAGAAACCACAATGTGAACTTTGTGAGTCCCTAGAGAATATGAGGCCTTAAGATAAGCTCATCAAGAATATCCCTAAATTCAGCATAGGTTTTACCTTCAGGCGTAACTGGTTAGATATATCGTGGTGAAGCAGTGTTATTGAACCCGTGGGATGCGGGCCACTTGTGGCTCGCAGAAAAATCCCCGTGCCTCGCCAAACAATTCTGCTGACTCAAGTAACGATATTTGGTTTCTCTTTTCTGTCTTTAGGAATAACACTTTAATGACTTCCCATCTGTGTGATCAGACTAGAACAAAATAGAGAAGTCCAAAGGGTCTTCTCATTGCGCTTCGTTTATCAGAAACAATGCTCCAGCCACATATACAATTTTCTTTTATAATACATAAGCAGAGCATATATCGCAGTGGCTGATTGTTTTTGGTTGTATCTTCGATTAACTTGACCGCGACACGATTATCACTGTTTTTGTGGGGCTGCGCGTGTAGAGATCTCGGGGAACATTGGTGTAGAAAACTGAGTAGAGAAGCAGATATGCGGTTTATATCCATCAGTGGCAGGGTCATGTGCAGCGCATGGTTCGACACGTGAAGACTGATATGGTGGTGATTTGTAACTTCGTGGCATTTTGTGGGAGCCAACACCAAATTACCCAGCTCCTTTTTTTGTCTATGTTCAATTTTTTTTTTTTTTTTACTTAACAGGCTGTGTTCGCTAAAGCCGATGTCGTTGTTATTAGAAAACATCAGAATTCTGTGAAAACAGATGAAACAATATTGGATTCACCCGGCGCTATGACAACCACCTCGTGAATTTATGCATTACTCTATTTATTTTTATAAACAGTGACAATTTTCCACTGTCAGTTGAATCAATATTGTGTATCCTGTATCAAAGCTTTCCCTGCGGTTAGGACATTTCAATTATGACCTTTCTATTCTGTGTATTCAAACAACAAAACTTGTATCCGCGCGCGCGTCTGTGTGGCTAGTTTTTGTTTTTTTTAAACTTAAGCTAGCTCCATGTGGGTGTGATCGGGTACATATGTCAGCTATGGTGTCAGCTCTTCAGATCGGGTACATATGTCAGCTATGGTGTCAGCTCTTCAGATCGGGTACATATGTCAGCTATGGTGTCAGCTCTTCAGATCGGGTACATATGTCAGCTATGGTGTCAGCTCTTCAGATCGGGTACATATGTCAACTATGATGTCAGTTCTTCAGATCGGGTACATATGTCAGCTATGGTGTCAGCTCTTCAGATCGGGTACATTTGTCAACTATGGTGTCAGCTCTTCAGATCGGGTACATATGTCAGCTATGGTGTCAGCTCTTCAGATCGGGTACATTTGTCAACTATGGTGTCAGCTCTTCAGATCGGGTACATTTGTCAACTATGGTGTCAGCTCTTCAGATCGGGTACATATGTCAGCTATGGTGTCAGCTCTTCAGATCGGGTACATTTGTCAACTATGGTGTCAGCTCTTCAGATCGGGTACATATGTCAGCTATGGTGTCAGTTCTTCAGATCGGGTACATATGTCAGCTATGGTGTCAGTTCTTCAGATCGGGTACATTTGTCAACTATGGTGTCAGCTCTTCAGATCGGGTACATTTGTCAACTATGGTGTCAGCTCTTCAGATCGGGTACATTTGTCAACTATGGTGTCAGCTCTTCAGATCGGGTACATATGTCAGCTATGGTGTCAGTTCTTCAGATCGGGTACATATGTCAACCATGGTGTCAGTTCTTCAGATCGGGTACATTTGTCAACTATGGTGTCAGCTCTTCAGATCGGGTACATATGTCAGCTATGGTGTCAGTTCTTCAGATCGGGTACATATGTCAGCTATGGTGTCAGTTCTTCAGATCGGGTACATATGTCAGCTATGGTGTCAGTTCTTCAGATCGGGTACATTTGTCAACCATGGTGTCAGTTCTTCAGATCGGGTACATATGTCAGCTATGGTGTCAGTTCTTCAGATCGGGTACATATGTCAGCTATGGTGTCAGTTCTTCAGATCGGGTACATATGTCAGCTATGGTGTCAGTTCTTCAGATCGGGTACATATGTCAACTATGGTGTCAGTTCTTCAGATCGGGTACATTTGTCAACTATGGTGTCAGTTCTTCAGATCGGGTACATTTGTCAACTATGGTGTCAGTTCTTCAGATCGGGTACATATGTCAACTATGGTGTCCAAGTTCTTCAGATCGGGTAAAAATGTCAACTATGATGTCCAAGTTATTACTTGCCGAAACTTTTATTTTAAAAAATAACAAAGAAGAAATATACATTAAAAAAACCTATTTTAAAAAAAAAAGGTGAAAAAAAAAAAATTTGCGAGCTCGGCAGTGCGAGACACCACAGCTATGCCGTGACCAGGATTCGAACCTGGGTTGTCGCGGCCACAACGCGAAGTACTAACCACTATACGATCACGGCCAGGACGCTCACATATTCGGTCATCACAAATAGAATAGATTTCCTGAAAGAAAATGTTCGGCCTGAGAGATCGCACGTCCTCCCACACGGTTCCCCTGTCAATGGCGCCTTAGCGCGCACCAGACGCATTCTGAGTTTCTTCTTTGTGTTTTCCGACAGAAAGTTCTGGTTGTTCGTCGCCGTTTAGTGTTTAGTCTTGTTTGAGAAATGAATTTTGCATGCTTTCTGCAGATCAGTTACTCAAATTCAAAGAGTTTAATCCCAGTTATAAGCATAGTAATAATAACAATACCGTTCCTAATGGCCCAAAAAAAATATTAAAACGTTTTTGAAAATAAACGGAAATATATAAAACAAAAGATTCATAGACTATTTCTATAGTGTAATATTAGACCGCTCATCCCATTTACATTGAGAGGGGAGGAAGGCGCTTCATAAGGTCCCCCCCCCCCCCCCGTCTCTTTTTTCCCTGCCCTAGGTTCCGGCACAACGATGAGGTGCCGATACCGAACTTAGAGCGGTGTGAGCATACACGTAAGGGACAGGAGAGTGTGAGCAGGCAAGAACACGTAAGGGACAGGAGAGTGTGAGCATACACGTAAGGGACAGGAGAGTGTGAGCAGGCAAGAACACCTAAGGAACAGGAGAGTGTGAGCAGGCAAGAACACGTAAGGGACAGGAGAGTGTGAGCAGGCAAGAACACGTAAGGGACAGGAGAGTGTGAGCAGGCAAGAACAGGTAAGGGGCAGGAGAGTGTGAGCAGGCAAGAACACATAAGGGAAAGGAGAGTGTGAGCAGGCAAGAACACGTAAGGGGCAGCAGAGTGTGAGCAGGCAAGCCCAGACGTGTCGGCATGCAACATGCTGATGATGATAATATTTGAGGTGATATACTACAACGATGTTGTCCTTGTTGATGCATTTTGAACATTGCGATTTCCATACACAGGAAGTAAATTGTCTAGCTTCACGTCATGTCTGTCTGGTTCCCGATAGAGGCCGCCACTGTTGCAGGTTTTCTACTCCAGCATTCCCCTGACCCCCCCCCCTCCACCCTTTTATTCCCCTCCTAATTTTCATAGCCCGAGATTGTAGCATCATAGAATGGCACCTTGTGACTCAAAGTGTCCTTATTTGGATGCGAATGCAACAGGAACAAATTCTAGAAGTTAAGTAGGTGCTCTGTTGGGGAGGGGGTGGGGGGGATCGTCAAGTTCAACCATCCTCCCCGAAGGATGAGCTTTAGGTTATAATTGTGACTAGATTATCTGCGCCATAAAAAATGGATTAACACTGTACGTCCAAAAGAAAACTGGAAAATACCCCTGCGGTGCTGATATATTGAAAGGCCACAGACCCAAATACTGTTCTAACCTGCGACTATGTCGTCTATCAGCGATCCAATGGGCGACCCAGTAACAGATGTGCGAAGTGAAATGCAAGAAACCCTGTTCAAAAACATGAAACAGTTATATTTAGACAACCGACAGTACAAAGTGACATGTTCTTTGATATCGGTAAAGCAAAGTCAGTCAAGAACCCCCTTTCCCACGCCGTTAGGCCTACTTGGCTTATAGGGTCTAAACACATCGGCGTTCATTGGGCAGTGTTGTGGAATCACACAGCTTGCCTCTACCTGCCACGGCCAGGTCATTGTAGAGAAATCCGCCAGGATCTGACCCTATGAGTATATAACCACTACACTACAGCGGTTACCCTAATGTAAGCGTGTAGATGTATTGCTAGCCACTTTTACACGCTGGCTACCCAAATGTGGGTGGGTAGATGTATTGCTAGCCACTTTCCCACGCTGGTTACCCTAATGTGGGTGGGTAGATTTATTACTAACCACTTTCCCACGGCGGTTACCCTAATGTGGTTGGGTAGATGTATTGCTAGCCACTTTCCCACGGCGGTTACCCTAATGTGGGTGGGTAGATGTATTGCTAGCCACTTTCCCACGGCGGTTACCCTAATGTGGGTGGGTAGATGTATTGCTAGCCACTTTCCCACGGCGGTTACCATAATGTGGGTGGATATATGTATTGCTAGCCACTTTCCCACGGCGGTTACCCTAATATGGGTGGGTAGATGTATTGCTAGCCACTTTCCCACGCTGGTTACCCTAATGTGGGTGGGTAGATGTATTGCTAGCCACTTTCCCACGCTGGTTACCCTAATGTGGGTGGGTAGATGTATTGCTAGCCACTTTCCCACGCTGGTTACCCTAATGTGGGTGGGTAGATGTATTGCTAGCCACTTTCCCACGCTGGTTACCCTAATGTGGGTAAAAGAAACAAAGAAAAAAAGTAAAGATCCCTTTACACGCCTTTAGGTGTATCGGGTATACGGGAAGAGCAGCCATATTTTTACAGACCAATCAGCACTCGGTGGATAATGTGGTCAGCATTACGCCGGCTGTCTTTACTTCCTCAGGACAGCCATCCTGGTACCCATTTGAGGCTGGGTCGACTTGCCACGTCCCATACCACGATAAAAATCCACGCAGCCCACGCAGGTTTCGATCGCGGTACGTTGGATTACGAGTCAGACTCGCAACGCCTTAGCCACGGACGCCACCCTAATGTGGGTGGGTAGATGTATTGCTAGCCACTTTCCCACGGCGGTTACCCCAATGTGGGTGGGTAGATATATTGCTAGCCACTTTCCCACGGCGGTTACCCCAATGTGGGTGGGTAGATGTATTGCTAGCCACTTTCCCACGGCGGTTACCCCAATGTGGGTATTACATCACGTGTATTTATTTATCTGTCTTGCCCTTTGAACCATTTGGAGTTCAGCCTTGCTGGGCTATACCTTTCTTGTCTACTTGTATGTGTCCTCTAACTGTCCTCTACTGTGTCATTCTGAATACCTGTTTTGGATCAGCCAGTTTCAGTCCGCTCATCTATCAAAATTTTCTCTCATCCAGCATTCCGATTCACCCGGCCATCAATCGTTGCGTCACGCCATCTCCCCTGCCCCCTTTCCCCTGCCCGTCCATCTCTCTCAGTTGTTTAGCACTGTGTTGAAGCTCATAGCCACTGACGTCAAGATAAATTATTTCAAGAGTTATTCTGTGTACTCAGTTCGCGTGCGCGCGCGCACATACACGCACACTTACTCGCATACTGTCATCGGCGAAATCCTTTCGTAAATGCACATATATTACTGGGCTCTCACATAATCAAAGATAATATATACAAAAGCTATGACTCACAAGACAATAGAAACACTGGAACCAGCAGGGAAAATGGACGATGAAACACTTAACCAAATGATAATTAAATTGAAAGTTTCGTGTTAACACTAAACATTTGTTAGGAGTTTGAGAGGGCCATTCACTGCAGCGATAATCCCATTTACCGACTGAGTGACAATCTGGCAGACTGCTTGCGCCGAAAGGAGGAAGAGGAGGAGGGGGGGGGGGGGTTAGGGGGGTTAGGTTGGGGGGGGGGGGGGGTGTAATATGGGAACAACCAAACGAACAAACTTTTCTTCAAAGAGCCACAAATTGGGCACGTTTAATATTCAAGCCGTCCAAACACCGCCTTTCACGCAGCCGTTGTATTTTATAAATAAAACGTTATTTTCAAATAATAATATGAATATTACGAATATTAAGGAAAAGCACACAAGCATAGGTGGCAGAATGCATGCACACACTCGCAAGCGCGCACGCATCCACATACACACGCAAACTCACTTACATACACATATACACCCGCATACATCATACATACATACACATATATACATACATATATACATACATTTAAACGCACACATACACAAGCATTCACCCAAATAGAGACACACAGACATACACGCTCAGACATGCAGACACACACTCAGAAACAAATAATTAAAAACACACACGCAGCTAAACACACAAACACACACACAAACACACACACATAGACACATTCACAGACACACACAAATACAAAAACAACACATCACACACATAGACACATAAACAAACACACACAG
>CAJHNH020000326.1:150000-167500 GCA_905116865.2 Candidula unifasciata | reverse complement strand
TAGATAGATAGATAGATAGATAGATAGATAGATAGATAGATAGATAGATAGATAGATAGATAGATAGATAGATAGATAGATAGATAGATAGATAGATAGATAGATAGATAGATAGATAGATAGATAGATAGATAGATAGATAGATAGATAGATAGATAGATAGATAGACCGACCGATAGATAGATAGATAGATAGATAGATAGATAGATAGATAGATAGATAGATAGATAGATAGATAGATAGATAGATAGATAGATAGATAGATAGATAGATAGATAGATAGATAGATAGATAGATAGATAGATAGATAGATAGATAGATAGATAGATAGATAGATAGATAGATAGATAGATAGATAGATAGATAGATAGATAGATAGATAGATAGATAGATGTCAGTTGTCTACGTAAACAAGACATCAAACACCACCGAGATACTCAGATTCAAACTCTCAGCCAACATATCAAACGTAATACCTCAGTCTGTTGTCGATATCCGGAACAAAGCAGCACTCGACAACTGTTCTTACGACAGAGACAGCAAGGATAATGGCTACCATGCGGCAAAGGTCACAAGCCAAACAGCGAGAACAGTGACCGCTTTAAAAGAATGTTGTAGCAAGTTCACGCATCCTATATTACGTCTTCGTTGTTACCACTGAATGGCCAATAGATGGTTTTTAACGCAAGTGTTGTTGGCCTGTGGGTTTGGCGTTACTGGCAAGTGGACGCTGGACAAGACGAACTGACAACATCGTGTCTGGTGGCGACAGATCTCAGAAGATAAGTAATGCTGACGTCTTGAGTGTTTTCGTCCCTTCACTTCCGTTGTCTGGTACCCGAGAGATGCCAGAGGATGGTCATTTTTGTCTGTTTATTGTCTATAGAAAGTGCCCGCGAAAGTGGGGCAAGGGCTCTTGGGAATACAGCCAGCGACGAAGAGGATTAAACTACTCTGTGTAACCCATTATGTGGAATACATGTAAAGTGGGCCGTATCTGTGGCACAGGAATTAGGCAGAACAGAACATCGCTAATTGGGTTAGTTCTGTTGTTTTCTCAAGTTTGGTAACTTCCGGTCCAGAGGCTTCGAAACCTAATGGCTCAGGTTACTAAAGCCCGCCTCCGAAATGTTTCCTTGAGTTCGACGCCCCTCTTGATGTGTGCGCTCTTGTTACAGCTTTCACTGAGAGGGCGTATTTTTTTTCATGTTTATTGTATTTGTATGCGTCTAAAGACATACACACCATATAATAACTTGATCATGCAATCGCGTATGCAGAAATGGCGATGTCTGATCCTAATTATAACCATGATCTTATGTTCCAGCTGATAAGTCTGAGTGTGGACGAAACACATAAGCAATTCATCCGCTTGTGGGATGCAATGTTTCGTTATTTTTGAAGCCGCAATATAGCCTGGCCATAAATATGCTCTAATGTCTGAACGCGGTTTCTAGGACGTCTCAACAGGTGATCCTCATCCACATGGTGGCACTTTGTGTCATCGGGTGTTTATTGCTTGTGTGATGTCCTGGTGGGGTAAAATCTACTACTCCTACTTGGTGACAACTGCTGGCACCAGTGATGTCAAAGAGCAATGTGAAGGCGAAGAGGTTAACCACCTATACGGCTCGGCAAGGAAATGAATCAGGTTAGAAAAAGCACTGACTTAATCCGTGATTTTGGTGATCCCGTGAGATGGCGGAACACGAGAGCCTGCGCTAATTGACAGGACACACAATGATGGAGATGGTGATGATGATAATGGCGATGATGATCATACATTACGTAATACAAAGGTCATGGCCGACCGCAGGCTGAGCTCGGCGTGCAGACCACCTGTAGCATCTCGGATCTGTTCTTTTATTTCACCCTATCTCGGGGGCTGCGAGATTACTTTGGGAATTACCGGGAAAGTCAGATAGAATAGGGGTGTTAGAGGTGAAATCAACACTGACTAAAACTAACGCTAACGCTACCTTCTTATACGATTGGACTTTCCCGGGAATTGCCTAAGAAATCTCGTAGCCCACACCCCCCCCCCCTCCCGCACCCGGTAAGATAGAAGAGAAAAGTACTGACATTTCTGACGGACACTGATCACCATTACCCCCCTTGTGTAAGAAGAAGTGGAAGAATCAATAAATAAGACCTCCACATTCAATGATCGTTCCCGCATCTATATTTCCTTGGACATTATTTGGGCCCCATTTTCGAGACAGAATTTGTGTGTGTGTGTGTGTGTGTGTGTGTGTTAGTTTGTGCTTGTATAGTTTGTGTGTGTGTGCAAATATGCGTGTGTGAGAGTGTGTGTGTGGGTGTCCGCGATAAGTACGTCCGTGAACATACCAAACTACAAAACCCAACAACAAGTAATAGAAGCGGTGAGAGAATAACTGAAGCAGTGTTTCCTTTACCCCCCCCCCCCCACGCCCCTTTTTCCCCACGACGGTGGACAATAAGAAAATATACTCGTCCAGCGTTCAAGTTAACAGTATGCGGCACTCGGTGGCTACTGCAGCTGGGTCAACGTCCAGTAGATTTTCTAGTGCTTTCTTCTTAAAACTTATATCGTCTAAGTCACTTCAGTGAGCAATTCCATTTTGTCTGTCTGTCTGTCTACTTATCGGCCTGCCCGTTTGTTGGGCCCCTTTATGTCTTTGCTTATACCGAAAAGTGTCAGGTCGTTATTTGTATGTATTTATTCACTATTGAATCCAATTACTTTATCTATGATACATACCAGGCGTTGATTTTGTTGTTGTTACATTTCCCGCGGGGCTTTTTCTCTCCTTCAAAACACAGTGTTCTTTCTTGTCTCTATGTATTCGCAATATCTTACTGGGAAAATTGAATCAATGGATTACATTTATGTGGGTTGTACAGCTTTTCTAAAGTGAGAATAGAAAACATTTTGTTAAGAAGTTTATTACTGTTGCTGTGATCACTATTTGTTGTTGTTGCTGCTGTCATTGCTGTGGCTGTTTGCTAAACCTTTGGAAGACTACAAGTGTAATTGCGAGACGTTGACATCCCGGACGTCCGACTCCTTCAAACGAAAACTCCACAACATATTGTGCAATGCTTAGGACGTTCAGAGAAGTATGTTTAAAAACGACGCGTTGTGTGGGACGGAGCGCTGGCACGACTCACAATCTACAATCCGGAAGCTCGTGTTGCCGAGAGACATGCGCAGACCACGGCTGTAGAGTTCAGCAATGATGCTCTCCACAATGTGAAGTAGTCAGCCACAGATCCACTCCGTGTTCGCACTGACATGGCACACATCTATCTGGTGTCGGCAGTGAGGACAGCCAGTCGGGTTTGTTCCTTCTCCCGTGGTGATGGTTAGTAAAAGTAAGAATAAACTCACAGGGAGCAAGTACAGCGGGGATCTACAGTCATCAGTAGAAATTATCCTCTTTCGACACACGTTTCGGCCCACGATTCCTAAACGTATTCGGAGGTGGGCCCACCTGAGTTCATGAAGCTCAGGGCTGCTTCCCCGCTGCACAGAATTACCGGATGGTGTTATTATTTCGGCCAGAGACAAGACGACTTAGTGGTTTCGAAGGAGGTACTGTGAGATAAGAAGCCGCCGCGACAGCGTAATTAAAACAGTCCGCATGCCTGGACGACCGAGCGACAAGCTTACTTTGGTTTACCGGACACATGTTAGACTTTTATTAGCAGTTGGCAGAGGAACACTGGCAGACAACTCGTACACGATGGACTTTCAAAGGGATGAGAAACTCCTTTCCGCTAGACACCCAGACCAGCTCACCGAGGCCCGTCCCCTACGTTGTTGCGCTGCGTCCACAGCCAGCTAGAGGCCCTTTCGGCTACCTCTCCCAGTTTTTTGAGTGTTCGTTTCCGTTCATTACCGCGCAATCCTAATTCTTTCACCACATTGTAGAGCGAAGTGGAAACGAGGCCTCTCGCTCCCACTTCGACGGCAAATACCCGCACTGTGTAAGCCTCGTTTCTCCTCAAACCGGCTGCTAAATCACTGTACTTTTCGAGCTTGTACAAGTGATTCTCCTCCATACGCGACTCAAACGGGACCGTCAACTCAATCAGGATGAGTTGCCGTTTTTGCGCAGAATGGAGAACGATGTCCGGTCGCAGGCCGGTTTTACGGATCAACTCGGGATACCGTTCATGTCCTGGCAGATCAACCGCCAGTAACCAGTCCCTCGCAGAGTCTAGTACAGATGGAGCGAATGGGCTTTTGTTGACCTTACCGATTGGAACCTGCCCAGCCTTGAGGAAACGAATGGGGGCGATACTAGAACTGGCTCTGGCATTAGCCCTCATTCTAGCCTGGTCGACAACGGCTGCTAACTCCTTTAGCACCTTATTGTGGCGCCAGGTGTATGGGCCTTGACCTAGAGCTTTCCTGCACGCGGACAGGACGTGCTCAAGAGTTTGCTTCGATTTGCACAACGGGCAAGTCGGATCGTTGGTCGCAGACCATTTAACCATGTTAACACCGGACGGTAATACATCGTACGCCGAACGAACGATAAAGCTCAGTCGCAGCGGGGTCATCCGCCAGATCTCACCCCATGTGAGTACTCTTGGCAATGCGCTCTCCAGGCTGACCCAATGGCCCTGCTGCGACTGCTGGGCTGCTTTCTGGACCCGAACCTCGTTTTCGTTGTCCCTCACCGTTTGTATCACCATGTCTCGGCGTTCTTTGGCTGAGGCCTTTGACCACCAATTGACCTTCCCGTGCCCTAGGCCTCCACGGTCGGTTGTGTGTAACCCATTACCTCCTTCAATTTTAAAGTCCAAGTCAGAAATGTCATCTATAATACAAAGCATGGAATCTAAAGAGCCAACCTTCATCTACAATACAAAGCATGGAATCTAAAGAGCCAACCTTCATCTATAATACAAAGCATGGAATCTAAACAGCCAACCTTCATCTACAATACAAAGCATGGAATCTAAACAGGCAACCTTCCTCTATAATACAAAGCATGGAATCTAAACAGGAAACCTTCCTCTATAATACAAAGCATGGAATCTAAAGAGGAAACCTTCATCTATAATATAAAGCATGGAATCTAAAGAGGCAACCTTCATCTATAATACAAAGCATAGAATCTAAAGAGCCAACTTTCATCTATAATACAAAGCATGGAATCTAAAGAGCCATCCTTCATCTATAATACAAAGCATAGAATCTAAAGAGCCAACCTTCATCTATAATACAAAGCATGGAATCTAAAGAGGCAACCTTCATCTATAATACAAAGCATAGAATCTAAAGAGGCAACCTTCATCTATATTACAAAGCATGGAATCTAAAGAGCCATCCTTTATCTATAATACAAAGCATAGAATCTAAAGAGCCAACCTTCATCTACAATACAAAGCATGGAATCTAAACAGGCAACCTTCCTCTATAATACAAAGCATGGAATCTAAAGAGCCAACCTTCATCTACAATACAAAGCATGGAATCTAAAGAGCCAACCTTCATCTATAATACAAAGCATGGAATCTAAAGAGCCAACCTTCATCTATAATACAAAGCATAGAATCTAAAGAGCCAACCTTCATCTATAATATAAAGCATAGAATCTAAAGAGCCAACCTTCATCTATAATACAAAGCATGGAATCTAAAGAGGCAACCTTCATCTATAATTTGGCAAATTTTCGCCACCCAATAAGCAGACAACAAATATGCAGCCATTTTGTTGACCTAGTCATAGATGGGGGGGGGGGGGGGGGGGAAATTAATGTTAACTTCTGTTTAAAACTCAGAAAAAGCGCCATTGAGACTGTTGAAGATGCAACCGGTTTTTGGGGATAGTTGTTTATCTGCTGCACAGATTTTCAGTTTGAGTATTGACAATTCTGGCAAGTGCTTAGGACCTATTAGGGTTTTAATTCGGCCATGTCATGCCCTTTGATAAACGATAAGGAGGTTGGTGCATTATGATAAATGATAGAGGTTCGACTCTGATGATACATGATACAAAGGTGTATGCCTCTTATCATTCGCTAATTAGTAGGAAGACTCCCGGGCCCAAGTGGGCTCTATATTTGGAAATTAACACAGGGCTGTCCTGGGGCGGAGTGGGTTCTATACCAGGCAACTGATAACCATGTGTCCTTTGGCTGGGTGGGTTCTTCACTAGGGAACTGATAATTAGATGTCCTGGGGCTGGGCCTGTCCCATCTCTGAGAATCAGCTGCCGACTGAAGCTGTTTCTGTCCGTGATCAGATCTGACCAGCGGTCAGTGGAAGACTGTGGCATCAGACAATCCACTGAGTGGGTTTTGTTGAAGTAGTCTGGCGGGCTTTGGTGGCCGTGGTCAGAATAATTGACAAACTGGAGTGAGCCTTGTCGTATGGAGACAGTCGTGGAAAAAAAGGAGTGGGGTGGGGGCGGGGGGGGGGGGAAGGGCACGCTGCGAAAGTGCAGTGGCTGGAAGGATAGCCTTTCGGTTTGTAGCCACATGTTTGAATGCCTAATGCCCCCGTGTGCAAGCCGGGCCCTTGTCATACTGGGGAAGGGCGAAGATGAGATGACTGTACTCACTGCTTTGTAAAGGGGAGATGACTGTACTCACTGCCCTGTAAAGGGGAGATGACTGTACTCACTGCTTTGTAAAGGGGAGGTGACTGTACTCACTGCCATGTAAAGGGGAGATGACTGTATTCACTGCCTTGTAAAGGGGAGATGACTGTACTCACTGCCCTATAAAGGGAGATGACTGTACTCACTGCCCTGTAAAGGGGAGATGACTGTACTCACTGCCCTGTAAAGGGGAGATGACTGTACTCACTGCTTTGTAAAGGGGAGATGACTGTACTCACTGCCATGTAAAGGGGAGATGACTGTACTCACTGCCCTGTAAAGGGGAGATGACTGTACGCACTGCCATGTAAAGGGGAGGTGACTGTACTCACTGCCATGTAAAGGGGAGATGACTGTACTCACTGCCATGTAAGAAAGCATGTTGTAAATGCGACTAATTAGGAGCTGGTTAAAATCGGACGCGTGTGGCTGAAAGGTGTACATATCGCTGCCTTGCTGTAGACCACAATATGCCCCATCGCTAGTGTCTGACTGATTATTCCCAACCCTTCTTGCCCCATCGCCAGTGTATGACTGATTATTCCCAACCCCCCCCCCCCCTTGCCCCATCCCCAGTGTATGACTGATTATTCCCAACCCCCCCCCCCCCCTTGCCCCATCGCCAGTGTATGACTGATTATTCCCAACCCCCCTTGCCCCATCGCCAGTGTATGACTGATTATTCCAAACCTCCTTGCCCCATCGCCAGTGTATGACTGATTATTCTTGTTTTTTCCGCTCTTGTCTGCCTGCCTCTGCGTCTTATGAGAGACAAAGAAAATTTCTAGTTTTAGGCGGTCTTGTCTCCAACCCCCTCCCGTCCCTTCCTTCTAGTCCCTGTTCTATGCCCTATGTGCCACTTGTCCGTGTATTACTTCTTCTCGTTAACTATCTTCGTGTTTGCTTATTGTTTTTCTGTTCGTACCTGTTTTGTCTCCTTTCCTGTTTGTTCTTCCACTTGTTGTGTTTCAGCTTGTTCTGTTTCTTTTTTTGTTTTTGTTCTCTTTCTCATTTTGCTGCTTCTTACTTTTTTTTTTAAATGTCTTATTTTTAGCTAATTCTTTTTGTTTTGGTTCTGTCTCCCTTTCTGCTTATTCTTGTTCTTTTTTGTTTTTGCTCTCTCCTTTTTATTCTCTGTTTTGTTCTTGTTATGTTTTATTTTCTGCTTGTTTTGTCTCCTTTCCAGCTTGTTCTTGTTCTTTTTCTTCTTGTTATGTCTTTTTTTTGGGCCGCTTGTTCTTGTTCTGTCTACTTTTCTGCTTGTTCTGTCTACTTTTCTGCTTTTTCTGTCTACTTTTCTGCTTGTTCTGTCTACTTTTCTGCTTGTTCTGTTTACTTTTCTGCTTGTTGTGTCTACTGTTCTGCTTGTTCTGTCTACTTTTCTGGTTTTTTTTTTTTCTTATTCTCTTTGTTCTGTATTTATTGTCTAGGCATACGGCTTTCACCTGCCACGATTGTCCCAAGTACCAGTGGGGTCAACCTTGAATGTCATGTCAGTTTGTCAAAGAAAGCCGCTATGACTGGGACTGAACACAGTGCCCCAAATATAACCGACCGGTCACGAGGAATCGACCTGGTTGTCGGCAGGGCCAGGGAAATTGAATGAGTTGTTGCGTTGTTAATTCCCATTCATCACCCGACTAAAGCCATTTTTCTATCGGGATATAGATTATCGTGGAGGAGAAAAGTGAACAATCGATACAGACATATTTTCTTCCGACGGATTGTATAAATACCGCTGAATACATGATACTTTGAATGTATTGTTATCGGGGATGGAAAACATCCAATGTGGGTGGGTAGTGAAACTTTGGAGCGGACCTGAAAAGAATGGAAACAATGGCAAGTTGTACATTTGTATATAAGAGAAGAGTGTCGATAGTTTGACAGTTGTCGAAACAGTTTTCCTGCCTCGATTTGACTACTGTGAGTATAGTGAGAATAAACAGTTAGTTGCGTATCTTTTAGAGTTTTAGAGATTAGAGTGCGTTACAAACCAACTTCAGCATGTTTTGGTGTAATAGTTTGATTAGGGAACTTTTACATTCAGTAGTTTGCTTTGAAAAACCACACAACAGTCAGGAGCTGTTGGGGTTGGTTCTGCAACGTCCTGTAAAGGATACGAAACTAACCTTTATAATTTTTCTATGGGCTGTGGCGCGTGGAGAGGGATATCAAGAAGGGAATGAGAGTGAAGTAACACATGATTGCAGAAAGGATGAGAGTGAGGTAACACATGATTGCAGAAAGGATGAGAGTGAGGTAACACATGATTGCAAAAAGGATGAGAGTGAAGTAACACATGATTGCAGAAAGGATGAGAGTGAAGTAACACATGATTGCAGAAAGGATGAGAGTGAAGTAACACATGATTGCAGAAAGGATGAGAGTGAAGTAACACATGATTGCAGAAAGGATGAGAGTGAAGTAACACATGATTGCAGAAAGGATGAGAGTGAAGTAGCACATGATTGCAGAAAGGATGAGAGTGAGGTAACACATGATTGCAAAAAGGATGAGAGTGAAGTAACACATGATTGCAGAAAGGATGAGAGTGAAGTAACACATGATTGCAGAAAGGATGAGAGTGAAGTAGCACATGATTGCAGAAAGGATGAGAGTGAGGTAACACATGATTGCAAAAAGGATGAGAGTGAAGTAACACATGATTGCAGAAAGGATGAGAGTGAAGTAACACATGATTGCAGAAAGGATGAGAGTGAAGTAACACATGATTGCAGAAAGGATGAGAGTGAGGTAACACATGATTGCAGAAAGGATGAGAGTGAAGTAACACATGATTGCAGAAAGGATGAGAGTGAAGTAACACATGATTGCAGAAAGGATGAGAGTGAAGTAACACATGATTGCAGAAAGGATGAGAGTTGGGCGTCTAAGAACAAACACTTGAACTAAGTCCACATGATAGCAACAGAGGTCCTGAAATGTCACTCTTTAATTGTAGAAGATTGTTCCTAACGCGGGCGGCTCTGGAGCTTATGTCCCTTGCGCCGCAACCCCTAGTTATGTGTAAGTGTTCACAGCCAACCCGACCACCATACCTTGGCTCGGTTTCTTTGTGTCAAGACAATTGCATAGACCTGACATCCCACAATTCTCAGCGCTATTTTTTAGCATCTCTGAACATTTCAAAATATTATCGGAAGAAGAGAATGAATATATGAATAATTAAAAACACCATTCGCAAATAAAAACTGAGTAAATATAATTTACTCTCCACAACCCACGTGAAATATTTGAATAATTTGAGGATACACATATTTCTCGAGCCATAAATGTATCCTAATAAATCTCATTAATATTTCGTTTGCTGACATCCTTCAGCACAAAATGGAGGAAAATATGAGAACAATAAACTCAATTACTACAGCGTGGACGAACAGACGTCATATAAATTAATGGAATTAATAGAGCGTGTAAATTGAAAAGTTTCTGCACTGACAGTTTGCCCGGTTTTCTTAAGCAACGGAAGAAATCAATGTTTGTCCGAGACGAGAATTGCCTGAATGTCGTATAAGTTAGGAAGATAATTCTAGTCATCACAAAAACACAATGTTGCAAACAGGTCTGAATAATTGCCTAGGAGGTAAATAATTACTGTTTGAGTGTTAGATGAACTTACATTTACAGAAAGCAACAAAGTCTACACTCCTATCATCCTTGATGCTTTCGTCCAAGAAATTAGACACGCCAATATAATCACAGATAACCTGACTACCTACATACCCACCTGCCTGCCTATCTACTTTTCTTTCGAACTATTTACCTATCCACTTCCATGCCTACCTAAGTACTTTTACTAAATACCTACTTAGCAGGCTCCACATACCTACATATCTAACCACTTACATACCTATAAATCTAACCTCTTACATACCTATATATCTAACCACTTACATACCTATATATCTAACCACTTACATACCTATATATCTAACCACTTACATACCTATAAATCTAACCTCTTACATACCTATATATCTAACCTCTTACATACCTATATATCTAACCACTTACATACCTATATATCTAACCACTTACATACCTATATATCTAACCACTTACATACCTATATATCTAACCACTTACATACCTATATATCTAACCACTTACATACCTATATATCTAACCACTTACATACCTATATATCTAACCACTTACATACCTATATATCTAACCACTTACATACCTATATATCTAACCTCTTACATACCTATATATCTAACCTCTTACATACCTATATATCTAACCACTTACATACCTATATATCTAACCACTTACATACCTATATATCTAACCACTTACATACCTATAAATCTAACCTCTTACATACCTATATATCTAACCTCTTACATACCTATATATCTAACCACTTACATACCTATATATCTAACCACTTACATACCTATAAATCTAACCTCTTACATACCTATATATCTAACCTCTTACATACCTATATATCTAACCACTTACATACCTATAAATCTAACCTCTTACATACATACCTATATATCTAACCACTTACATACCTATAAATCTAACCTCTTACATACCTATAAATCTAACCTCTTACATACCTATATATCTAACCTCTTACATACCTATATATCTAACCACTTACATACCTATAAATCTAACCTCTTACATACCTATAAATCTAACCTCTTACATACCTATATATCTAACCACTTACATACCTATAAATCTAACCTCTTACATACCTATATATCTAACCTCTTACATACCTATATATCTAACCACTTACATACCTATATATCTAACCACTTACATACCTAAATACTTGCGTAATAGCAAATGTGATACAGTTGTCCGGTTGTGCCATCATGTGTCACATAGTGCTCGCATTCGATTCATCCATCCCGTTCTACTCTGTGCTGTCATTTAGATATGACTGTCGGAAGCCTGTCCATATTCTTTAACCAAGGTTCGCCTCAGGGTTTCTAACGGACGTCCTCATTTCCTCAATCCCTGCACACTGGAACTCCAATATTCGTCCACGCCAATATTCGTCTTTTTAAAAATTCCTCCAGCGTTTCAGTTGAGACGTTTTATTTGATATTCGCTTTAAAAGTTAATATTCGTCCCTCCTCCGACGTTACCTGCGACAAGGGTCATAGAACGGATATAATACACAATAGCTACTCGATTCATATAAATCCAAAAGCTGAATCAATAAGAAACATTTCATAAAAACATACAACACTAGATAAGTTCTTTAAATAAGACGAGTGCTAGTGAAACGTTTGGAAATGATTATGAATCAGGGGGACATCAGTCACCAGAAGTGACATTATCTGATGACATAATAGACCGTGACTCCCCTTCCAAACAATAGTCAGTGGGTTTTTATGGCTATTGTTATAAAAAATGTTCAACAAAAACGTAAATTTATTTTTAAATGATTAATTACGAATTTACGTAGGTCCACGGTCTCTTAAACTGGCTATGACGAGTAATTTTCTGTGACAGTGATAAAGCAATCATAAGTACAGCGGTTAATATGTCATTAAAATGTATTTACAATGATTTCCGAGATCCACTTCCGGGAAAACAAAATTTTAAACAAAAGATTCGCAAAATTTGGGGCTGAGAACGGATGAAACCCTTTTTAATTCAATCCTGTGGGGAAAACCTTCTTCGCTTTTCGTCTGTAGTAATATTTGTCTTCCAATAAGGAGCATGTCGGCTCTGTGGCTAAGTCGATGCAAACGTTTCGTAATGCTGAGATGCCGGGTTCGATCCCAAGTGCGGGCCATGCGCCGTGCGTTGGTTTCGACAGTGGTATCAAGAAAACTGACCGTCCAGAAAGCAATGGCAAACTACTAAATTTGCCTAGAAAAAAAACCACACAACAGCCAGGGGCAGTTGGGGT
This sequence comes from Candidula unifasciata, assembly GCA_905116865.2. Taxonomy (NCBI): domain Eukaryota; kingdom Metazoa; phylum Mollusca; class Gastropoda; order Stylommatophora; family Geomitridae; genus Candidula; species Candidula unifasciata. The sequence continues at coordinate 154,988 of CAJHNH020000326.1, read as the reverse complement.
TGGTTCTGCAACGTCCTGTAAAGGATACGCAACTAACCTAACTAAGGAGCATAATAATGAGGACATTTGGAGTTCCACTGTATTTTCCTTTCAGTGCCTGTTTGGTTATGATCTGTCTGTCTTTTCTCAGAATGTGTGTAATACAGCACCAAATACTCTGTCTGAAAATTGTTGATACTAGTGGTTGCCCAGACGTTTCTCTTTTCTTCTTCACCCCTCTTGAATTCATCTTATGTGGCTGGTTAAACAGACAGTGGTTTGAGTCATTGAAAAACTCTCCTGTGTGTGCAGTTACCTTCATATTCGTCCCAGGGCATGCAGGTGTTGCTAGTAATGAAAGATCTGATAGACTGACAGGTGCTGCGGTAATTGAAGATGGCCGCCCTTGGATCATGCAGACATTGTCATTGCCCTTAGCGAGACAGGACATTGTGCGGATTTTGGAAACAACATTTCCACATCACTGCTAAGAATACGACTATTTGGGAGTAAAGATTGACACAGCCAAGCATGAGAAGCACACACGGAGGCACATAAAGTTTTGTTAACCAAAACAGGACTAGCACTATTAACCGCGCGATACTGATGAATATATTGAAAGGGGAATCTGAGCGCCTATGGATGTGTCCGGAGTGCTATGAAGATAATCTAACTCATAACTCAACTCATCTCATGTTCTGTTCATCATTTTCCCCCAGACGTTTGCTCTTAAATGCATTAAACTTTCATTCCATATCTTTTGTAGTTCTTAAACTTTCACTGACATATGTTACAACTGAATTAACGTTAGGATCTGAAATACGTAGCTTGGTCACAAAACTACAGTTCACAGCTGCTGGTGCCTTATCAATGCGTGTCGCAATTGTTTCCTGTCTGGTAATTTGATTTGATTCAAGAACCGACATTACAGCACTCATGGCATTCCCATAAGCGCCTCGTCCCCATCTTCAGCAGCCAGCGAAGAGTTCCGATACAAATGGTTCCAGTAGCATTCTAATTAAACATCCGTCTTGCCTTTCCTCTGAGCCTCGAGCATCTGCCAGAACTTCTCGTCACTCCCCGCTGCATCAATCTCACCAGACTGTGGTGATCCATCTGCTCCTCCGAACTGTACACGCTCTCCCACAAGGCACTAACCCCGTCTGCCTTTTCATGTATCAGTATTCCACCAAGTTGTGCAGAGCCAGCCAGTCTGTCCCGCTGTTCATTTCCCAACACACAGGCGTGACCCGGTGAAAAAATCCAGACAATACTCCTCACCCGTGTCCTCCGCAGCGAAGCATGCCACTCTGCACGAAGCATGCCTGTCCTAATCGTCCTCAGCATGCTTTCTGAATCAGTTACAATCACGATGTGTGTGTGTGTGTGTGTGTGTGTGTGTGTGTGTGTGTGTGGGTGTGTGTGGTGTTCTCTAACCAGCACAACCCAGAAGTGGCCGCCTCCACCTCCATTCTTGAGCTGGATGGTGTGGTATAATTTGCTAGGCTCTCCTGCACCAAAAGTCGACCATTACCTGTTGCTAAGAAATCCCAAGTTTTTCTGTCTGCCTCTTGACACTGAACCGTCTGTGTAAATGATCGAATCCTCTGAATTAATTCTGAATTAACTGCTGAATTTCCACCTCCGTGGCACCTGCTGGCCAGTTTCCTGTCTGTTTCCTTGACTACCAAGATTACTATCTAAATAAGTACATTGTTCTGTTATTCTAATTCCTTTTGTCTCTAGAGTTACACCTCTTGAACTCGTATTGGTGTCTTCAATATTTTTGTTTCTCTGTTACTTATTTGCAGTCCAATTTGTAATGCAATTTTGCGACATTATTTGTTTTTCTTAGCACTTCACTGCTGATCTTATTTAGCAGATCAATATGGTCTGCAGAATCGAGATCTTCCAATGGTATGTTCTCTACCCAGTCAATGTCGGTGTTTCCGATACAATATTTGATCACCAACCAGACAATGGGCTACTGGAACAGCAGGGACGAAGCAAACATGCTGCAGCTGAAGAACAATTCACTATTCTCCTGGGGCTTTTAACTGTTGACTATTTATTACAGAGAGGCAACTACAGTCACGTCTCGCCGAGCATGTAACACTTTATAGGAGTTTCACATAGCCAAAAGAAAGTTAACTGCATGCTCACACCACTCGTAAAGAAACTGTAACGTGCGAAGACTACAAGTTATCATTACTTGTATGCTAGGATGCCCGTGTGTATTGTTGCGGAACGTTAAAAAAATCCATTGGCACTTGGAAATCGAAAAAAAGCAGCCAATCGGCGCTGCCCCGGCAAAATTTAGAGTTGAAAATATACCCAAAATATTTCAGAAACCATGCTGGTGCTACGGAGTTCGTGCACAGCGCTAAGAATCTTCGGACTCAGGCTTGAGTTAGAAGTAGAACGTAGCACTTATGGGTTACTACTCTTGTGCCATGAGGTTGATTCGTTTATAAAACCATTCACACTTATATGCTATTTATGCGCGAATATCCTCAACAGCCAAGCAACAAGAAGGAAAATATTATGTGATACCCTCTCAAGTATAATAGAAACCCGCTACGGCTTGCACATGCGAATTGGCCACGCCTCGCCACTGGAAAATACAGGAGGACAAAAAACATGGCTGTTTAAGGTATTTTAAGCATTGTTCTGTAAAACTACATCTCTGATCTGGTTCAGCTGACAACAATTCTCTAGGCAACTATAGACCCATTTCTCTACTATCCTCACTATCTAAACCACTAGAGAAACACATAAATAAAGTAATGTTTCAGCATATAAATAATAACAGTCTAATAGTTGATAGCCAGTCAGGGTTCAGACCTAAACACTCTTGTCAAACTGCGCTGACAAAAATGACAGACAACTGGCACCTTAACATCAACAATGGCAAAATTTGTTGTGCCGTATTTGTTGACTATAAGAAAGCCTTTGACATGGTTGATCACAATATTTTAATTAGTAAACTAAAGACCTTAAAAACCAACGAAAATTTAGTGACATTAATAAAGTCATTTTTGTCTGATAGGCAGCAGGTAGTCTCCCTCAGTAACCGTTATTCAAAACCCACACAGTTAAATATAGGCGTTCCTCAGGGTTCAACATTGGGTCCACTACTGTTTGCTACTTATATTAATGATCTTCCGTTACATCTCAGTATAACATGTGATCTGTTTGCTGACGACTGTACAATATATACTAGTCATGACAATTGTAATGAATTAGAACGTTTTTTACAGAAAGAAATAGATAATCTCATAAAATGGAGCAATGATAATCGCATGCAAATTAACATTAATAAAACTAAATCTATGGTGATAACAACTAGGCAAAAGCTACAAACATTAGCTGTACACAAGCCACCGCTTGAGCTCTTCATCGACAAGCTACCTATTGTTAATGTAGTTGAACACAAAACATTAGGTGTTTTAATTGACAGCCATCTAACTTGGAGTTCCCATGTTCATGCCATGACCAAAAAAGTAGTACAAAAAGTATATCAACTTAGAAAAATTCAGCACTTTCTGGACGAAAATTCACGTAAAATATTTTACGTATCCTACATTCAAACGCATATTGACTATTGTTCCACAATTTGGGATGGCTGCTCCAAATCTAATGTCAAACGGTTGAGTTCTCTACAAAATAGGGCCTTACGCCTAGTTTCCGATAGAAACTACGTCGAGAAAAATCTTTTATATGGACATCTAAGGCTTCTGCCATTTAGTAAACGTTTAATTTTTAATAAGGCCAAATTTATTCACAAAATCCCATCTAAAGATACTCCAAATTAATTACATCGACCGATTTATTCAATCTAATCCTAAGAATAGCAAGCGACTAGGTTTATTACATTTGCCTTAACCCAGAATTGATTTATTTAAACAAGTCTAGAATATTCTGCTGCTCATTTATGAAACCATCTTCCACCCGATCTGAAAACTACAAAAAGTCCTTACTCATTTAACCGCAAACTCTTTCATTTCATGATTATCAGTGATTACATGCCACCTTAAATGTAGTTAATAATCCACAATGCATTACTAGTTATAATTAATTGCAGTGCGTATGATATGTTTGTATGCGTATATGTGTGACATGCAGGCGTGTGTGGGCGTATGTGTGTATGTATGATTCTGTGTATACATGGGTAACTGTATACGTTTGTGTGTACGTATCTGTGTGTAGGCGTGTGTCAGTGAGTGTGTCTGTGTGTACGTATCTGTGTGTAGGCGTGTGTCAGTGAGTGTGTCTGTTTGTATGGTGTCTGGGTGCTTGTCTGTAGGTGTGCCCGTGAGCGTGTCTGTTTTTGTGTCTCTGTGTTGGCTCGTCCATATGCGTGTTTTTATGTGCATATGTATGTGTGTCTGTAAGCGTGTCTGTGTGTGTGTCTGTCTGTGTTGTGTGTCTGTGTGTGTGTGTGTGTATGTGTGTGCGCGTTGTGTGCGTCTGCATGTGTGTGTCTATGCGAGTATTTGTGCGTCTGTGGGTTTGTTAGTTTGTGTTTGTGTATGTCTCTGTGTGTCAGTGTGTGTTTGTGTGCCATTATGTGTCTGTAGGCTTGTATGGCTGCATGTGCATCTGTGTCTGTCTGTGGCTGTGAATGACTTTAGTCTCTATGGGTGTGTCTATTATATAAGGTCTGCGTGTCTCTGCTTGTGTCAGGTTATGCGTCTGCGTGTATGTCTGTGTGCGTATGTGTGACGGTGCGTGTCTGTGTGTGTATATCTGTGTATGTATATCTGTGTATGTATGGGTATTGCTTATGTCTATGTATGTGTCTGTTTCCCTGCTTTTGTGTGTGTATGTGTTTGTGTGTGCCAGTGACTGCATGTGTGTGTGTCTGTATGTGTCTGGGTTGTATGCGTTTGTGTTTTAGAGCGTGTGTATGTGTATGTATGTATGTATGTATGTATGTATGTATGTATGTATGTATGTATGTATGTATGTATGTATGTATGTATGTATGTATGTATGTATGTATGTAT
>CAJHNH020000326.1:0-142500 GCA_905116865.2 Candidula unifasciata | reverse complement strand
ACTGAAGTATATATAGTTCACCTTCTTACAAGTGTGTAGAGTTTATGATTAACTGGGATCATTCCTTTCTGGGTCTAGCGCTAGTCAACTCTCGAGAAACTAGAAACTGCTGAATGAAACTAGAATAAATCACTCAAGGTGGGATTGACTACAGTCATTAGTCTTGTTTAGTTTAAACGAACACACGACGATGTTGAACTGGTGATGTAAGATGAACAAGTAGTGTCTCGGTCCCTCTCGTTCAACTAATGAATCACTCGCTCAATCAAAACCGGCACAAAGTGGGAACAGTTCTCAGGCAGCCCCCTGAAAACTGTAACCAGCAAGGTCCGCACCTGAAACACAGGTGTGATTCAAATGTGCTCTGCTATGTTGGTGGCTGTGCTCTGGCAACTCTGTATAAAAGAGAACCCACCATCTGAGGCCTTGAGGTAGTCTCACCAAACTGGTGAATACAATCTAGATCGTCGTCTGATACCTTGTCACACTTCTAAGTATCCTGTGACACCTCCCCCTCACCACCTCACACTAGTTTCAACACACAGTTTCTGCAAGTCAACCAGCGTGACACATAGATGCACCAGTTCTGACCCCACCACAGACGGACCAATCCTAACTCCTCCCTTCGATGAATATCAACTCTAAAACACTCAGAACTCTTTTTTCCAATACACCTAATTCAATGAAACCGTGCAGACGCTAGATGATTCAAACTGTCACACAAAACAAACAATCGTCCGAACTTTGTCACTGACTTAAGGTTGCTGACTCACACTACTAAGGGATTGGTCTAGCATTGGTCAATCTCATGTTGGTCTTGTCTTACACCTGGAATCCGTGAATCTCAACAACATCACTATCACGCTTTTTCAGTGACCCGAATATCCACGTTCACTTCTCACTTGGGTCACGTACTTGCACACTCATTACCTGCAGTCTGTGGCGACAGCACTAGCAAGGCAGCCCTAAATCCTCAGACCCAAAGACCCCATCCCCCCAACTACACCGTAGCAGGGGTAAATAGGGCAGTTATGGTGGTTCCTTTTCATGTTCTGCTTTCCGTTCTGCCTTTACCATCACCACCTCTCCATCTACAAGTGTTGCTGCTGCTGCTACCACAAAGAAAACACTGTTAACAAATAACTGTCTAGGGTCACGATAGGTCCTTAAGCCTTGTTTTATTGCGCCTTTACAACATCTTATTAATACTGCACAGTTAAACAAGGCTTCAAATCCTTTATCCCTGGGAAATTATAGGGGGCGTTTTTTATGCCTACGATGTGTTTAATTGTGCAGTAGTATTATTACTATTATTCCTATTATTATAAGAACTGTTAAGCACTCTTCCGAATACCGGTTTCACATTATTCACTTAAAAAAAAAAAAACTTCAGGGCCTCAGGAGATCATATAGTCCAAAATATAGAACAGGAACACTACGAACTATGCTTCGCCTTATTATATACTTTCATGGGAACCACACTGTCTGTAGTATAGTAGTAAGTATTCCGCCTGTCACGCGGGTGACCGATGTTCCATTACCCATCAGGTGATTTTTTTTTAGCCCTTAAAATGGCGGTTAACACGTTGTATTGTGGTTTACAGCTAGGCTGAGATAACTGCGCCTTTCGCTCGGTCTTGTGATTAACAGCTAGGCTGCGATAGCAGCGGCGAGATACTCAATGGTCATGTCAAGGATAGGTAATCTTCTTTCTTTTCGTTTTCCCTTAAAAGAGCGGTTGGCATTTTGTATTGTGGTTTACAGCTAGGGTGCGACATCTGCGCCTTTCGCCCCAACATATCCGATTTCAGCAAAGTCCTATTAAGTCGCCCTCTACAACATTGCTGTTTAGGTGGCAGTGGATCTATTCTTTTTTTCCCCACAAGCATGGTGGCCCTGGAACTTACAAGGCGAGTCATGGCTAATGCCTGGAACTTACAAGGCGAGTCATGGCTAATTCCTGGAACTTACAAGGTGAGTCATGGCTAATGCCTGGAACTTACAAGGCGAGTCACGAGTAATGCCTGGAACTTACAAGGCGAGTCACGAGTAATGCCTGGAACTTACAAGGCGAGTCACGAGTAATGCCTGGAACTTACAAGGCGAGTCACGAGTAATGCCTGGAACTTACAAGGCGAGTCACGAGTAATGCCTGGAACTTACAAGGCGAGTCACGAGTAATGCCTGGAACTTACAAGGCGAGTCACGAGTAATGCCTGGAACTTATAAGGCGAGTCACGAGTAATGCCTGGAACTTACAAGGCGAGTCACGAGTAATGCCTGGAACTTATAAGGCGAGTCACGAGTAATGCCTGGAACTTATAAGGCGAGTCACGAGTAATGCCTGGAACTTACAAGGCGAGTCACGAGTAATGCCTGGAACTTACAAGGCGAGTCAAGAATAATGCCTGGAACTTATAAGGCGAGTCACGAGTAATGCCTGGAACTTACAAGGCGAGTCACGAGTAATGCCTGGAACTTATAAGGCGAGTCACGAGTAATGCCTGGAACTTATAGGGCGAGTCATGAGTAATGCCTGGAACTTACAAGGCGAGTCACGAGTAATGCCTGGAACTTATAAGGCGAGTCATGAGTAATGCCTGGAACTTATAAGGCGAGTCATGAGTAATGTCTGGAACTTACAAGGCGAGTCATGGGTAATGCCTGGAACTTATAAGGCGAGTCATGAGTAATGCCTGGAACTTACAAGGCGAGTCACGAGTAATGCCTGGAACTTATAAGGCGAGTCACGAGTAATGCCTGGAACTTACAAGGCGAGTCACGAGTAATGCCTGGAACTTATAAGGCGAGTCACGAGTAATGCCTGGAACTTATAAGGCGAGTCACGAGTAATGCCTGGAACCTACAAGGCGAGTCACGAGTAATGCCTGGAACCTACAAGGCGAGTCGTGGGTAATGCCTGGAACCTACAAGGCGAGTCATGGGTAATGCCTGGAACCTACAAGGCGAGTCATGGGTAATGCCTGGAACCTACAAGGCGAGTCAGGGGTAATGCCTGGAACCTACAAGGCGAGTCATGGGTAATGCCTGGAACCTACAAGGCGAGTCACGAGTAATGCCTGGAACCTACAAGGCGAGTCACGAGTAATGCCTGGAACCTACAAGGCGAGTCACGAGTAATGCCTGGAACCTACAAGGCGAGTCACGAGTAATGCCTGGAACCTACAAGGCGAGTCACGGGTAATGCCTGGAACCTACAAGGCGAGTCATGGGTAATGCCTGGAACCTACAAGGCGAGTCATGGGTAATGTCAACAATGGATCAAACAATATTCCTCCCCATGGCGCTTGAATGGATTAAAACTACTCTTCTCCACAACGCCTAAACAATGGATCAAAATCTTTTCCTCCCAACGGCGCTTGAATGGATCGAAAAATATTCCTTCCCACGACGCTTAGCTTAACGTCTAAAATGGCAGAAGTGGAAACTGATGGTGGCCTAAATGTTTTTACTAAATAACCTCTTGAGGCTCTCAAAGGGAGGGATGTTTTTCGCAGTGAATAATTTGGCGGGGGAAGGGGGTATTCGGAAGAGTGCCGTACTGTCACTCGGAATAGTAAATAAATATAACTGTGTACTTGAAATAATATGAAATGTGTCAATAGATGCCTCTTAAAAATTTTGATGAGGGGATAAAGGCAACCTCTTAGTCCCCTTACAAAATGTAGGAAGTGGGGGGGGGGGGGAGGAATTGAATTGAATGTTTGGTGTTTGGTGGGGGGGGGGGGGGGGGGCTTAAGAGGCTTGAGCCTCCACGTTCCGTCGCCTCAAGGTTCGGGTGCCCCAAGCTTAGGCGCCCCAAATAAAGGAGCCCCAGATTTCGCCGTGAATTCTGAAGCTCCTCCTGGTCGCCCTGAGAGACTTTTCAGAAAACATGAACTCTGGGAGCAAACCAAGAAAATTGTCGGGGATAAACTGAAAGCGAGACCCGGTAAAGAAGAACAAATGATCCCAATTCTTTGAAGGACACAGACTTGTTATTTTAGTACAAAGACCCACGATTAAGTCTAAACTTGGAAAAGCCCTGAAGATTTCAGTAGAAATCCCATCGATTTTATAATGATCAAGGAAAGATTGAGAAATAATGTCACGTGCAAAAACCACAACCAGACACGGACAGAAACTTAGACCCGAACCCATGAGTCATTACAGCAAATTTCAAGTTGAAAAATTCAGAGACAAAAATTTGAACAGTAAATAAGTAAATTGTACCCCACCAGGATATAAAACAAACGATAAATACCCCGTGACACAAAGTGCTAACATACGGATAAGGATAAGGATCACCCGTGGAGAGGTCCCGAAACCCCGTTCAGCCGTTAGGCCATATTTATGGCCCGGCTTTATTTAGGGCCCCTCTGGCAAAAGGCTTCGAATAACGAAAAATTGCATCCCACAAGGGGACGACTAAGATTTCAGGCAAAAATGGGAACAATATGGAATCACTGGTTGACAGTACTGTAAGACAACAACCTGCGGTGAAAGAAAACAAAATATATTTAGAAGAGACATACGAAAATCTAATGCTGAAAACCATTTAGCAACAGAGAGATGGGCAAAAATAAGAACAACGGTTGTCAAATTGGATTGTCCGAACACTGACTGACTCTGGTAGTAAAACTCAAGCACTGGGTGAACCAACAAGCTCTCGATGACAACAGTTATTCTGAGCAAAGCTGAAGAAAGTTTAAGAACGAAAATGTGGTCAGTAGAACCATCACAGTATCTTCACGGCTAGGTACTCGTCTGCCGGTCACAAACTCTTTGGTTCATGTCCGCATTGAGTCGGAGTTTTAAAATCAATTGATCTTGGTTACCTAATCGACCTCGCCTAAAACAGGTACCAGATAAAGTCATGATAAGTAAAGGCGCCCGGTTTAATGTTGATGACATCAGTCAACGAGTGTCGTCTTGTCTTTAAAATTATGAGTAGTATCCTATGTGTCATCAGAGCTGATAGACTGAAATGGCTGGGGCATATTGAGAGAATGTCGGATGATAGAGAAGAAAAAACTGTATACACCAGAGAGATGAATGGTCGTAGACCACGAGGCAGACCAGAAGACGATGGAGAGATAACATTCTGACAGACCTGCAAACACTTAGTGTTAACTGGAAAGAGAAGGTCAACCAGAGAGGTTAATGGAGGCGGGTGATATCTGCAGCAATGAACCTCAAGGGTTTGGAATGCTGAAGAAGAAGTATTCTACGGCGCATGCGCACACTGGTGTGACATTAGTTCTGCGCTGTATCCATTTTGGCCGTTAGAAACAGAAGTACATGTTATGTACAAACAAATCAGTCAACGGTGGATTCAGAACAAATGCACGGACATAGGGGATATAGAAGGGAGGCGTCCATCACAAGGTCAATGTTTAAGGAGATCAAGAGAATTGTTGACAAGATAAGAAGGTTTATGCAGCAGGATGAGCTAGACATAAGAAAGAGGACGTCCTGGATCCCTAGAGGGATATATAAAACATACGAAGACGTTATGTCAGAGAATACTGCGAGGATAAACGCTGCAGCAAACCGACAAACACAAATAAGGAAGGCCATAATAAAAAGCTCAAAGTAAACAAAGCAACAGACAAGGGAAGACACTAAATGCCCTGGGCCTTGATAAAATATGACAGAAACAACAACTGCCCTTAGGGAATTTGTACTTGATAAAAGCATAATTATGCAATGGTATATGTAAAACATACCTTTGATCTCCAGAGTACAGGAGAGTACCATGGAGATACACACACACACACACACACACGCGCGCGCACACACACACACACACACACACACACACACACACACGCACACATACATATTTAAAGTTTCAGAAAAACAAGTACTGGAATTGCCGCAATATGACAGCGCGATAGAAATCTGGACATTGACATCAAACCACATCGGTGAAACGGAAAGGACAGGACAATGATCTGTGAATCAAGCTGTGCTGATCTGTGAGTCAAACACTGGTGATCTATGAGTAAAAAAGTGGTGATCTATGAGTCAAAGGGTTGTGATCTACGAATCAAAGAGTGGTGATCCGTGAGTCAAACAGTGGTGATCTATGAATCAAAGAGAGGTGATCTATGAGTCAAAGGGTTGTGATCTATGAGTCAAACAGTGGTGATCTATGAATTAAATAGTGGCATCTGTGAATCAAACATTTGTGTTCTGTGAGTCATACACTGGTGATCTGTGAGTCAAACAGTGGTGATCTATGAGTCAAACAGTGGTGATATGTGAGTGAAACAGTGGTGATATGTGAGTCAAACAGTGGTGAAATGTGAGTCAAACAGTGGTGATATATGAGTCAAACAGTGGTGATCTATGAGTCAAACAGTGATGATATGTGAGTCAAACAGTGGTGATCTATGAGTGAAACAGTGGTGATGTACGAGTCAAAGAGTGGTGATCTGTGAATTAAACAGTGGTGATCTGTGAATCAAACAGTGCTTGTATGTGAGTTAAACAGTAGTGAATCTTGAGTAAACGAAAACAGTTGTATGGAGAGCTGTTTGTACAAATGTATGTGCTACAAAGCATATTTTTTTTCTCTCCAGACACTGACAACACTGACAACACTGACAACACTGACAACACTGACAACACTGACAACACTGACAACACTGACAACACTGACAACACTGACAATTTTATCAAGTGCATGTTTTTTTTTAAATAATCTATGGTAGGGCTGAGAGGGACGAGTTCGTATCAAAACTTCACATGTGTCATGTTTATTATGTCATGTTATGTTATGTTATGCCATGTTACGTTATGTTATCACAATCGACGTCTTTGCAAATTAGGCATCACCATGCATACTCAGTCCTACGATGCAGCAGCCAATAAGTCGTTTGAGCATCAGAGATTCGTTATTCCCCACACCCAGCCCAACCTTGTCTTACATTGTTCATGAGTTCAGCTGTGTCCAGGCTTTTTCCCGTTTGCATTGGTGCACCACTTGCCGGCTGGTCAGCTCTTTCATTAGCATTGACTCCTGCGTGCACAGATGTGTAGATCCAGATGGTGGAGGTTAGCTGCGACTTCGAAAGCACACACGATTGCTTTTCACATCTATCCCGATAACTTTTTCTCTCTCCGTCACCTTCCCGTTCTCTGTTAGCTTCTCCTCTACTTGAACTTTCTCACCCACCCCTCCTCCCGCCCCAGTTTATCCCCCCCCCCCCCCCCCCCCCCAGGGATGTCAACTGCTAACCAAACTGCTCTCATTCTCTATTATAAATGGGAGCTACAGAGTTGTATAAATCTGAGACAATATTACTTCCCTGAGATTTATAGTTCCAAGGCCTCATCAAGATCTACACTTCCTTCAGAATTATAAATCTGTAGTTCTCAGAAACAGTTACACTTTCCTCTGATTTATAGCTCTGTAAAACTCATTGACATTTACACTTCGCTCAGATTTATAACTCTGTATACAAGCTAATCTGTAAGGTTAAAAGTTGACAAGACACAAACTCACATTTCTGAGATAACCAGGCTGGGATGGGGCAATTATTCAGATCAAATGCAGAGCATAGAAGAATCCCACCTGATCAATAAAACCAAAGGCTAACCGGTCTGACACCAGGGATCAAACAGTAAAATGCCCACAAATACCTGACAAACCAACATAAATGTCAGTCAATTAGAGATGATGGTGCCTCACCTGTGCAACAAACTGGGTTAAGTCTGTGTTAAAACACACATCAATGGCTGGTCTGCCTACCTGGTGGTCGGCTAATGAAAACTCCATAGGATATTTTAAAGCAATGACCTCGTCCAGGTCGGCCCTGCCCTAACAGGTGACTGAGTCAATCATCCCCCAACAAGTGACTGGGTCAATCATCCCCCAACAAGTGACCAGGTCGGTCCTGTCCTAACAAGTGACCAGGTCGATCCTGTCCTAACAAGTGACTAGGTCAATCCTCCCCTAACAAGTGACCGGGACAATCCTACCTGAACAAGTGACCGGGACAATCCTACCTGAACAAGTGACCGGGACAATCCTACCTGAGCAAGTGACCAGGACAATCCTACCTGAACAAGTGACCAGGACAATCCTACCTGAACAAGTGACCAGGACAATCCTACCTGAACAAGTGACCGGGACAATCCTACCTGAACAAGTGACCAGGACAATCCTACCTGAACAAGTGACCGGGACAATCCTACCTGAACAAGTGACCAGGACAATCCTACCTGAACAAGTGACCGGGACAATCCTACCTGAACAAGTGACCAGGACAATCCTACCTGAACAAGTGACCAGGACAATCCTACCTGAACAAGTGACCGGGACAATCCTACCTGAACAAGTGACCAGGACAATCCTACCTGAACAAGTGACCAGGATAATCCTACCTGAACAAGTGACCGGGACAATCCTACCTGAACAAGTGATCGGGAGATATGGAAAGCAACAGAGATCAGGCAGGCTCGCCGCCAACAAGAAATCAAAGGGCGGGGTTTGGGGGTTGGGGGAGGGGTGCTTGACTTTATGCACTCTTGAAATTTTCTAGGGCCATAATGGTTTTAAACTTTGTTTATGTTGGCAATAATAATAACTAATAATAAAACATATTTTACTACGCGCTGAATGGCAAATAAATATAATAATATATCTGAAGTAAAGGAAAACGTATGAACAAACAACAACTGGGGCAAGGGACCTCCAGGACACAGCCCACTGGTTCCTACGCCTTCTATGAACCCGTGTGATACTTAGTGACCACGTGACCTACTGAACATCTAAACACACGTCAAGCACCATATAGCTAACGTCACTGTGACGGTGACAGTGGCTCTACTGACGTCTCTGTGACGGTGACAGTGGCTCTACTGACGTCTCTACGACGGTGACAGTGGCTCTACTGACGTCTCTGTGACGGTGACAGTGGCTCTACTGACGTCAATGTGACGGTGACAGTGGCTCTACTGACGTCACTGTGACGGTGACAGTGGCTCTACTAACGTCTCTGTGACGGTAACAGTGGCTCTACTGACGTCAATGTGACGGTGACAGTGGCTCTACTGACGTCTCTGTGAAGGTGACAGTGGCTCTACTGACGTCTCTGTGACGGTGACAGTGGCTCTACTGACGTCTCTGTGACGGTGACAGTGACTCTACTGACGCCTCTGTGACAGTGACAGTGGCTTTATTGACCTTCCTGGTGACGCGTTTGATGTTGTCATGAACATTGTACTCCTTTCTCTTCTGTTTCTGATTCAGTTTCTTTCCCCCCGTGATCCAAAAGCCAGTCACTATCTCCCAGTCTGCCTCCAACACTGCCATTTCTCACATTCCTACTTGCATGCAGTTTCTAGCCCTCATTCATCCCACTTTCACTATCTTCCTGTCTCCCCTTTCTCTCCCATCTCTCTTAGTAACTCCTCCCTTCTTTTGTCCAGTACCAACTTTCTACCTCTTAATTTCTCCCATCTTGTTTCTTTCATCATTCTTCGACTATCTTACTCTTTATCAGCACTTCTTTGCTCCTGTCTCTTTCTCAAGCCCACCCTCCCCACGGTCTCATGTGTGGTTTTCTACCAGTGACCAGACACACGGAAGTTTCCTGCACGAGACAACAGACAGCTTATTATATCATTCTACTTTAGCACTGGCTGTATAGCTGGAGTTCGCTACATGGCGGTGGGCAAGTTAGAGGAGAAGACTGGAGTTTAACATGGCGGTGGGGAAGTTAGAGGAGAAGACTGGAGCTTTCATGTCGGTGGGACACAGTTATCCTCCATGCCATGATGTCAAACTGTCCAGCATCTTTTTAGAGGAGAAGACTGGAGTTCCTCCCCTGGCATGGCGGTGGGACGATGCACTCCAGTTTTCTTCTTCTTGTGATATGATGTATTCTCAACTGTACTGGAGTACTGTGAACATGGCGGTGGGGAAGTTAGAGGAGAAGACTGGAGTTTAACATGGCGGTGGGCAAGTTAGAGGAGAAGACTGGAGTACAACATGGCGGTGGGGAAGTTAGAGGAGAAGACTGGAGTTTAACATGGCGGTGGGGAAGTAAGAGGAGAAGACTGGAGTTAACATGGCGGTGGGGGAAGTAAGAGGAGAAGGCTGGGAGTACAACATGGCGGTGATAAAGTAGAGGAGAAGACTGGAGTTTAACATGGCGTGGGGAAGTTAGAGGAGAAGACTGGAGTTTAACATGGCGGTGATAAAGTTAGAGGAGAAGACTGGAGTTTAACATGGCGGTGGGGAAGTTAGAGGAGAAGACTGGAGTTTAAACATGGCGGTGGGGAAGTTAGAGGAGAAGACTGGAGTTTAACATGGCGGTGATAAAGTTAGAGGAGAAGACTGGAGTTTAACATGGCGGTGATAAAGTTAGAGGAGAAGACTGGAGTTTAACATGGCGGTGATAAAGTTAGAGGAGAAGACTGGAGTTTAACATGGCGGTGATAAAGTTAGAGGAGAAGACTGGAGTTTAACATGGCGGTGATAAAGTTAGAGGAGAGACTGGAGAACATGGCTGGAGTTTAAGAAGATGGCGGTGGAAGTGGAAAGTTAGAGGAGAAGACTGGAGTTTAACATGGCGGTGATAAAGTTAGAGGAGAAGACTGGAGTTTAACATGGCGGTGATAAAGTTAGAGGAGAAGACTGGAGTTTAACATGGCGGTGATAAAGTTAGAGGAGAAGACTGGAGTTTAACATGGTTTAAAGACTGGAGTTTAACATGGCGGTGGGCAAGTTTAGAGGAGAAGACTGGAGTTTAACATGGCGGTGGGGAAGTTAGAGGAGAAGACTGGAGTTTAACATGGCGGTGGAAGTTAGAACATGACTGGAGTGGCGGTGGGGAAGTTAGAGGAGAAGACTGGAGTTTAACATGGCGGTGGGGAAGTTAGAGGAGAAGACTGGAGTTTAACATGGCGGTGGGCAAGTTAGAGGAGAAGACTGGAGTTTAACATGGCGGTGGGCAAGTTAGAGGAGAAGACTGGAGTTTAAACATGGCGGTGGGCAAGTTAGAGGAGAAGACTGGAGTGATAACATGGCGGTGGGGAAGTTAGAGGAGAAGACTGGAGTTTAACATGGCGGTGGGCAAGTTAGAGGAGAAGACTGGAGTTTAACATGGCGGTGGGCAGTTAAGGAGAAGACTGGAGTTTAACATGGCGGTGGGGAAGTTAGAGGAGAAGACTGGAGTACAACATGGCGGTGGGAAGTAAGAGGAGAAGACTGGAGTACAACATGGCGGTGGGGAGTAGAGGAGAAGACTGGAGTACAACATGGCGGTGGGGAAGTAAGAGGAGAAGACTGGAGTTAACATGGCGGTGGGGAAGTTAGAGGAGAAGACTGGAGTTTAAACATGGCGGTGGGGAAGTGTAGAGGAGAAGGCTGGAGTAGAACAACTGGCGGTGATAAAGTTAGAGGAGAAGACTGGAGTTTAAACATGGCGGTGGGGAAGTTAGAGGAGAAGACTGGAGTTTAACATGGCGGTGATAAAGTTAGAGGAGAAGACTGGAGTTTAACATGGCGGTGATAAAGTTAGGAGGACTGGAGTTTAACATGGCGGTGATAAAGTTAGAGGAGAAGACTGGAGTTTAACATGGCGGTGATAAAGTTAGAGGAGAAGACTTTAACTTTAACAGTTAGAGGAGAAGCTGGATTTAAGTTAGAGGAGAAGACTGGAGTTTAACATGGCGGTGATAAAGTTAAGGAGAAGACTGGAGTTTAACATGGCGGTGATAAAGTTAGAGAGAAGACTGGAGTTTAACATGGCGGTGATAAAAGTTAGAGGAGAAGACTGGAGTTTAACATGGCGGGCGGTGATAAAGTTAGAGGAGAAGACTGGAGTTTAACATGGCGGTGATAAGTTAGAGGAGAAGACTGGAGTTTAACATGGCGGTGATAAAGTTAGAGGAGAAGACTGGAGTTTAACATGGCGGTGGGGAAGTAAGAGGAGAAGACTGGAGTTTAACATGGCGGTGATAAAGTTAGAGGAGAAGGCTGGAGTACAACATGGCGGTGGGGAAGTAAGATGAGAAGACTGGAGTACAACATGGCGGTGATAAAGTTAGAGGAGGAGACTGGAGTACAACATGGCGGTGATAAAGTTAGAGGAGAAGGCTGGAGTACAACATGGCGGTGATAAAGTTAGAGGAGAAGACTGGAGTTTAACATGGCGGTGGGGAAGTTAGAGGAGAAGACTGGAGTTTAACATGGCGGTGATAAAGTTAGAGGAGAAGACTGGAGTTTAACATGGCGGTGATAAAGTTAGAGGAGAAGACTGGAGTTTAACATGGCGGTGATAAAGTTAGAGGAGAAGACTGGAGTTTTCTCATGGCGGTGGGGAAGTAAGAGGAGAAGACTGGAGTTTAACATGGCGGTGATAAAGTTAGAGGAGAAGACTGAGTTTAACATGGCGGTGGGAAGTAAGTAGAGGAGATGGCTGGAGTACAACTGGCGGTGATAAAGTTAGAGGAGAAGACTGGAGTTTAACATGGCGGTGGGGAAGTAAGAGGAGAAGACTGGAGTTTAACATGGCGGTGATAAAGTTAGAGGAGAAGACTGGAGTTTAACATGGCGGTGGGGAAGTAAAGTTAGAACTGGAGTTTACATGGCGGTGATAAAGTTAGAGGAGAAGACTGGAGTTTAAACATGGCGGTGGGGAAGTTAGAGGAGAAGACTGGAGTTTAACATGGCGGTGGGGAAGTTAGAGGAGAAGACTGGAGTTTAACATGGCGGTGGGGAAGTTAGAGGAGAAGACTGGAGTTTAACATGGCGGTGGGCAAGTTAGAGGAGAAGACTGGAGTTTAACATGGCGGTGGGCAAGTTAGAGGAGAAGACTGGAGTTTAACATGGCGGTGGGCAAGTTAGAGGAGAAGACTGGAGTTTAACATGGCGGTGGGCAAGTTAGAGGAGAAGACTGGAGTTTAACATGGCGGTGGGGAAGTTAGAGGAGAAGACTGGAGTTTAACATGGCGGTGGGCAAGTTAGAGGAGAAGACTGGAGTTTAACATGGCGGTGGGCAAGTTAGAGGAGAAGACTGGAGTTTAACATGGCGGTGGGCAAGTTAGAGGAGAAGACTGGAGTTTAACATGGCGGTGGGCAAGTTAGAGGAGAAGACTGGAGTTTAACATGGCGGTGGGCAAGTTAGAGGAGAAGACTGGAGTTTAACATGGCGGTGGGGAAGTTAGAGGAGAAGACTGGAGTTTAACATTGCGGTGGGGAAGTTAGAGGAGAAGACTGGAGTACAACATGGCGGTGGGGAAGTAAGAGGAGAAGGCTGGAGTACAACATGGCGGTGATAAAGTAGAGGAGAAGACTGGAGTACAACATGGCGGTGGGGAAGTAAGAGGAGAAGACTGGAGTACAACATGGCGGTGGGGAAGTAAGAGGAGAAGACTGGAGTTTAACATGGTGGTGGGGAAGTAAGAGGAGAAGGCTGGAGTACAACATGGCGGTGATAAAGTTAGAGGAGAAGACTGGAGTTTAACATGGCGGTGGGGAAGTTAGAGGAGAAGACTGGAGTTTAACATGGCGGTGATAAAGTTAGAGGAGAAGACTGGAGTTTAACATGGCGGTGATAAAGTTAGAGGAGAAGACTGGAGTTTAACATGGCGGTGATAAAGTTAGAGGAGAAGACTGGAGTTTAACATGGCGGTGGGGAAGTTAGAGGAGAAGACTGGAGTTTAACATGGCGGTGATAAAATTAGAGGAGAAGACTGGAGTTTAACATGGCGGTGATAAAGTTAGAGGAGAAGACTGGAGTTTAACATGGCGGTGATAAAGTTAGAGGAGAAGACTGGAGTTTAACATGGCGGTGATAAAGTTAGAGGAGAAGACTGGAGTTTAACATGGCGGTGATAAAGTTAGAGGAGAAGACTGGAGTTTAACATGGCGGTGGGGAAGTAAGAGGAGAAGACTGGAGTTTAACATGGCGGTGATAAAGTTAGAGGAGAAGACTGGAGTACAATATGGCGGTGGGGAAGTAAGAGGAGAAGGCTGGAGTACAACATGGCGGTGATAAAGTTAGAGGAGAAGACTGGAGTTTAACATGGCGGTGGGGAAGTAAGAGGAGAAGACTGGAGTTTAACATGGCGGTGATAAAGTTAGAGGAGAAGACTGGAGTACAATATGGCGGTGGGGAAGTAAGAGGAGAAGGCTGGAGTACAACATGGCGGTGATAAAGTTAGAGGAGAAGACTGGAGTTTAACATGGCGGTGGGCAAGTTAGAGGAGAAGACTGGAGTTTAACATGGCGGTGGGGAAGTTAGAGGAGAAGACTGGAGTTTAACATGGCGGTGGGGAAGTTAGAGGAGAAGACTGGAGTTTAACATGGCGGTGGGGAAGTTAGAGGAGAAGACTGGAGTTTAACATGGCGGTGGGGAAGTTAGAGGAGAAGACTGGAGTTTAACATGGCGGTGGGCAAGTTAGAGGAGAAGACTGGAGTTTAACATGGCGGTGGGCAAGTTAGAGGAGAAGACTGGAGTTTAACATGGCGGTGGGCAAGTTAGAGGAGAAGACTGGAGTTTAACATGGCGGTGGGCAAGTTAGAGGAGAAGACTGGAGTACAACATGGCGGTGGGGAAGTTAGAGGAGAAGACTGGAGTTTAACATTGCGGTGGGGAAGTTAGAGGAGAAGACTGGAGTACAACATGGCGGTGGGGAAGTAAGAGGAGAAGGCTGGAGTACAACATGGCGGTGATAAAGTTAGAGGAGAAGACTGGAGTACAACATGGCGGTGGGGAAGTAAGAGGAGAAGACTGGAGTTTAACATGGTGGTGGGGAAGTAAGAGGAGAAGACTGGAGTTTAACATGGTGGTGGGGAAGTAAGAGGAGAAGACTGGAGTACAACATGACGGTGGGGAAGTAAGAGGAGAAGACTGGAGTTTAACATGGTGGTGGGGAAGTTAGAGGAGAAGGCTGGAGTTTAACATGGTGGTGGGGAAGTAAGAGGAGAAGACTGGAGTTTAACATGGTGGTGGGGAAGTAAGAGGAGAAGACTGGAGTTTAACATGGCGGTGGGGAAGTAAGAGGAGAAGACTGGAGTTTAACATGGTGGTGGGGAAGTAAGAGGAGAAGACTGGAGTTTAACATGGTGGTGGGGAAGTTAGAGGAGAAGACTGGAGTTTAACATGGCGGTGGGCAAGTTAGAGGAGAAGACTGGAGTTTAACATGGCGGTGGGGAAGTTAGAGGAGAAGGCTGGAGTTTAACATGGCGGTGGGGAAGTTAGAGGAGAAGGCTGGAGTACAACATGACGGTGGGGAAGTTAGAGGAGAAGGCTGGAGTACAGCATGATGGTGGGGAAGTTAGAGGAGAAGACTGGAGTACAACATGACGGTGGGGAAGTTAGAGGAGAAGGCTGGAGTACAACATGACGGTGGGGAAGTTAGAGGAGAAGACTGGAGTACAACATGACGGTGGGGAAGTTAGAGGAGAAGACTGGAGTTTAACATGACGGTGGGGAAGTTAGATTAGAAGACTGGAGTTTAACATGGCGGTGGGGAAGTAAGAGGAGAAGGCTGGAGTACAACATGAGGGTGATAAAGTTAGAGGAGAAGACTGGAGTACAATATGGCGGTGGGGAAGTTAGAGGAGAAGACTGGAGTACAACATGAGGGTGATAAAGTTAGAGGAGAAGACTGGAGTTTAACATGGCGGTGATAAAGTTAGAGGAGAAGACTGGAGTACAATATGGCGGTGGGGAAGTTAGAGGAGAAGACTGGAGTACAACATGAGGGTGATAAAGTTAGAGGAGAAGACTGGAGTACAACATGACGGTGATAAAGTTAGAGGAGAAGACAGGAGTACAACATGACGGTGATAAAGTTAGAGGAGAAGTCTGGAGTACAACATGACGGTGATAAAGTTAGAGGAGAAGACTGGAGTACAACATGACGGTGATAAAGTTAGAGGAGAAGAGTGGAGTACAACATGACGGTGATAAAGTTAGAGGAGAAGACTGGAGTAAAACATGACGGTGATAAAGTTAGAGGAGAAGACTGGAGTACAACATGACGGTGATAAAGTTAGAGGAGAAGTCTGGAGTACAACATGACGGTGATAAAGTTGGAGGAGAAGATTGGAGTACAACATGATGGTGATTAAGTTAGAGGAGAAGACTGGAGTACAACATGACGGTGATAAAGTTAGAGGAGAAGAGTGGAGTACAACATGATGGTGATAAAGTTAGAGGAGAAGTCTGGAGTACAACATGACGGTGATAAATTTAGAGAAGAAGACTGGATTACAACATGGCGGTGGGGAAGTTAGAGAAGAAGACTGGGGTACAACATGACGGTGATAAAGTTAGAGGAGAAGACTGGAGTACAACATGGTGGTGGGGAAGTTAGAGGAGAATACCCAGAGTGTATGAGGCAGAAGAGTGTATGCGTGAGGCAGAAAAATTCGTGATGCAAGAGAGCTGACAGGGGGCAGAGTATCTTTCGGGCGTGCTATGATGGCGGCTAAGTTCTTTACAGCAGTGTTCTTCAACCTACTCAGACCCGCGGCCCAACAAAACTGTGACAGTTGTTTCACGGCCCACCTAAACAGCGAACCAAGCACGAAACAAAAGCAAATTATTTCGACAGTTTAGCTGTTAAATTCCATCTCACAATAATACACATGTTTAGCCAATGCGACATCTGCTGCTGTTTTGAGGTCGAAAAATGAGATATATGTGGCTTGAGCATTGTTTCTGATATACAAAGTGCTGTAATAACAACCAATAAGTTTCCATGTTTGGATTTCATTTACTGACATGCTTGAGAAAGTCTTCTTTACACACCCAGAAGGCTTTGAGATGTCAATTCTACAGACATTTTTCACACATCTAGGAAATGCTTGAGGTGTCAGTTTTACAGACATTTTTCACACACCTAGGAAATGCTTGAGGTGTCAGTTCTACAGACACTTTGCAGACACCTAGGAAGTGCTTGAGGTGTCAATTCTACAGACAAATTGTAAGCACCTAGGAAGTTCTTTAGGTGTCAGTTCTACTGACTGAAAAGCCCGGCTCTCTAGCGTAGTTTGCTAAACCGGATTGCGCGGTGACCGGGTGACGAACTCCTTGAGGTCCGGGTTCACGCCCGGGGGTAGGCAGAAAAGCCACATTTCTCCCAGATTTACGGTATTTTCAATGGAATCAAAGCCGAAAGGTTGCGATATCCATAATACCGAGCCTAAGGGTTAACAACTCATCGCTTCAGGATCCTAAAACAAACAAACAAACAGACTGAAAAGGGAAACCCACCCGCCCTAACTGGTTACATGATTAAGCAGAATCCTTTGGGGACCATGTAGAGTTCCCTGAGGCCCACGGGTTAACAAAAGCTGATGTAGAGGACTTGCTATTTGCTACCTGTAAAACGCATATGCACGTAACACTCACATTTCGAATAGAACTAGAGTCCAGAAGTGGACAAACAACCAAAACTTTCTGCTGCAGTTTACAGCCGGCGAAGAAAATGATGATGATGATGGCGTTGATGATGATGATGATGATGACTACCGGGCAAGCAGGTAAACGGGCTAGCCACTACTTTACCGCAGCTGACCATAACTGACCACGGACGCACAGGTCAGGCGGAAGTGTTGGATCCAAACACTTGGTTTCCAAATGTAACCGCTGCCGCCCCCACCACCACAGTGTCCCGTATTTCTCAGACGCGTAAACAGATACTTCCATATCGCTAGCGCACCTCAGTGGCGCCACACGACAGCCATGTCACTTCTGCTCAAGATCACATTGTGGCCCTGGGACGCGTGGGTGGGTCACCGAACTCCCAAAATATGACTTCTAATTCCGTGATATACACAGTGTCTTGGTTTGGTAGCTGGCGGGGTGGGCGGTAGGATGACTGCTGAGTTCTGGGCAGGGCCATGATGATTGTATAGGGGCTTCTTCATTTTATAAATTGTGTATTGGGTGTGTGTGTATGTGTGATTGTGATTGGGGAAAGGGAGTGGGTCAAACCTTGCTAAGCGTGCTCTTTTTTTTAACGGTCACTCTCTCCTTCCCTTCTAATATTTGCAAGCACACAATCGCAACTCCAGCGGAAAGTTCTGGTTGTTCGTCCACTTCTGGACCGTAATCTTGTTCCAGGCTGAGTTCACTTGAGTTCTGCATGCATATCCGTTTATACAGATCTGGCATTGTTGTTAGCTGACTGTTGGTTCCCCGCCTGTGATGCCGATGCACTCCTAATAATTTCGTCGAGTTTTACGACATGCTTGAACTAGCTCGCAGCATCTGAGACTGTGTGCCACAACAGTTTGCATTGCGATTAAATATCGCATATTGATTGTTGGTGTGCCTCTTGCAGATCCTAGATCACCCGCATGGCATTACATTACAACACATACAGCCTTATAACTACACATACAGCCATACATTACTACACATACAGCCATACATTACTACACATACAGCTATACATTACTACACATACAGCCATACATTACTACACATACAGCCATACATTACTACACATACAGCTATACATTACTACACATACAGCCATACATTAATACACATACAGCCATACATCACTACACATACAGCCATACATTACTACACATACAGCCATACATCACTACACATACAGCCATACATTAATACACATACAGCCATACATTACTACACATACAGCTATACATCACTACACATACAGACATACATCACTACACATACAGCTATACATCACTACACATACAGCCATACATTACTACACATACAGCCATACATTACTACACATACAGCCATACATTACTACACATACAGCCATACATTACTACACATACAGCCATACATCACCACACATACAGCCACACATCACTACACATACAGCCATACATTACTACACATAAAGACATACATTACTACACATACAGCCATACATTACTACACATACAGCCATACATTACTACACATACAGCCATACATTACTACACATACAGCCATACATTACTACACATACAGCTATACATCACTACACATACAGCTATACATCACTACACATACAGCCATACATTACTACACATACAGCCATACATTACTACACATACAGCCATACATTACTACACATACAGCTATACATCACTACACATACAGCTATACATCACTACACATACAGCCATACATTACTACACATACAGCTATACATCACTACACATACAGCCATACATTACTACACATACAGCCATACATTACTACACATACAGCTATACATTACTACACATACAGCTATACATCACTACACATACAGCCACACATCACTACACATACAGCCATACATTACTACACATACAGCTATACATTACTACACATACAGCCATACATTACTACACATATAGCCATACATTACTACACATATAGCCATACATTACTACACATACAGCCATACATCACTACACATACAGCCATACATTACTACTCATGCAGCTATACATCACTACACATACAGCCATACATCACTACACATACAGCCATACATTACTACACATACAGCTATACATTACTACACATACAGCTATACATTACTACACATACAGCTATACATTACTACACATACAGCCATACATTACTACACATACAGCTATACATTACTACACATACAGCCATACATTACTACACATACAGCTATACATTACTACACATACAGCCATACATTACTACACATACAGCTATACATTACTACACATACAGCCATACATTACTACACATACAGCCATACATTACTACACATACAGCCATACATTACTACACATACAGCTATACATCACTACACATACAGCTATACATCACTACACATACAGCCATACATTACTACACATACAGCTATACATCACTACACATACAGCCATACATTACTACACATACAGCTATACATTACTACACATACAGCTATACATTACTACACATACAGCTATACATTACTACACATACAGCCATACATTACTACACATACAGCTATACATTACTACACATACAGCCATACATTACTACACATACAGCCATACATCACTACACATACAGCCATACATTACTACACATACAGCTATACATTACTACACATACAGCTATACATCACTACACATACAGCCACACATCACTACACATACAGCCATACATTACTACACATACAGCTATACATTACTACACATACAGCCATACATTACTACACATATAGCCATACATTACTACACATATAGCCATACATCACTACACATACAGCCATACATTACTACACATACAGCCACACATCACTACACATACAGCCATACATTACTACACATACAGCCATACATTACTACACATACAGCCATACATTACTACACATATAGCCATACATTACTACACATATAGCCATACATTACTACACATACAGCCATACATTACTACACATGCAGCTATACATTACTACACATAACGCTATACATCACTACACATACAGCTATATATTACTACACATACAGCTATACATTACTACACATACAGCTATACATTACTACACATACAGCTATACATTACTACACATACAGCTATACATTACTACACATACAGCTATACATTACTACACATACAGCTATACATTACTACACATACAGCCATACATTACTACACACACAGCCATACATTACTACACATACAGCCATACATTACTACACATACAGCTATACATCACTACACATACAGCCATACATCACTACACATACAGCTATACATCACTACACATACAGCCATACATTACTACACATACAGCCATATTACTACACATACAGCCATACATTACTACACATACAGCTATACATTATTACACATACAGCCATACATTACTACACATACAGATATACATTACAACACATACAGCTATACATTACTACACATACAGCCATACATTACTACACATACAGCTATACATTACTACACATACAGCTATACATTACTACACATACAGCCATACATTACTACACATACAGCCATACATTACTACACATACAGCCATACAATACTACACATACAGCCATACATTACTACACATACAGCCATACATTACTACACATACAGCCATACATTACTACACATACAGCCATACATTACTACACATACAGCTATACATTACTACACATACAGCTATACATTACTACACATACAGCTATACATTACTACACATACAGCTATACATTACTACACATACAGCTATACATTACTACACATACAGCTATACATTACTACACATACAGCTATACATTACTACACATACAGCTATACATTACTACACATACAGCTATACATCACTACACATACAGCCATACATCACTACACATACAGCTATACATCACTACACATACAGCCATACATTACTACACATACAGCCATATTACTACACATACAGCCATACATCACTACACATACAGCAATACATCACTACACATACAGCCATACATTACTACACATACAGCCATACATTACTACACATACAGCCATACATCACTACACATACAGCTATACATTACTACACATACAGCCATACATTACTACACATACAGCTATACATCACTACACATACAGCCATACATTACTACACATACAGCCATACATTACTACACATACAGCCATACATTAATACACATACAGCCATACATCACTACACATACAGCCATACATTACTACACATACAGCCATACATCACTACACATACAGCCATACATCACTACACATACAGCTATACATTACTACACATACAGCCATACATTACTACACATACAGCTATACATCACTACACATACAGCTATACATTACTACACATACAGCTATACATTACTACACATACAGCCATACATTACTACACATACAGCTATACATTACTACACATACAGCCATACATTACTACACATATAGCTATACATTACTACAGATACAGCTATACATTTATACACATACAGCCATACAATACTACACATACAGCTATACATCACTACACATACAGCCATACATTACTACACATACAGCTATACATTACTACACATACAGCCATACATTACTACACATACAGCTATACATTACTACACATACAGCTATACATTACTACACATACAGCTATACATCACTACACATACAGCTATACATTACTACACATACAGCTATACATTACTACACATACAGCCATACATTACTACACATACAGCTATACATTACTACACATACAGCCATACATTACTACACATACAGCTATACATTACTACACATACAGCTATACATCACTACACATACAGCCATACATCACTACACATACAGCTATACATCACTACACATACAGCCATACATTACTACACATACAGCCATACATTACTACACATACAGCTATACATTACTACATATACAGCCATACATTACTACACATACAGCTATACATTACTACACATACAGCTATACATCACTACACATACAGCCATACATTACTACACATACAGCTATACATTACTACACATACAGCCATACAATACTACACATACAGCTATACATCACTACACATATAGCCATACATTACTACACATACAGCCATACATTACTACACATACAGCTATACATTACTACACATACAGCTATACATTACTACACATACAGCCATACATTAATACACATACAGCCATACATTACTACACATACAGCCATACATTACTACACATACAGCTATACATTACTACACACACAGCCATACATTAATACACATACAGCCATACATTACTACACATACAGCTATACATTACTACACATACAGCTATACATCACTACACATACAGCCATACATTACTACACATACAGCCATACATTACTACACATACAGCCATACATTACTACACATACAGCTATACATTACTACACATACAGCGATACATCACTACACA
The DNA here is from genome assembly GCA_905116865.2 of Candidula unifasciata. Lineage (NCBI taxonomy): Eukaryota > Metazoa > Mollusca > Gastropoda > Stylommatophora > Geomitridae > Candidula > Candidula unifasciata. The sequence continues at coordinate 119,597 of CAJHNH020000326.1, read as the reverse complement.
TACAGCCATACATTACTACACATACAGCCATACAATACTACACATACAGCCATACATCACTACACATACAGCCATACAATACTACACATACAGCTATACATCACTACACATACAGCTATACATTACTACACATACAGCTATACAATACTACACATACAGCCATACATCACTACACATACAGCCATACATCACTACACATACAGCTATACATTACTACACATACAGCTATACATCACTACACATACAGCTATACAATACTACACATACAGCCATACAATACTACACATACAGCTATACATCACTACACATATAGCCATACATTACTACACATACAGCCATACATTACTACACATACAGCCATACATTACTACACATACAGCCATACATTACTACACATACAGGATACATACGTACATTTACTCCTATCCTACAACCCAGGACAGGGAAGACGTTACTGGTAGACTCGGATACTAAACATGAAGTAGTTGTTAGTAGCATCGATTACTAAACATAAAGAAGGTAAACTCTGATACTAAATACTAAATATAAAGTAGTTGTTGGTAAACTCGGATGCTAAACATAAAGTAGTTGTTTGTAGCCTCGGATACTAAAAATAAAGTAGTTGTTGGTAGACTCGGATACTAAACTTAAAGTAGTTGGTAAACTCTGATACTAAAAATAAAGTAGATGTTGGTAAACTCGGTTACTAAACATAAATTAGTTTTTGGTTGACTTATATACTAAACATGAGGTAGTTGTGGGTAGACATAATTATTAAACACAAAGTAGTTGTTGGTAGACTCGGTTACTAAACATGAAGTAGTTGTTGGTAGACTCGGATACTAAACATACAGTAGTTGTTTGTAGACTCGGATACTAAACAAGAAGTAGCTGTTGGTAGACTCGGATACTAAACATAAAGTAGTTGTTTGTAGACTCGGATACTAAACATAAAGTAGTTGTAGACTCAGATACTAAACAGAAAGTAGTTGTTGGTAGACTCGGATACTAAACATAAAGTAGTTGTTTGTAGACTCGGTTACTAAACATAAAGTAGTTGTTTGTAGACTCGGATACTAAACATAAAGTAGTTGTTGGTAAATTCGGATACTAAACATAAAGTAGCTGTTGGTAAACTCGGATACTAAACATAAAGTAGTTGTTTGTAGACTTGGATACTAAACATAAAGTAGTTGTTGGTAGACTCGGATGCTAAACATAAAGTAGTTGTTTGTAGACTCGGATACTAAACATAAAGTAGCTGTTGGTAAACTCGGATACTAAACATAAAGTAGTTGTTTGTAGACTCGATTACTAAACATAGAGTAGTGGTTTGTAGACTCGGTTACTGAACATAAAGTAGTTGTTTGTAGACTCGATTACTAAACATAGAGTAGTGGTTTGTAGACTCGGTTACTAAACATAAAGTAGTTGTTGGTAGACTCGGATACTAAACAAGAAGTAGCTGTTGGTAGACTCGGATACTAAACATAGAGTAGTGGTTTGTAGACTCGGTTACTAAACATAAAGTAGCTGTTGGTAGACTCGGATACTAAACATAAAGTAGTGGTTAGTAGACTCGGTTACTAAACATATAGTAGCTGTTGGTAGACTCGGATACTAAACAAGAAGTAGCTGTTGGTAGACTCAGATACTAAACAAGAAGTAGCTGTTGGCAGACTCGGATACTAAAGATAAAGTAGTTGTTTGTAGACTCGATTACTAAACATAGAGTAGTGGTTTGTAGACTCGGTTACTAAACATAAAGTAGTTGTTGGTAGACCAGGATACTAAACATGGAGTTGTTGGTAGACTGGGATACTAAATATGAAGTACTTTGTGTGAGTTAAAGCAACGAGAGATTTTCCGAGATCAATAGCTCGGCTTTCCTGTCCTTGGTTGAAATCAACCGCAGGCAGATCGTCGCTGTCCAAGTTAGAGACAAGAGATAAACTCAATTACCCGCTGATAGGTTCGTATTGACCGTCTCAGTGCTCGCTGTCCTGTCTTGTTGGTCTTGATCTGCTGTCCTGTCTTAATGGCCAATGATGTACTGTCCTGGCTTTCTAGTCAATGATGTGCTGTCCTGTCCAGCTTATGCCTCTGTGGCCAGGTCGTCATATCTTACCGATGATATCCCTTTTCTGTTGTGTTTTTGTGTAGTCTGTGGTTTTCACCAAGCAGTGGTTCAATATAGTCTGTAAAACAGGACACGTGAAGCCAGCAGCTCAGTAAGACTGGACGCCATAGCCAGTGTCGTATGGCAGTTTTGTCGCGCACCTTTACTAACGGAATATTTTCACAAATCCCTCAGGTGCTCTGAGACAGGAGTGTTTTGAATGGTGGCTCTCGTTCGTCTAGAGGCCTAACCCTCGGTTCAAACTTTCCATTCAACCTGTCTCAGGGATGAGGTGACTCGAGCTCTGACTCCACAGGGTTATTATGAACACTTGGGTACCTCTCGGCCAGACGTCCTCATCACTATTTTGCCCCCAGACTGGTAACAATGTAAACACAGTCAAACAAGTAAACAACAGTGAATATGACAAGACATGAATACCTTTCTGAATACGACAATGAATTCCAATAAGACGAAACTGTTCTAAGAACAAGAAGACTGATGAACTAAAACTTCAATGTAATAAATTCACTATAACAAGGCAGACGAAAAGTATCATGAAGAATCAAAATGAATGTTCAAATCCTTGAAAATCTGACACTAGAGAAAGAGTCTTTCTACATAGACACATCAATTTCCAGGATCATCACAGCGGAGGTGGGGAACCGATTATAAAGGCCCATTTGGAATCGAGCTGCTTCAGGAATGTCACTCTGACTTATCTGATTAGATCTCGCAGCTCCTCAGGATGCCGGAATGGAGTTTCCCACTGCCTTACTTTACAGAACGACTTCACAGGAACAAGGCAGCTTCTGGAATTGATCAAGGACAATCAACTCGAGATCGGAAGATGTTGACTCAAGTATCGTCTACACATTCAGCAACAGCAATTCACCACACGTCAGTTGCTTCTTGGGTGGTGGCAGGTGGAAGCACTCAGTTAGACCACGGACGCTTGTTGGATCTTCAGAAATCCCATGATAAATGGAAAGAGAATAAAGAATCTTGTCTTTTTAACGGTCAAGTGGCAACACCAACAGAATACGTCTGCCTCATAGACCGGACCATAGAGAAGTGACGCATAAAAATACAGTCCCCAACTACAGCAGTTGGCGTAAGAATCCTGCCCATGTATGCAGTGCAGTGGTCAGACAATTTATTTTAAATAGGCGTAGAAAATGTGTCCTAACGTGTAAATCGACACTAAAAGCCTAAAAGAATCAATATCAAAGTGATTTATAGGGATTTTTCTTATCTGGACTCCCCCACAACAAACGAACTATATAACTACGGTCGGCCTAACCTATATCATAGTTACAATGACGATTTTGGGGGTGTTCAGACTGTGGACCTGTCCCAGGCGGCAGATGTGTGTATTCTGTCATGCGACAGCCAGGTCAGAAAACATAACACCGCCACGTGACCAACAAGACGAACACCAGCAAATGCTACAGAAAAAAAATTTTTTTTTTTTTTAAATTGTCATACATAGTACTCTCGCTGTCCCGCTGTGACTAGCAACTCTGTTCGGCTGTGGCTAACGAGCTCCACTCTTTCCGGCTGTGGCTAGCGAGCTGCACTATGTCAGGCTGTGGCTAGCGAGCTCAACTCTGTCAGGTTGTGGCTAACGAGCTCTACTCTGTCAGGTTGTGGCTAGCGAGCTCCACTCTGTCAGGTTGTGGCTAACGAGCTCTACTCTGTCAGGTTGTGGCTAACGAGCTCTACTCTGTCAGGATTTGTAATTTTCCAGCCAAATTAGGGTCCCATAGTTGTGTGCAGACTTCGCTTGGAAATCTAGTATAGACTCTATAGTCTTGTCGTATAGACAACACTCTCGTGCCCAGTTTAACAGACCACTACACTCGTGTGCCTAGTTCAATATATATATATATATTACCCGATGACTTTTCTGACAAATCAGCAATAACCACTACCTTCCTTAGTGGATAAGGAACTAACTTTGCATAGTCCCGGCGTCAGTGTCTCCTCATAGAATCAGTGTTTATACCCTTCACCAAGCGACTGCAGACTCTGAAACACTAAAGCAGAGGACCGCGTAACTAACTTTCTCAGATAAGGGCGACGAAGTTTGAAGGCCTACGTGTGCACATGTTGGACACGATAGAAATACTTCCACAGCAGGAAATCAGCAAGAACAGATCGACAGCCCTCTGACCATTGAAGAGTCCAAATCGCAAAAGCTATAAGAGAATTTAAGTAAAGTTGCCCGAATATCTTGAGCTGCAAACGACACATCTCACTAATATTTGGAACTAGAAAGTCAGTCTACCCCTTCCCACTCGACTTCTCCACTCCCCCTTCACCTCTCAACATTCACAGTACTATGACTGAGGTCCTGGTTAGGATAAGCCCTCAATAGACTACAAGAGTTCAGGCCAGATCTATCCTAATACCCAAGAGTTCGGCTTTCTATATAAAGAGATTTCCCCTTTCGGAGTGCCAGTACCATCTCTTCTATGGCATCTTTAATATATATATATATATATATATATATATATATATATATATATATATATATATATATATATATATATATATATATATATATATATATATATATAAAATCAATGTTTGTGTGTTTGTTTCACCCCTATAGACTCGGAAACTACTGAACCGATTTAGCTTAAATTTTCAGGATATGTTTGTTGTGATACCGGATTTTAAACTGTCTTGGTTTGAAATTCAACCTGTCACTGTTAGAAATAGGTGACCACAATTTATGCAATAATATACGCAACTAATATTTATAACTTTAGTGATTTCTAATTATAGCCACGTTAGTAATTGCGCATGCGCCGCCGTTGTCAGAACGCAAGGCTTCCGCCATTCGCCGGCGAGTTACGTGCAGCCAACGCCTTCTCTAATACATAGAGTAGGTCTTGGTACAGCAAACAAGACTATCTCTATATTTGCCACAATAACCATATTAAACACGATTTCTATTTTCTGTTTTTTTTTTCAAACAACCTTAGATGGGGGGGGGGGGGGGGGGGGGGGGGGGGGGGGGGGGACGTGGGGGATGGAGGGGGAGGGGGAGGGGGGGGGGGGGGACTTACAAGGACTATCTCGACGTCGGCGCAGACATTGACTGCGACATTAACTTCATTAACCGTGTTAGACACGTGCGATTTCTATTGTTGTGCCGTTTCATTAATATATCTGGAGTATCTGTCTACAAGAAAACAATTGCCTGCGGTTTTGAATTGTGTTTTAACCAGGACACAGAAGTAGGGACACACATCTCTAATTGTTAAGTTCTCTTTTCCTTTATCCGATTAAGTGGCTGCTTGGTCGAATGGTTAGAACACTGGGTTCCTGTGCGGGAGACCTGGGTTCGAATCCGCAGTAGTTAATTTTCTTTTTACCCCGGACTAAAATAATATCCTCATCTGCTCTGTCGTGGTGACAGCACTAGCCATGTTGCCTAAAAAAAAAAAAAAAAAGACAAGTTAATTGGTAAACCATTTGATAATTAAATTTGACCATTTCGCATACTTATGATTGCCTTATTAAACTTTCCGATTGCATGGTTACGCTGAAATTTTTATAGATTTTCATTTATTTTCATTTAGACTTAGTTATTTCATCTGCGTTGGAATTTTAAGCTGTGCTGTTTACCATGGCGTTCATTTCCTAATTATGGTGGTTTTTTTTTTTTTTTTTTTTGCTGTGTTCATTTGCTTTTCAAGTGGTTTTTTTTTTCTCCCAACTACTTCAATGAGGGAAAGAGTTGTCGGTGAATTTGGGGGGGGGGGGGGGGGTGGGGAGCAAACTATTTACTGAGAGAGCTTTAAGTCACAGTAACTGCTTTACCCACTTAAAGTAGCAGCAGTAGTAGTAGTTGTGGTTGGGCTGTTACACCATAGTGCTCTCATGTGAAGACCGCCGGTAAGGTTATGGCGTTCTTCTGTCGGCAAGTGAAATTATACATCCTAACCTGACCAGTCTGTGGCGACAGCACTAGCCATGCGGAACCAAATCTTCTGGCTCACGACTCTCTGTCTACTCCGATGGTAACACAGATTGCAGTGACATTATTTTAGTAGTTGTACTGGTACTTGAAGGATGATGTGGTAAATATTACACTAGCCCCATTCACTACCTATTACAATTCCTGCTCCCCATTTTAGTCCAGATGGACAGGGATGTCAATGTCAGTTACAGCAACAAAAAAAATATCGCCAGGTAATGATTATTTTCCAAATATTTCGAAGAGGGAGAAAGCAGTAGTCGGTGGAAGAGGGGAGGGGGGGGGGTAATGACATAAATTTGATAAGGGGGAGGGTAGTAGGTGGATTTAGTTGGGGGTGGGGTGGGGGGGGGGGTGGTGGGGTGGGGATCAAAGACTATCTCTATATCTGAGCAGACAATGATTGTATTAGACACGTGCGATTTCTATTTTCTTTCATTTCCATTTAGCCAAACTATGCCACAGCAACGCGTGGCCAGGTACAGCTAGTATATATATATATATATATATATATATATATATATATATATATATATATATATATATATATATATATATATAAGACTTAGTTCATAATCCCACCTGCTTTATTTTATGTTTCATCATTAAGATTTGTATTTCAGGAAGAGATAAGATCCTTGAGGTCAAATTAAATAGAGATCATTGTTTTCCCCCTAAACCATAATCACAAGTATCGACAACAACTATGAAATCTGTTCAGGTCTACAGGTAAAAATAAACTGCAGGTTCTGTTTCTGTTCTGAGATAATTCATGGGATTTTTTGTTTATAAAACCGACAATTTGTTTAGTACCGACAGAACGACCCGTGACACACCGAGAACGGAACAACTGACAATTTGTTTAATACAGACAGAACGGCCCGTGACACACTGAGAATGGAACAACTGACAATGTGGATAGTACCGACGGAACGGCCCGGGAAACACCGAGATCGGGACACCTGACAATTTGTTTAGTACCGACGGAACGGCCCGGGACAAGTGACAATTTGTTTAGTACCGACGGAACGGCCGGGGACAAGTGACAATTTGTTTAGTACCGACGGAACGGCCCGGGAAACACCGAGATCGGGACACCTGGCAATTTGTTTAGTTCCGACGGAACGGCCCGGGACAAGTGACAATTTGTTTAGTACCGACGGAACGGCCCGGGACAAGTGACAATTTGTTTAGTACCGACGGAACGGCCCGGGACAAGTGACAATTTGTTTAGTACCGACGGAACGGCCCGGGAAACACCGAGATCGGGACACCTGGCAATTTGTTTAGTACCGACGGAACGGCCCGGGACAAGTGACAATTTGTTTAGTACCGACGGAACGGCCCGGGACAAGTGACAATTTGTTTAGTACCGACGGAACGGCCCGTGACAAGTGACAATTTGTTTAGTACGGACGGAACGGCCCGGGACAAGTGACAATTTGTTTAGTACCGACGGAACGGCCCGGGACAAGTGACAATTTGTTTAGTACCGACGGAACGGCCGGGGACAAGTGACAATTTGTTTAGTACCGACGGAACGGCCCGGGACAAGTGACAATTTGTTTAGTACCGACGGAACGGCCCGGGACAAGTGACAATTTGTTTAGTACCGACGGAACGGCCGGGGACAAGTGACAATTTGTTTAGTACCGACGGAACGGCCCGTGACAAGTGACAATTTGTTTAGTACCGACGGAACGGCCCGTGACAAGTGACAATTTGTTTAGTACCGACGGAACGGCCCGTGACAAGTGACAATTTGTTTAGTACCGACGGAACGGCCCGTGACAAGTGACAATTTGTTTAGTACCGACGGAACGGCCCGGGACAAGTGACAATTTGTTTAGTACCGACGGAACGGCCCGGGACAAGTGACAATTTGTTTAGTACCGACGGAACGGCCCGTGACAAGTGACAATTTGTTTAGTACCGACGGAACGGCCCGTGACAAGTGACAATTTGTTTAGTACCGACGGAACGGCCCGGGACAAGTGACAATTTGTTTAGTACCGACGGAACGGCCCGGGACAAGTGACAATTTGTTTAGTACCGACGGAACGGCCGGGGACAAGTGACAATTTGTTTAGTACCGACGGAACGGCCGGGGACAAGTGACAATTTGTTTAGTACCGACGGAACGGCCCGAGACAAGTGACAATTTGTTTAGTACCGACGGAACGGCCCGGGACAAGTGACAATTTGTTTAGTACCGACGGAACGGCCCGGGACACACTGAGACCGGGACTGACCTGTTGGAAACAAGACGTATGGTCACCCTAATTGCAGGGGTTTGCTTCCGGTATCACACGAGTGGGTCGTCGCCGGCGCTCTGAAGCTTGCGACCCCACCAGAACAGCACAAAGTGTCACCATTCGGGTGAGAATCACCCGGGCGCAAGGCCCAGAAACCCCAGTCAACCCCTAGGCTATATTTAGGACCCCTGACGACAGCCGGGGTTTTGAAAGAATAAAATATTGCACCCCATGTTGGGGCCGAGCTTAAAGCTCGTGCACTGTGTACAGGTTCCTCAAACTTGATCTGTTTCGAAGATATTTGTGGGCTTAAAATGTTCAAGGTGCTATGACATGAAATCTGTATACATAAAAAAATGAAAGCAAACTTTGACAGTCAAACGTGTAGACCTCTAAACCAAGGGTTCCCGCCCATGGATCGCGACCCCATTTGTTATTTTATGGTATGACATGAGTTATGAAGGTATGTCAAAAGGGGGAAGAAAAAAAAAGGGGGGGGGGGGCGGGGGCTTAATGACATTGCGTCCTGTTGAGAAATTTGTTTGCCGAATGCTGAATAATGAAGCTGGTCAGCTTGTGATTGGTCGATTCTTAGTGATACACGCGAACTGAGCGCCTAGCCTTGTTTCGTGCTGGCAGCATCAGTTTTACTTAGATATCAGCGAATTCGGCAATACATAATAAATCTTATCTGCAAATTTGTAAGCTCGTTAATGAGTTACAGTTTCAATGACTGCACTAAATATTTCGCAAGTCGGTTTTGTTGTTGTTGATATTAGGCTCTTGTCATTTGTTGCCAGATTTATCTGCAGTGAGAAACAAAGGCGTAGGATCGTGGGGGATTTAAGTGCACCTCTCTCTCTCTCTCGGGTCAGAAACGACTTATTTAGCCCGAGTTAAGCGGACTACACGTCTCAGCTGTGGAAACAATCTTTACAAATACGGCTATCTCCTGTAAATACAATCGGAAAGCATTAGCTGGGGCAATACCCTCGCTATCAACATCCTGCTATGGCGTTATTAATTACATAAGACCTTTAATCGATCCCAGTTTCGTTTCTCTGTGTGGTTCTGGCTCACTGGACATGCGCTGCGTGCACATCCGTTTTACAGATCTGATTTATTTGCATGCAGACTGTTGGTTCCTTGTCTCTCAGGCAGATGCACTTTGACTTCGAAGGAAAGCTACATTTAGTCGACTGTTACCACATGCCCATATCAACAAGTTCTCAGTTTCACGCAATAATTGACACAAGAAGAATCACTCCCTTATTGTAAATATCCAGTTTTATAACCGAATAAAACCTTACGGGGAGCGTAAGATAGGCAGTGAGACATATACACGTACAGACTCACACGGTGGGAAGTTTAAATATCTTACCATTTAATTCAATAATAATAATAAAAACAGCATCGTCATCAACGTAGGGGAGATAATATTGTCGGGTACAGGGGCAAGCGGCACTAGCTGAGCGGTGAATACAGGCCGTTGTGGAAGCTCTGTGGAACAAAACAGCAGACGAACTTGCAACAGTTGAATAAAAGCCCGCGTTGACTCCAGCTATCTCAAACTATTGCTTCGGCAATCTGTGGCAGTTTTAAAGCGAGAATATCAAGGGACAAAGTGGAAGACAGACAGACTTACAAACTAAAAGACAAAAATACTGCAGTGCATACACACACACCATCATGTAGCAGGTCCTTTGCAGAACGTCCCTCTTATCGCGGTCTACCTAAAAGAAACTCGGTCCATCGTCAGCTCTCCCACCTCGTGCTCTTTCCTACCCAAGGAGTCATTTACATCGGTGCCTTTTTTCGTGTTGGTCGACCCTTCCCCTTTTTCTGAGTACCATGCCTTCTGCTATTATTTTTTTCTAGTCGCGGCGCTTGATCCGGCCAAAATATTTCAGCTTCTGTTTATAAGCGTCAAGAATAAAGGAACTAGGACTGAGGAGACAGTCCACGACCCACATCCGTATGTTACCTACAGGTAAGATGCAGGCTCTCCAAAGTTTAACTTTGCTTTTCTTAGTGATTAGCCATATATATATATATATATATATATATATATATATATATATATATATATATATATAAAATCAGGTGCCTTGCCGACTGGCGTGGCGATCATGCCTTTCCATAATTCACGATCTTCTGCAGTTCGTGTGCCGACACACCTCCATACCATGCAACAAGACTGTCAAGAATCTTCTCTCGTTGTCTTCCTCTATCTCTCCTTCCACAGATCTTTCCAGTGGTCACAACATGTTCTATTTTCCCTCTTATCATAACATGGCCGAAAAATGATGACTGTCTCCTTCTGATGTCTGTGATAAGTTGTCTTCGGGCTCCCGCCTCTTTCAAAACCTCTTGGTTGCTCTTTTTGGCTGCCCAAGATATTCTAAGCATTCTTCTGTAAAACCACATCTCTGAGGCGTCAAAAAAATTGTTTGGCCGGTCTTCCGATTGTCCAGGATTCACAGCCATATATATATATATATATATATATATGTAATGAATAAATGATGGACAACCCCCAGTCCATAGAGGAAGTGATTTCCACAAGAGGAGAGCGACTTCCGTTGTTGAACACGGCTGCAGGGGACGAACTACCATGTTGTCTAGAACCACTTTAGGAATTGCCGCCGCCGGCGCGGGCATTTGCTTTATCGGCTATTGTTTTTATTTTGACAGAAAACGAAGAAGCGATCCTGATTTTAAAACAAAATTGAAAGAAAGTAAGTTTGAACCGAAGTTGTATTTTAGAGTCACAGCTGTTACTTTGCAGTTTAAAGCCTGCTGGTTTCAAACAACAGGGACAGACAGACCTTCCTTCTCCGTGTCCTGGCCACAGGCTCTGAGTAGTGTACTTGTTTCCAATTTAACACTAGTGTGACAGTGTCTGCGTGTAAGTGTTACTGTTTAATGAAGTCAGTCTTCTGTCACATAACAATTAACATAAGTTCAGCAGGTCTGGCTAATCGTTCACATTCTTCAGAGAATTAAGAAAAGTAACAAGTTACATCATTTTCGTGTGATTTTCAAATTTCCACGCTGACCAGGACCACACTGTCGGTATACCGGGTATGACAGTTGCTAGCCATGCTGGTCAATGAAAGTTAAGTGGAGTTTCAGTGCCAAAAAGACGAAACCTTCAGGAGAGGATTCTCTTAGTTTACACTTACACACACACAACAATTGTTGAAACAAAATAAAGCCTGTATGTAATGTAACATGTAAAAAGTAAAACTATATATTCAGGTTGGAAATTGAATGAAATGAAGTAACAAACAGTACAGAACATGTATGAATCAAACTAGTCGCAATGTTTATTCAAGATAACTATATGATTGCATAATTTATGCAAGCAGTTTTTTAAAACTTGGGATCAAACATGACTAACCTGAAACATTTTGGGTGAACTTTTTTGTATGGATAAAGGTTAAAGTCCTAAGACACTTTTGTTTTTAGGAATATAAGGCACATAGAGGGACTCATTTTTATGCCTTCTACTATGACGCAACAGGCCCTTTCACCATTGTTAGGCACAGATAACCCCACTAAAAAAGCACTGTAAAATTACAGAACATCTCAACATTTCTCGAAAGCCACATATGCTAGAAATGCGAGAAGCATTCTGATTGCCTCATTTGGAAACCTGCCAGCCAATCTCATTGCTTGTATTACACAGTACCAGCCAATCGACCCAGTCATCCTTTCGGCTACTTTGTTTTGTCAATATTTTGGCCGCATCGTCTCCACAGGTTTAATATTATTTAACTATATGTTCATTTAGAGGACTGGCAGATTCGTTGAAAATTCTTTTTAAAATAGACAGAAAGATAGCTATCCTCTGAATAACAGTCCTAAATTATCGAGGCGGAAAATATACCCAAAAGGGAATCAGGCACGTGTCAGTTGCGCACTTCCGGAGACTTAAACGCCACCGCTGAAGTGCGAACTTCTGGTAACCTCCGCCACTGCCGAGATTGGGGCTAAACTAGATGGCTAGGACTCACAAGCAAATAAAATGAAGGAAGCTGCAGGAAATGCGGTAGCTGCTGCTCGAGAGTCCCAGCTATCTAGTTTAGCCCTAATGCACGCAGCGTGGGGATACTCTCGGTGATGGCGGAAGTGTGCAATTGACACGTGACTGAGGCCTTGTCAGGGTATATTTTCTGCCTTGATAATTTAGGACCGTTATTTGGAGGATAGCCCAGAAAGACTAATACTAGTAATACTGTTAGTACTAATAGTCAGCAGTTGTGAAGAGAATTGCCACCATAATTATCTCAGGCAGTAAGTAAACTGAGACAACAGCATGCCATGTTAGTATTGTTGATAAATGTCATTTGAGAATAACTGGCTCTTGTCTTAACTCTGAGTCCCAGAGTGTTTAGCATCACACCCAAGGGTAGTAAAGAGAGTCATAAAATGGGTGCATCATATGTTCATTGGACTTCTAGGTAGAAACCTAATAACGTATGATGTGTTCCTTGGAACTCAAAGAGTTAATGTATCTCCTTAGCTTTCCAGCACCAATGCTTTTGTTTCTGCTTTAGTTTAGTATTAATCTTTCTAGCAGCATGCGTTCATTGACATGGGACAAATAATTATGTACCCTAGACATGAATGCAAAATCTACTAGTAGAAGTACTGAATTTAATAGCCACTCAAAGCAGCAGTGATTGAGATTGACAGTGAGTGAGATTGACAGTGAGTGAGATTGACAGTGAGTGAGTGAAAGTAAGATTTCCAGTCTGGCTGTTTGTTTTTGCTTTTCTGCTGCATACATTGACTACACAAATCACATGACAGTTTTGTTTGTTTGAATCTGAGAACAAAATTGCAAGGATAATGTGTGAGAGGATATGGGTATTCTATATAATTGTCAGCCTTGTCTGATCTCACGAGAAGTTAACAGAATGTTAATGTAAAACAAGGAACACATTTTGTCCCACACTGTACAGCAGTTTGACTGCTTTTAAAAAGAAAAGTCAACTTGAAACCAACAAATGTTGATGATGTCACAAATTTATTTAAAAAAAAAAAAATATAAAAACTTGCACTGAATCCCAAGGGTTGAGGCACCATGTTGCAGCTTACTCCTGTCTGTGGGAGACCTTTCTATCCAATCACAAGTTCTCACCTGCAGTGTGAGGCTAAAGCATAGGTCAAGTTCATCATAAGTGTCATGTTTTCAACTGGTAACATAGATGACACAAAAAGATTAGAATCCTGCGTACCCTCAGCTATGTGTGCGAATCAGTCTGGCAGTCTTTGTTAAACCTCTGATAAATGTGAAACACTCAGGGGATCATATGTTCTTTTTGCCCATGTTGAAATTGTACCAACAGCTCAACATCGAAGTCGGCTGAACTAGTCTGAGGCTCAACGGGGAAAACCTTGCCCAAAGAAATGTGAAACACATAAGATCCTACTGTATACACATGCACTTAGCTGAGGTATTGCTGCTCTGTGTTGAGCACTCGTATGTGATAGACAATTTGGGACTAGAGCCCTTGTTTATGCAGTGAAGCTGATTATTTTGCCAAACTGAACTGGAATTTTGTTGGATATTGCAGACTGGGTTTGATAGTAAATATTATGTTAGGTGTTATTTTTTACTGGCATCTGTTTAAACATCGGCTGTTTCTGTCTTCAGGAAGGAAAAGGTCAAGGCAGCAGAAATCTAGAAATGGATCCTCTACAGTAAGCCAGATTTTGTCAGTTATCTATGCCAGTTCTTTCTTTTCTCACAGATCTCCAGTTTTTGATTTGCACAAGTAATTTTCTTTTATTTAAGGTATCAGTGAATCAGGTGCCTTCTGCACAACAAAGGTGGTTGCCAGGGAATCTCCAACACTGTCTGTCTCTTGTCTTGGTAGTAAACTCTATCAGCTGGTTTCCCATCTCTGGATGTTGTCCTGTCACTTGTATCGGTATAGATAAGTTTTTGGTTTCTCTATAGATGCAGATAAATTATTCCCCCTCCCCCATTTATTATAATTATTTATGTGAATGCCAAATGTTTGCCTTCATTATTTGTATCGGTATAGAAAACAGTTTTTGGTTTCTCGATAGATGCAGATAAATTATCTCCCCCCCCCCCCATTTATTATAATTATTTATGTGAATGCCAAATGTTTGCCTTCAGTATTTAATATATCATGTTAATTAACTCTGAAATTCAACAGTTGGGGTGGGGGGTGTAAATAGAGGTTATGGTGGAAATTTGACACACGGGGTGGAAAAGGGGGAGGGGAGACGGGGCATAGGTAGACTTTTATTTAGGTTCAATCTGGTACTGTTAGCACATTGAATTTTGTTGTTGTTTGGCTTCTGAGTAAGGAGAAGGAGCACCCGTGGGAGTGTCCCGAGTGCCGTGATGTTAGTTCTTGATTCATTCACATTCATTTAACAGAAATGTGGTTCTTGGAAACAGTAACAGTTAATGTTGCTGTCATGACAGGTGTGGCTTTTGTTACAAACACCTGTCAATACCTTTATATATTCGATGTAGCCAGTGTCATGAATAGGTGGGGTTTGGTTGGGGATCATCCACAAGTTTAAAAAACAATGTCACGAGAAAGCAAGGGCCTGAAATTGTTCCTCCTTTCTGTGGTAGCTTCATCCACAGTAATCATAGTGTATGAGTGCACATATACTGCTGCACAATGGATAAACCCCTGTTGTTTCATCCACAGTTATCATAGTGAGAGCACATATGCAGCAGTGTTATCGCAGTCAATACAAGACTAGCTTTCAAACCCAGCTGCGACTCGCTGCAGCCCACGGTCGGTGTTCACCCAGCCTCTAGGAAAAGGGTACCAGAGTTGACACTCTGGGGTAAATGGAGGAACGCCGCTGTATCTACAGAGTTACGTGCGGACGGCAACACAGGCGGACAGTTTCTTTTTAGCTGTCCGCACTGGTGGCAGAGCACTTATGGTTTATAACCGTGTGCAGTGACGCTGGTTCACATCTCCCGACTTTTTTTAATGAGTGCACATGTACTGCCGCACAGTGGATTAACTCATTTTGTCTTGTTGTCTAGTTACAATACTGTAAGAGTGCACATGTACTGCTGCACAGTGGACTAACCCAAAGTTGTCTGTTGTCTCATCTACAGCTTCCAGACCTCACAAACCCAGAGGCCTTGCAGAGATTTTTCCTCCAGGAGGTGCAGAAAGGAGAAGAGTTTCTGGCCATGGGTAAGTTGTCTCTATCGGGATGTACAAATTGTTGCTGACTGTATGCCCTGTGTGGGCTCCAGGGCCCCATTGTGGGGAAAACAAGATTAGAACCACTGCCCCCCAAACCTGCATGCCGTAGAAGTTGACTAATTATTGGCCTCCTTTAGAGTCGTACTACATCTGCCAGAGCGACAAGGAACAGCCAGCTACACATAAATGAGCCAATAAAACGGATATACATGCAAAAACACAGACCCTGGCACAAAGCCAATGTCCAAATCAACGAAGGCCCAAGACTTTCCACTGGAGCGTACAGCCACTGAACAAAGAAGTAGAAGGAGGTTACTGTATATGTGGTTGTGTAACAGTAGTTGGTTACTGTATAACTGGGTGTATAACAGAAATTATTTGATACTTTATAGCTGGTTGTGTAACAGTAGTCATTGGTTACTGTATACTTGGGTGTGTAACAGTAGTCATTGCTTACTGTATACTTGGGTGTGTAACAGTAGTCATTGTTTACTGTATACTTGGGTGTGTAACAGAAGTTTGTTACAGCATAACTTGATATGTAATAGTAGTGGTTTGTTACTGTATAAGTTGGGTGGTTAATAATAGTCGTTGGTTGTCAGTGTTGCGTTTCATGTTTGATAAATATGTGAATTGGGGCTTATGTTACGGGTGTATGTCTAGGACAATGTTGCAGTCACTCACCAAGAGAACCAGCCTTTAGACTTGGATGTGACAGATGAATTATTACAATAACTTATGCCAGGAAGAAGGAAACTACACACACATAATTTCTGACCATTGAAGGAAACCACACCCACACACAAGTTCTGACCACTGAAGGAAACTAGCCCACAAACATCAGCATATCCGGGAAACTGATTTACTTTGGCCACATTAAATGCCACAGTAGTGTGGAAACAACAATGATAGGAGGTACGGTTCTGAAAAAGCCAGGTATACTTTGCCTAACATAAAGGAGGTACAGGGATGTTGAAGCTGGCCGGTCAACTCATCTGTGAGCACAGTAGAACCGTTTAAGCTTTTATAGGTGTGAGGGGAGAAGAGGCGATGACAGTGCATTTCAGAAGTTATGATGACTGCCTCATTGAATAGTCTCAGAAAGATGTTTCAGAACTGTATAGTCAGCCTTTACTTCCATCTCATATTAGATGTGGTGTTGGAATATGCTTCACCCTGCTGCACCTCATTCTAGACGCAGCCTGTGGTATCACTGATCACATTGCTGTGTTACCATTGCCATCTGTCAGTTGTGCAAGCCTCTTTTGTTAGGTTGGGAAGTGCTACACTAACTGGTGTGTTTATATTGACTCACCTTGACCTGGTGAATATATTCTACTGCTTGGTGTCTTTCAGGTGACATTGAAGAAGGAGTGGAGCATCTGAGCAATGCTGTGGCCGTGTGTGGCCAGCCACAGCAACTGCTGCAGGTGCTGCAACAGACTCTACCTCCTCAGGTCTTCGCACTTCTAGTACAGAAGTTGCCTTCTGTTGGTGCAGTAAGTGTTCCATACTTTTGGTTGTTTCGTTTACTTTATTGGCAGGTAGTTGTCCTGCTTCAGGTGACAAGGGTCAGGTCTGCAAAAGCGCTCTTAAAGCCAGGGTATTTACGGGAATTGTACAGCGGTTCTAAAATAAAGAGATTTTATCCTTACCATATGGGCTTGGGCACCCTGTCGTGGGGAAAAAAGATAATGGATAGAGGCAAGGAACCAACAGTTTGCATACAAATAAGCCAGATCTGTAAAATGAATGTACACACAAAGCTATCAACTTGTAGAACAGTATCTGAGTCCAGAAGTGGACAAAATAATCCAAACTGTTATGCCAGAGTTAACAGCCGGTGAAGAAGAATGTTGTTCTTCTGTATGGACGCCATAGTTACTGCTAGTAAATTTGAAGAAGAAAGTTATTCTTCCGTACGAATGCCAATCATGAAATGAGTTGAAGCTGGAGACAGTAAAGATATGGTCTTTGAGAAGAATGGTGAGATTGTAAGGGAGACAACAGAAAAATACTGAGGTAACCACCAGAGAATATTGTATTTGAAATTTCCTTTATTGTATTTCAAAGAAAACAAACATGCCAGTTTTGCTGAAGCCTACAGTAGATGTACTAGTCATTGAAAGGTCAGCGGTCAGTAAACTGTTCACCCCTGACCAGTAGAAGTCAAGGACCCTTTTCCATGCACTCAGGCATATAGGGCTAGGTCTGTACTTTATGGAGCACTGGATCATGTCAGCCACCTTTACTTCCCAGAGCTGTCCTGGTACCCCTGACTAGACTTGTCCCTTTTTTAGTCAGGCCTTCAGGTCTTCTAATGAAAGTCCTAGTTAGTTTTCATATTAGTAAAATTGTATGTGTTGTACATTTGCCCTAAACAAGGACAGTTGGCGCTTGTATTGTTATTCACAGCTGGGTAAGGATGTTTCTGCCTTTCAGCAAATCTTTGATGACGCCAGCCAGTTGGGAACGTGGGAGATTTGACATGTTCCCACATAGGTGACTTAACATGTTCACACACGGAGGATTTCACATGGTACCCACACTGGGGATTTCACACGGTCCCACACTGGGGATTTCACACGGTCCCACACTGGGGATATCACATGTAATCATGTTACGACACGTCTAGTGTATGTGAGCTTATGTGTTTGTTGCCTTACGAGAACAAACTGATTTTCTGTTATCAGCGCTTGGCAGCTGCCGGAGGAGGAGCATCTGAGAGTCGTCCCAGTGATGGAGTCGTGGTCGATGAGACTGTTGATTAGACCGGCTCCCATCTGTCAGTCTCCACGCTTGTTTGATGTTCCATAATGTCCAGTCCATTACATAACCCTCATGCTATGTCTTTGTGCTGTTTCTGCAGTCTGCTGGTGCAAGATTGTAATTATGTTTTTAATTTGCCAGTCACAAACGTGTGTGTGTGTTGTGTATGTACAGGGAGTGGATGACCAAAAGGCATCCTGCTCACATTTTCAAACATAAGAGTTGGGGGAGAGGCCACATATTTTATGATAAATACTGAAGATGTGTGTGTTGGCCAGCAGCATACATGCGACAGTTTTAGATGTTGTACTCTTGCTGTATACATGGAATGAATTCATGTGTTCTGGATACAACATAACATCATCATTGTAAACATGCAGCAGTATGGGATTTGTTGAGCGATTCCATTGTTTACAGCAACTGGCTATTGTCTTTGTTTTTTAGTTTTGCAGTAAATGTCACATTTGTTAATTTAAATTAAATCACTTTTGTATTATATTTGTATTCATTGTCATCTCATAACGCAATGATTTAAAAAAAAAAACGTATTAGTCTTGCAGCTGGTCAGTGTTTCATAAATGCTATCATAGTGGTAAATTACTTATTTCAGTTGTCGTATGTCACTGTCACAATTAATGTTGCACACAAAAAAATGTTGAAGCCTGGTATAAGAAAGTAAATATCCCCCACAGCAAGGTATGATTGGAAGGAAAATGTCACCTGCAGCGAAGGTATCTGGGAAGGGAAATGTCCCCACTGGCATGACACATGAGAAGAAAATGACCAGCCGTTTGTCAACACCAGCTATCAGATTTAGAGAACAAACTATTTTAAAATGGTTGATAAATTGATTGAACTGTGCAGAGGGCTTTGTTGAATTTTATTTGTAAATGTAAGGATTGCATTACTGTTGGAATTGAATGTTTGATTGTAGGGTTTTAAGTTGTGTATGAAACATGTTCATAACAATGAACCAGGACCACACTTAGGAAAGTCAGAGCAGTAATCTGTTTGCTAGGAAATCTCCCATTATTTCCCCCAAAACTAGGAGGGAACTAAGCACAGATCTCTCATTAAGTGGCAAGGATAACCTTTTCATCATGTGAAGCCACAAACCCAGCACTTCTGGAGGGTCCAATTCCTTATTAATGCAGCCCAACCAGCATTTCTAGGGACGTGTTTACAAGGCTCTTGAGTTAATGACATGGGCTATGTTTGCACCTGCAAATAATGTTTTGACCATTTTCTTGTGAACCAGTTTGCTGTTGTGTGTGTGGAAGCCATATTGACTGATCTTCCCATAACTGGTGTCAATGGTTTACCAGTTTGTGTTGACTGTGATCAGCTCCCTCCACTTTGGCGGTCAGTTACGATGGACTTCATGCCTGAGGCTTGTCCAGTCAGTCAGGTTCTGTAACCGGGTCTTTCGTCATGTCTCTTTTCCCCTTTCCCTCTACTGAGTCCTGAGTGTGTGTTTGAGAGGCTGTTAGATCTTATTTTATGTCCATACAATTGCATTTTTTGTCTTTTCACTTTAGTTAAAAGAGATTCATAGTTGCCAATGTGCTGTATAATTTTATGGCGATCCTCTTCATTAGTAATATGGTCTCAGCATTATATGGCAAGAATTTTTCTGAAACATCCCATTTCTAATGCTTGTATCTTTCTTTCAAGTTCAGATGTTAAAGTCCACGTTTCACAGCCATATGTATATATACTAATAGCTAGTGCTCTGAGCAATCGAATCTTAGTTTTGCATGAAATGTTTTTGAATCTTTATAAAGTTTGCTGCTTGGCAAGGACTGGTGTTGTCTGGACAATCCTAGACATGATTTAGGTCGTGACCCCAAGTCACTTTCTTAAGATTTGAAATGAGTCACATGTTCTAACTTGTGGCCTTTAACGTACGTAGATTGGTGAAATTCTGCCAGCTGGATTATTAGTCCTGACTTTGTGGTTTTTTCTGCGTTTATTTCCATGCCATACTTGGTTGATGTTTCATCGAGTTGATTTACAAGCTCGACTAGTTCTTGTTCTTCTCCGGCCAACCCATCGATGTAACTTGCAAACGTTAAGTTTGTTATAGTTTGTGGGACATTGCAATCTCATTATGTAATCATCCCAGTTCACAGGTGGTTTCCCACATCAGACTAGTCCAGAGAAGGTCACAGTCCTCAAGAGAAGGCAGGGGCAAAACATCAGCATTCCCTGCCATCCAAGGCAGCTTCCACAAATGCAGAACCAATACATGGTGCTGGCTGAGTTTTCTCATGGCATGGCGTCCGCCTCGAGTGCTGGAGGCCGCTGGGATTTTTTTTACATGGGCTTCTAGTAATTCCCTCTGGTCGTTTGGTAGTAAGATAGGACACCCGTGTGTATTGTTGCAGACGTAAGAAATCCCTTGGCAGTTGGAAATCGAAAAGAGTAGCTTAACAGTGCTGCCTGGCCAAAATTTTGAGTTAAAATTTACCCAAAGTATTTCAGGATCCTCATCCGTGCTATGTCGGCTCTGTGGTAAGTTGATGCGAACGCTTTGGGATGCCGGGTTCGATCCCAGCTGCAGGCCATGTGCCTTGCTTTGGTTTCGACAGTGGTACCAAGAAAGCCGACCGTCCAGAAAGCAGGGCATACTACTGGACGTAAATTTGCCCAGAAAAACCACACAACAGCCAGGGGCTGTTGGGGTTAGTTTTGCAACGTCCTGTAAAGGATACGCAACTAACCATCCGCGCTTTGGAGTTCGTGAATGGCACTGAGATTCTTCAGACTCAGGATTGAGTTAAAAGTAGAACGGAGCACTTATGGGTTAATACCCTTGTGCTATGATGTCGATCTTTTGTATAAACCAAACTCAAATAAGGACAGAATGGTCCCTTTCATTTTCTTCACACATCATGAATTATGTAGAACTCTTGTGGACCATCAACTTCGAGAACCCGTGACAGTTTTCGTTTTCTTATACCTTCAGACATCAGTGTGAATATGTTTTTAAAAAAATAGGCAGTCAGTTTAAGGTAGTTGACATCTCTACAAAGTTTGTCCTCAAAAGCAGCGGGTGTTGGCCAGAATACTTGTCTCTGTTCTCCATGTGTTGGCCAGAATACTTGTCTCTGTTCTCCATGTGTTGGCCAGAATACTTGTCTCTGTTCTCCATGTGTTGGCCAGAATACTTGTCTCTGTTCTCCATGTGTTGGCCAGAATACTTGTCTCTGTTCTCCATGTGTTGGCCAGAATACTTGTCTCTGTTCTCCATGTGTTGGCCAGAATACTTGTCTCTGTTCTCCATGTGTTGGCCAGAATACTTGTCTCTGTTCTCCATGTGTTGGCCAGAATACTTGTCTCTGTTCTCCATGTGTTGGCTAGAATACTTGTCTCTGTTCTCCATGTGTTGGCCAGAATACTTGTCTCTGTTCTCCATGTGTTGGCCAGAATACTTGTCTCTGTTCTCCATGTGTTGGCCAGAATACTTGTCTCTGTTCTCCATGTGTTGGCCAGAATACTTGTCTCTGTTCTCCATGTGTTGGCTAGAATACTTGTCTCTGTTCTCCATGTGTTGGCCAGAATACTTGTCTCTGTTCTCCATGTGTTGGCCAGAATACTTGTCTCTGTTCTCCATGTGTTGGCTAGAATACTTGTCTCTGTTCTCCATGTGTTGGCCAGAATACTTGTCTCTGTTCTCCATGTGTTGGCCAGAATACTTGTCTCTGTTCTCCATGTGTTGGCCAGAATACTTGTCTCTGTTCTCCATGTGTTGGCCAGAATACTTGTCTCTGTTCTCCATGTGTTGGCCAGAATACTTGTCTCTGTTCTCCATGTGTTGGCCAGAATACTTGTCTCTGTTCTCCATGTGTTGGCCAGAATACTTGTCTCTGTTCTCCATGTGTTGGCCAGAATACTTGTCTCTGTTCTCCATGTGTTGGCCAGAATACTTGTCTCTGTTCTCCGTGTGTTGGCCAGAATACTTGTCTCTGTTCTCCATGTGTTGGCCAGAATACTTGTCTCTGTTCTCCATGTGTTGGCCAGAATACTTGTCTCTGTTCTCCATGTGTTGGCCAGAATACTTGTCTCTGTTCTCCATGTGTTGGCCAGAATACTTGTCTCTGTTCTCCATGTGTTGGCCAGAATACTTGTCTCTGTTCTCCATGTGTTGGCCAGAATACTTGTCTCTGTTCTCCATGTGTTGGCCAGAATACTTGTCTCTGTTCTCCATGTGTTGGCCAGAATACTTGTCTCTGTTCTCCATGTGTTAGCCAGAATACTTGTCTCTGTTCTCCATGTGATGGCCAGAATACTTGTCTCTGTTCTCCATGTGTTGGCCAGAATACTTGTCTCTGTTCTCCATGTGTTGGCTAGAATACTTGTCTCTGTTCTCCATGTGTTGGCCAGAATACTTGTCTCTGTTCTCCATGTGTTGGCCAGAATACTTGTCTCTGTTCTCCATGTGTTGGCCAGAATACTTGTCTCTGTTCTCCATGTGTTGGCCAGAATACTTGTCTCTGTTCTCCATGTGTTGGCCAGAATACTTGTCTCTGTTCTCCATGTGTTGGCCAGAATACTTGTCTCTGTTCTCCATGTGTTGGCCAGAATACTTGTCTCTGTTCTCCATGTGTTGGCCAGAATACTTGTCTCTGTTCTCCATGTGTTGGACACTCTTGTAGCAAGAGTTTAGTCATCATAGGTTAGGATATTGGCTTACAAATAGCATTTAGAGGTTTTCCTGTGAACCAGATATCTTTGTTAAAGTCAAGCTGGGGTAAAAATTGTCAGGACAACCTTGGTGACAATTGTCACCAGGTCGAAACATAAGTCATCCAGTAGATTTTGTTTTCTCAAGCCTTGGGGAAATGTATTCCAGTTAATGCTTAAACCTTTATATTTCGGATTTTAAAAAGATAGTAAAAAAAAAATGCATTAGCAACCTGTGTTTAAAACAAAGATTCTTTGGTTGTAATTTTTTTTCCGTTAGCGCTGCTGGGGTGGCGGCTATTATGTATCTCAGGCGACATGGAAGTTTCCAAACCTTGTGTTGTGGAGAGAAGAGGAGCGCTTCAAACAATCCTAATAGAGGAAAATATTTTGTTGCTCAGTTAGGATAAAGTTCACTGCACTACAATCAGTTTAGCAGAAACATGGAGAACAACTAAGGCAGTTAGTTACAGGCAATTAAACTACAAGCATTTATTAACTAGAGGAAATGTAATGGCATAGAATCACTAATGTAGAGCTTTGTGAGAGAACTAAGCAAGCTCCCGTGGACCAAGAAGTGAAGAAGAGACGCTTTCATTGGATAGAACACAGATTGAGAAATCCGGAGAACAATATAAGTAGAATGTCTCTGCCCTAGAACCCACAGGGGCATATGAATAAGGAAATGCCAAAAACATGGAGTAGCAGGAGAATAAATTTAAAAAGATAGGGAGAGCTGCATGCAATAGCAAAAGATAGAATGAGTTGGTTGAGGTCCTATGCTCTATTGGGGGCTAGAAAGGCAGAAAAAGAAGACGATCAGTTCAGTAGAATTTAAGCCTTTTTCTGGGCTAACATTGAAATGAGCATCAATGCCTTGAACTGAAGTTTCAGTCTACCAGAGGATTTACCACAATTCAACCGCCCAGACTGTCATGTTTTCTGGCGCATGCACTTACACTTTCTCACCCGTGTAGACACACAAAAGCTTTACTGATGCAACAGCTACCACACCATGCTGAGATCATTTCTGGTAGAATTTGTGAAGCATCAACGGTTATCCCCTTGGAACCTTGATGTTCGACCCTAAACCACTTTGATATTTAATGTCAAGCATTGATGAATATTATACTTGACATCAATTCCACATTTTGTCTCCCTTTGAGTGGAAATGTAGACCTGCTGCCCCCCAAGTCAGTGAATTATAAAAGGTGTTTGCTAAAAAGGCATAGATTTCGCAGCCTGTCTGTAAACCACATGTTGACTGGCCTTTAGGGTGATTGTCAAAGCTTTGCTTCTTCTTAAAATTCAATACCATGTGGCGTTGGTAGTCATGTATATCCACCACCTTCTGTTGCGATAATTTTAATCAACTCTGACACAGATGACTCTCGCCATGATGTCAATCTGTACAGCATCTGTTCTCTCGGTCTCCCTCTGCCTCTCCTTCCCTCCAGCTTTCCTACTGTCACAATGAACTTCTGTGTTCTCATCACATGACAAAAGAATGTAGATTGTCTCTTTTTGATGTTCTCTGTGAAAATATGGGGGTGAGTGCAGTCAAGCTAATACAAGGAATTCCAGAGAAATATGACTAAAAAGCTCAACAAAATGGGAGATTCCTTATTTTGTTGAGCTTTTGATTCAAATTTCTCTGAATTGGTTTCTTTCCAGGCGTCTTCATTACTGATTTGTTTTGGTCTAGGGCATTTCTATAAAGGGTTTGCAGGAATGAGGAAATCAAACAAATCATTCGTCTACATAATCTGCTGGCTGTTGTCCTGCAAACAAACCCAATGAACACAAACAACTTGGGGGGCATGTGCTTGCTTTTAATACTTTGTACATTTTGTTTTCATATATATACACACATGTGTCACAAAACATGTGCAGAGAATTTCATCAGTCCACCGACACATGGGCTACTCCTGACCTGGTGACTACAGAAATATAGTCAAACTTAAATAAAGACTTCTAAGTCTAGTATCATAGCAATAGCCAGAATTTGGACACTATCAAAGCACCAGTACAGACATGACACCAGAACTGAACAGCACAATGGTCTCTAGATGACTAAATACAGTGTGTAATTTAGTTTACATTTTGTGGTTGGACATAACACGCAGCACTTAGGGTCCAAACATTGTGTGGCTCATCCTTTTCACAGGAGGAATCAGTCAGAAGCATCCCTGGCTAGATCTGTCTTGTCAACCTCCAGCTGTATCTTGCTGTATGGTTGTTAAAGCTTACATGCATTGTCAAGTCTTTCCTCTGTGTTAACATGCATTGTCAAGTCTTTCCTCTGTGTTTACATGCATTGTCAAGTCTTCCCTCTGTGTTTACATGCATTGTCGAGTCTTCCCTCTGTGTTTACATGCATTGTCGAGTCTTCCCTCCGTGTTTACATGCATTGTCAAGTCTTCCCTCTGTGTTTACATGCATTGTCAAGTCTTCCCTCTGTGTTTACATGCATTGTCAAGTCTTCCCTCTGTGTTTACATGCATTGTCAAGTCTTCCCTCTGTGTTTACATGCATTGTCAAGTCTTCCCTCTGTGTTTACATGCATTGTCGAGTCTTCCTTCTGTGTTTACATGCATTGTCGAGTCTTCCTTCTGTGTTTACATGCATTGTCAAGGATTCCCTGTGCCCTCAAACAGCACCATACCAACCATTTTCACTGCACAATAACTAGATCCAGTTCCCTAGCGACAACTTTCGCATTATGACACCCATTGTTCTTCGTCACTGGCCCCAAAAGGGTGGCTATCTATATCTCCACCTGTTAGCCCAACAAAAATGCCAATATATGTTCACAGAAACAACAAATAAAACACCTATAAAGTGTCACCTTCTACGATATCTGTTAGGACAGTGGCTCTATTTTTTTTTTTTATTCCCCCAAAACTAACAGGGTGTATGCAGTCATTTATTTTTCTAAGATATTTACTTAGAAAATGTGAATTTATGAGTCAAATGATCCTGAACGAAATGATTAGACCGACACTATACATGCTCAAGAATCAATTTTTTACAAGTTCTTCTGGAAATAAATTCTGGGCCCATTAATAAATAATGTTTAATATGACAGTTTTGGCCATGTGTTTCATCTCTGTGGTGGTCTGAACCCGACACTATTTGCACTGTACTGGCAGACTACTGATCTGTTTGTTCAGGGACTTCACATCAACAATAAAGCCAATATATGTTCACACAAACAACAAATAAAACACTAGAGCTTTGACAAACACAAGTGCAAGGTTACAACAAGAACACAAGACCTTACTTCAGCTACAAGCAATCACAGCGCAAGGACAATCAAATCAAATTCAAAACAGAAAAGAAAACGTAAAAGTACAGCAGCAACTTCTGAAATGCATTCACAATAAAACATGAAAGATACGAACTAGCAACATCATTCCCAGTTGCCAGGAGGGCATACTCTTATTTATGGTGGCTAAAAAGCATCTGGGGAATTCTGGGGTCAGTATCATGACACTGGTCGTTTTCTCAAGGGAAATCTGGCACGTGTTCAATGAGACTGGTCAGAGGCCTGTGCTGGGCAAGCTACTGCCCTCTGGTATGCGATCATTGCAACATGCAGTGTCAGTATCAAAGAGCAGACTACTACAACAAATAATGTTTGGTTTCCAGGCTGACCCAGCCTTAAAAGGTTACAAGGTTAAAAACTGGGAAGTAAAGGCGGCTGGCTTGGTGTTGAGACTCTGATCAATAAAATATAGGTCTAGTCCTATACACTAAACACACGTGAAGATGTGGGAAATGGGTCCTTTACTGTTACTACTATGTAGGGTGATATGTGGATCTGAATTCCATTTCAGCCAATTGTCATACCCACAACAGGTGACACCCCTACCTTTGTTATTACAACCCATTCATCTCATGTGCCTCCATTCTACCCGAGTCAGCTAATCCAGTGACCCACTTTGCTGCAGTAACCCAGACACACAGAGTACTGTCACTGGACTCCCAGACAACTACTTCAGTAAACAACTTTATCCCAGTAAATATAGCACTCTGCCCCAGCACACAGACTACTGTCACTGGACTCCTAGACAACTACTTCAGTTACCAACTTTACCCCTGTAAATATAGCACCCTGTTCCAGCACAATGGCAGCTCTCAAAGTTCACGTCTACCCACAAGTTCTGTATCCTGTACTTTCTGTCAGTTCTGACAAAGACAATCATTCCATGACGTCAAACCTTCCAGTAATTTCAGTCGCAGTCTACCCCAGCCTTGTCACCGTCACAATGTACTCCAGTGTTCTCCTTTTTGTGACATGACCAGACTGTCTCATTCTAACAAAGGCAATCAGTTCTCTTCATGAGTCAGTTTATTTCCAGACATCATCAGTCTGTCTGTCCAGGGTAATCTTGTCATTTGTCTATAAAACATCATCTGTGCCGTTTCCAAATAATCAGCACTAGCCGTCTGGCCAGAAATCTTTAGGCTCAAAGATGACCACACTACAAAAGATGTAAACAAGGTCAGTAATGGCATTTTAACAAAAATGGCCGTTAGTACTCATTCTAACCAAGGTTAGAACTGAAACAGTGGTTCTGACATTAACTAACCATTTCCATTTCATTTATCTCCATACATGCATCAGTCTTTTCTCACTGATCATACAAGGAGAATCTCAGCACAGTGCACAAACTCTCACCACAGATGATCCAAATATGTCTACAAACAGAATCAGACATGCAACAGATATCCTGTCCATACATTTTCTAATGTCAACATTTAACACTTATCAATAGTTAATATAATGTCAACAGTTTACACCCACATCTGGGTAGATCGAATGTCTAGTTTACTACCCCAGAATCAGAAGGAAGTTCAACATCATCACCATTATTTCTGAAAAATGTGGTCAACAGTGAATCAAACCAGGCCCGCTAAAGCCACATGTGGCTGACAACAAACCCAGACCAGGCCTGCTAAAGCCACATGTGGCTAACAACAAATCCAGACCTGGCCTGCTAAAGCCACATGTGGCTAACAACAAACCCAAACCAGGCCTACTAAAACCACATGTGGCTGACAACAAACCCAGACCAGGCCTGCTAAAGCCACATGTGGCTGACAACAAATCCAGACCTGGCCTGCTAAAGCCACATGTGGCTAACAACAAACCCAAACCAGGCCTACTAAAACCACATGTGGCTGACAACAAACCCAAACCAGGCCTGCTAAAGCCACATGTGGATGACAACAAACCCAGACCAGGCCTGCTAAAGCCACATGTGGCTAACAACAAACCCAGACCAGGCCCGCTAAAGCCACATGTGGCTAACAACAAACCCAGACCAGGCCCGCTAAAGCCACATGTGGCTAACAACAAACCCAGACCAGGCCCACTAAAGCCACATGTGGCTAACAACAAACCCAGACCAGGTCCGCTAAAGCCACATGTGGCTAACAACAAACCCAGACCAGGCCTGATAAAACCACATGTGGCTGACAACAAACCCAAACCAGGCCTGCTAAAGCCACATGTGGATGACAACAAACCCAGACCAGGCCTGCTAAAGCCACATGTGGCTGACAACAAACCCAAACCAGGCCTGCTAAAGCCACATGTGGCTGAGGATTTGAACCTGAGTCTCCAACTTGAAAGCCCAGAGAACTAACAGTTTGGCCAACCATTCCTGCAAACAGCATCATTGGTTTAAACGACACACAAAATATGGCACAAGCAGTGCACGTCTAGCACCAGTATTTGGTGAGAAATCTATGGTTTATGACAACACAGCAATGGTGTGTGACAATGCATGAATGTTCAGGACAAACCAGTAGTTTGTGACAAACCAACAGTTTACTGCGGGCTGTGTTCTGTGACAAAATAATCATCACAAGTCTGGTTTGTGACAAACTTCTTCATGACAATGAATTAATGCTTTGTGACAATGCATCACAGTTTTGCAATAAGATTCATTGTTTATGACAACATAATGGTTTACGACTGCCTTTCAGTGGTTTGTGACAACACACTTTTTACAATGGCTGATGTCAAATCAAACAGTTTAAAAGCTGTGTCCGGCAGGGTGTTGGAGTCCTGAGATTTCATGTATTCTTGCCCAAAACAATCAACGAAATGAACAATTTGTGTTTATACAAAATATATACATTTGAATGAGGTCACATCATTAAATTACGGCGGGAAATACACACACACATAATTCAGTCAATAAATAACCACAGTCACAAAAAAGCTACTTTTGACAAGACTCCAGAAGCTGTCTGCGATTCGTGTCTAAATCCTGTAGCCTGCTCAACGGAGCTCAGATGTTTTACTACCACATGCACGCCTGCTGCTCTCTCTCTCTCTCTCTGCTTGACTCCAGACAGTTTCCTTACTGCTGAGAATCTGTCTTTGCCTGATTATTCATAGTGATGAAACAATGTCACTTAACTAACCTGGTCACCCATACAAGCTACTTAACTGAAACATCTGGTTGCGTCCAATTTCCTGTAATTGTCAATCTTCCGACTTGTCTTGAGCAATATTATATTAGCTACAAATAGCATTTAAGGGTGTGTTTTGCTCTGAACCAAATTGTCTTTTTTTTTAAAGCCAAACTGGCGTCAAACATTCCCACAAGCCTTGATGATGGAGGACAAGGCATGAGTCGCCTGACACGGTTTTATGTCTCAGACAATGCATTCACTTTAATGCTTCACTCTGTGTTTATTGATAAACCTCTTGATATATTTCAAACCAAAACATACACAATGTAGAAACATGTTTAAAAAATTTCATTTATAAGTGAACTGTGTAAATTTTGTTATTTCTAAAAGTATTTGTTTTGGGGGAATTCTACTTATGTTATGGCTTTTTGTTTTTTTACAAAGGCAACATGGTTAAGACAAGCCATTATGTGCTTAGTCTCTCCCAATCAAAAGAATGTTGATGTGGACTGTCCCTGTAGACAGCTGTTCAGCCACAAGTTGACGCCATGCCTGACACTGATTAATACAACCAGCTGCACAATTGCCCAACTCAGCAGTTGTATTAAGCAAGTGTGAGGGATCTGCATCAAGCTATCATTGACTGCTGCAGGCAGCTGCTTGACTCAAGCCTTCATGTTAAAAGTTGTGAAATGTGAACTGCTGCCTAACAAACAAGGCTGTAGGTCGAGCAGGGAGGTCTCACTGAAGTCCTGGATGCTCCATCCCACATAAGACCTGTCTGTAGCATCTTTAATGAACACTCCTGGGACATGACCAGGTGGAAGGCTGAGGTTTCCTAGCAAGCTAAAGCCAGACATTCTCTGAAGGCCACACTGTGGCTGGAATTACACACAGGAAAGGAAGAAATGGTGCTCTTAGATTCTGCTATCTGCCTCCAAGTAGTCATCATCACCTCCAAGAAGTCATCACCACCTCCAAGATTTTATCATCACATGTCACAGAACAACTTTTTATGTGCAGACTGGATTAAGAAGAGAAAACGATGTTCTAGAAGATTTAAAAAAAAAAAATTCCTAGACATCACCATAGTTAGGAAATGTAAACATTTTGGAGATAGTAAAGACCAGAGTGGTTTACAAAGAACACTAATACAAGACTTGGTGTCTGTAAGAGGCATGGGTGACCAGCTTAAAAAATGACACAGAACATGAACGATACTTTGGGCATGAAAAGGAAGCTTCGGAGCCAGCTTTGAAGTCTGTGATAAGCGCAAGACTTGACGTTACTAACAGATGAACATGAAGAGAAGTTAACTATCAAATACTGAGGCATATTTACACTTGCTAGCAAAACAATGAGACAGTTAAGGCAGGCACAATGATTAGGCGCCAATACATTTCATAAGAAATAAAGCCCCTTTTGGGGTGAATACTACAATCAAAGGTTTATGTAAGAATTGTGACACTCACTGGAATATCTCAAGCAAAAGTTCAATGTCTCGTGATTTCTACTTCAAGAGGTATTAGTATACCTATTATCTAACGAGATTCAGTCAGTCCCTATCATCCTACAAGCATCAATCAATACCTATCACTTGCTGACTTCTGGGACAGATTTGTGTACACTTTCCATATGGCCGCTGATTTCAAGAAAGACGAGTGACAAGGACAAGGTCAAACACTGTAGCATCACACAATGTCAAACACTGTAGCTTCACACAATGTCAAACACTGTAGCATCACACAATGTCAAACACTGTAGCATCACACAATGTCAAACACTGTAGCATCACACAATGTCAAACACTGTAGCATCACACAATGTCAAACACTGTAGCTTCACACAATGTCAAACACTGTAGCATCACACAATGTCAAACACTGTAGCATCACACAATGTCAAACACTGTAGCATCACACAATGTCAAACACTGTAGCATCACACAATGTCAAACACTGTAGCTTCACACAATGTCAAACACTGTAGCATCACACAATGTCAAACACTGTAGCATCACACAATGTCAAACACTGTAGCATCACACAATGTCAAACACTGTAGCATCACACAATGTCAAACACTGTAGCATCACACAATGTCAAACACTGTAGCATCACACAATGTCAAACACTGTAGCTTCACACAATGTCAAACACTGTAGCATCACACAATGTCAAACACTGTAGCTTCACACAATGTCAAACACTGTAGCATCACACAATGTCAAACACTGTAGCTTCACACAATGTCAAACACTGTAGCTTCACACAATGTCAAACACTGTAGCTTCACACAATGTCAAACACTGTAGCATCACACAATGTCAAACACTGTAGCATCACACAATGTCAAACACTGTAGCTTCACACAATGTCAAACACTGTAGCATCACACAATGTCAAACACTGTAGCATCACACAATGTCAAACACTGTAGCATCACACAATGGCAGTTTATACACAATCCAGCGTTAAAACATTTCGGGGGCTTGGGCAGCTGCTGAAGTGCTGAGGTAACTGGAGCAGCCAAAGCTGTTCTTGCTGCCCTGGTAGGAAAACTGATCAAAATAAGGCAGGTGGCCATCCTCAGATATCGTGTCTAGCCTGCTGCCAACAAGGTGGGAGCCTGGGGTGCAGTGGAGCGGCTCCTGGGCAAACTCTTCAGGGATGTACTTGGTATCCCAATCATCGACCACATCTGGCTTCCATGGAGGAGGGATCTGTAGAAAGTATATCAGTAGAAACAATGAAACATGACCAACAACATAATCTCATATCTACACAAGTAAGTAAACATGTAGATAATACATGACTTGTTTGTTAAGGGAAACTTGCAGTTCAGTGTTGTTTTTTTTGTTCCCCACTTTCTGTTCCACAGACTTTCAGTCATTTTCATCACAAACTGCTATTCCATGCCACACAGTTCAGCACAATCTCTTGGATTTCCCCATGTCTCTCTGCTTCTTGGAGCTCCCCATGTCTCTGCCTCTTGGATCTCCCCATGTCTCTCTGCCTCTTGGATCTCCCCATGTCCCTCTGCCTCTTGGATCTCCCCATGTCTCTCTGCCTCTTGGATCTCCCATTGTCGTTCTGACTCTTGGATCTCCCCATGTCCCTCTGCTCTTGGATCTCCCATTGTCTTTCTGCCTCTTGGATCTCCCCATGTCTCTCTGCCTTTAGCATTTCATTCTTTTTTAGTACACCCCCCTCCCCCTCCCGATTCCTTTCCTTTATTAAACAAATTCCCCGTTTCTCCTCTCTCCCATTTCCTTCTTGTAATGACACATCTTTGTTTTCGTCTCACTGTGCCATGATTTAATGATGAATAAAATGTGGTAATTACTGCCCGTATGAAAATAACAAATTACTGGATATTTCAAAATACTGGAAAACGGATAATAAACTGAAACCATATACACACACACACACACACACAATGCACGCACAGCTTTTTCCCCCAGCTCATCAACAATATATTTTGTGAGAAAATCTAACAACTAGAGTCAAATATAATCACCTTTTTTGCTAGAAGGTCATCCCAATTGATGGAAGCAAAAAATGGATGACTTTTGATTTCTGCAACATCAGACTGTCCACCTCCAAGTCTGCAATATAAATATAATCCAGTTTCAGTTTAGAACTCAAGGTGGACACAGGAGAAACAAAGGCAGCTCAAGCAGGTCAGGTACAATATTCACTCAGTATGTCATTTAATAACTAACTGGCAACAATAATAAATCAATTACTGACAAATGTTAATGACTGACTAACCAGTGTCATCGAATGACTGACCAGTACAAGTGAATAACTGACCAATGTCAGTAAATGACTGACCAGTACAAGTGAACAACTGACCAATGTCAGTAAATGACTGACCAGTACAAGTGAACAACTGAGCAATGTCAGTAAATGACTGACCAGTACAAGTGAACAACTGACCAATGTCAGTAAATGACTGACCAGTACAAGTGAACAACTGAGCAATGTCAATGAATGAATAACCAGTACAAGTAAATAACTGACCAATGTCAATGAATGAATAACCAGTACAAGTAAATAACTGACCAATGTCAATGACTGACTAACCAGAATGACTGACCAGTACAAGTGAAAAACTGACCAATGTCAATGAATGACTGACCAGTACAAGTGAATAACTGACCAATGTCAATGAATTACTGACCAGTGTAATCAAATGACTGACCAGTACAAGTGACCAATTTCAATGAATTACTGACCAGTGTCATCGAATGACTGACCAGTACAAGTGAACAACTGACCAATGTCAGTAAATGACTGACCAGTACCAGTAAATGTCTGTTTGATAAATGATGATCTATGGCTCCTGCTTCCACATTATTAGGGCCTCTAGGCCCCCCTCTTCCCCCCCATGTGTGAGAGTCTTCCAAAAGCTGTCAGAAAAGTTAGCTGTCTATCATTGACAGGATGTTGCAGAACCAAACCCAGCATTTGTTTGGCTGTTGCGGATTCCAGACACATTTTACATTCAGTTGTTTATCACTGCTTTCTAAACGGTGAGATCTTGGTAGGACTGAGGAAACCAATGCAAGACGTTCTGCTGATTTCTTTGAAAGTCAGAGTGCATCTGTCTAGCAGGTGAGGAACCAACAGTTAGCAAATAAATAAGTCAGATCTGTAAAACATACCTGCATGCAAAACTAAAGTCCTGGAAGGAAACCAATGTCCAAAAGTGGACAAACAACCAGAACTTTCTGCCAGATAACACTAAGAATATGTTGACAGCAGCAGTAGGAGCCACAAGCACAGGAAGAGACTGGTCTCCTAACATCATCGTCTAGCATACGACATCACTAGCATACTACAGACCACGGTTATCCAAGTTGACTTAGCTAGGGACTAAAATGCTGAAAATGGGAGTTGTAACAGCTCAAGCCCAAGTGGAGAAAGATCCTTGGTGATACAACTGGTGATGATCTGGGGGCCACCTGCTAGGCCTCCATGGACCAGAGTTGGTCTGTGGGCCACCTGCTAGGCCTCAGTGGACCAGAGCTGGTCTGTGGGCCACCTGCTAGGCCTCAGTGGACCAGAGTTGGTCTGTGGGCCACCTGCTAGGCCTCAGTGGACCAGAGTTGGTCTGTGAGCCACCTGCTAGGCCTCAGTGGACCAGAGTTGGTCTGTGGGCCACCTGCTAGGCCTTAGTGGACCAGAGTTGGTCTGTGGGCCACCTGCTAGGCCTCAGTGGACCAGAGTTGGTCTGTGGGCCACCTGCTAGGCCTCAGTGGACCAGAGCTGGTCTGTGGGCGGCCAGCTGAATAGGTGTTACAGACGGGCACCAGTGTCTGACAGGTTTGGGTTTAAACAAAGGATCAACATTATGGCCAAGGGTAGTTACCCATCAGTGCTCTGTTCTACTTCTAACTCAATCCCGAGTCTGAAGAATCTCAGCACAGTGCACGAACTCCGTACGACCGGTGAGGATCCTGATATACTTTTGGTAGATTTTCAACTCCAAATTCAGCCCGGGCAGCGCCATCAGGCTACTCTTTTTGATTTCCAATTGTCAAGGGATTTTTTATGTGCACAACAATACATACGGGCATCTGATCTTACTATCCAGAGACCAGGGAAAATACTAAAAGTCCATGTGAAAAAATACTATAAAATGAAACATTAATTCTGGCGGAGGAATCACAAACCTGTCTTTTGGCTTCTTGGCCAGTAAACCGCTGAGTAAGCTCTTGGCTTCCTCTGAAAGGTTTCTTGGAAATTTGACATTCTGCAGCAAGATGAGTTCAAACAAAATGTCGTGATCTTTGTTGTAGAAGGGCAGTCGGCCACACATCATCTCATACATGACCACGCCAGTGCCCCACCAGTCCACGGCTCTCCCGTAGTCGTTGTCTTCTAAAACCTGCACCACAAAGTTCATCAATTCCAAAATAAATCAGTAGTTTCTGGAAACTGCTGGAAGAATCTGACACACACAAACATTCACAGAAAACATGGGGACACCAACAATAACAAAACTAAACACACCAACAGAGCAAAATAAGTTGTTATCAATCCAGCGGCGCATGAGCTTTCAACCTCTGGCCCAAAGCCATGTGGTGGAATTTGCATGTTTTCACAAGCTGTTCTTTTCCTCCGTACAAGGTGTTCCACTCGCCTGGTCTGGGAGGGAGTAGCATTCTTATAGTCTCGCCGAGTTTTGGGCACTCAAAGAGATGGTGGTTAACAGTTTCATGACAGCAAAAGTTGATGTGTCTAGTAAATAACTGCAAAAACATAAAATATTTTAATCACTTAATCACGGAAAACCTTGGGGGAAAAAACCGGAATCTGGCAATTCTCGATATCTTTAGTAAATATACAATGGGTCAAAGGAAAATCAACAACAACAACAACAACAAACATCCTTGTCATGCCACTGACGACTTGGGAGTACCGAGTTAGACCCAATATTTTGCACAGACTAACAGGCACTTCAAAGGTCTGGTCAACACCGCATGCGATGACTGCCTTTATGCCACATAACTCTTCTTGGCACCATTTTAGGTTGCTCAAATTTGGAGCCCAGGTCAATTAAAAATAACATTCATCTCAATATGGATTCCAAACCAAATCTTCAGGCAGGCAAGAGGCATTACCCTGTGGTTCTCATAATAGACTGAACATGGCAGACATTTTAATAAAACAGAAGACAGAAAACAGCACTGTGTCAAGGGTACCTCTGGCGCCAGGTATTCTGGAGTCCCACAGAATGTGTTGGTACTGGCTCCAAAGAACATCTGCTGCTTGCACAGTCCAAAGTCAGCGATCTTGATATGACCCTCTTTGTCCAACAGCAGATTCTCCAACTGGAAGTGGACACAACAATCAATATTCTGCTGCAGCCACATCTCTACTTTAATCTGAGCTACAGCTACAGCTGACAGATAACACTACTACCTTCATGTGAGGCATTGCTATAGCTGACAGATTAGCTTACAGATAAAACTGCTACTTTCATGTCAGGCATTGCTACATCCAACAGACAATAAAATTCTTTCATGTGAGGCATTACAGATAATGAAACTTTGATGTGTGGTATTGCTACATCTAACAGATACAACTTTTATCAGAGGTACTGCTAAATCTAACAAATAAAACTATTATCAGAGGTGTTGCTGCGTCTAACAGATAAAACTTTTCCGTCAGGGGTGTTTTTATATCTAATAGATAATAACATTGCTTTTATCTGTTGTTGCTACTTCCAACAAACAATAAAAACTAATTTAATCAGAGGTGGTACATCTAACACGAGTCCTCCGAGTGAAGTCTGCCCAAAAAAGGGTTTCTAAGATATCATAGCCGTGAGGCTGACTTTCTTCATCGGCCGGCATGTTTACATCCATGTTCCCTCGCTGTGTGTGTTGTAAACACAGCCTTCATTAACTATATTTAACTGTTTTGTGGAGTGTGACTGTAAAATAAAAATGCCTAGGAAATGCAGTATTCATTTATTTAAGTCCAATTATAAAATCGACAAGTGAATATGTGACTGCATTTTAAAATCTTTCCTGAACTACCAGCCTTCTTATCAACCAAAGTCCCACAAACTTGCAAGATTCCTGAAAACGAGCTTTAGAAATAGTCAGCAGAAATTAAAACAAGACCAGCCAGTGGCTGTCCCTGGATAAATAATATACAGGATTTTTAAACTCTGCAGTGTCAGATTACAGCAAAATTAAAAGACTGCTCAGATAAGAACTGAAAAATGTATACTATCATAGAGGGTACATCATGTTGTCTTGTAGTGTACACAATCAGTGTGAAAGCAGACAGCCTGTAGTGTACACAATCAGTGTGAAAGCAGACAGCCTGTAGTGTACACAATCAGTGTGAAAGCAGACAGCCTGTAAAGAATTTGACTGGATTTTTACTAAAAATAAATTGGAAAGATGGTGGCAACTAGAAAATCTACTGATTCATTTCAAGGAGACTGACCCTGCGACCTCTCCGAAGAATGTCGGTGATTTATTAGAAGAAGATTGCAATAACTTAGATATTGCTAGAGAACTGCTGTTATCATCTGAGGACACTAATGCACAGAAAACTGAAAAGCAATTAATGTTTATCACAGAGCAGCTACAACTGATTAACAAGAGCAATTAATATACTTCTGCCTAAGGGGCTGTTACATCCAGCAAATAAAACTACTTCTACCAGAAGTGTTTCTGAACAGACTATTTTTACATGACATGATACAACTCTCATTTCAGATGTTACTGTTTATACTTTCCCATTTAAGTCCCTAACTTCACATTTCTCTGTACACCAAACGTTTCTCATGTAAGTCCCTACCTTCACATTTCTCTGTACACCAAACGTTTCCCATGTAAGTCCCTACCTTCACATTTCTCTGTACACTAAACGTTTCCCATGTAAGCCCCTACCTTCACATTTCTCTATACACCAAACGTTTCCCATGTAAGTCCCTACCTTCACATTTCTCTGTACACCAAACGTTTCCCATGTAAGTCCCTACCTTCACATCTCTATACACTATACATTCCACATTAAGTCCCTATCTTCACATCTCTATACACTATACCTTCCACATTAGGTCCCCATCTTCACATCTATATACACTATACCTTCCACATTAGGTCCCCATCTTCACATCTCTATACACCATAACTTGGACATTAAGTCCCTATCTTTACCTGTCTATACACTATACCTTCCATATTAAGTGCCTATCTTCACCTCTCTATAGATATTTCTTCCACAATTATAAAATCCTTATCTTAACATCTATATTCATTAAATCTTCCACATTAAGTCCCTATCTTCACATCTCTAAACACTATATTTCCCACATTAAGTCTCTATATACACATCTCTATGAACTATATTTTCCACATTAAGTTCCTATGTTCACATCTCTATATACTATATTTCCCACATTAAGTACCTATCTCCACATCTTTATACACTATATTTTGCACATGAAGTCCCCTTTTGACATCTCTGTACACTTTCAGTTCCACTCAAGCTCCTACCTTCACATCCCGGTACACTGTATCTTTTTCATGTAGGTATCCGAGGGCTGAAGCAATCTCTGCTCCATAGAACCGGGTCCGCTCCTCAGTGAAAACCCTCTCGCGGGACAGGTGGTAGAAGAGCTCTCCTCCATTGATGTACTCCATCACAAAACATAATCGGTCAGGTGTTTGGAATGAATACTTCAGTTGCTGAAACAAATTGGAATGAATACTTCAGTTGTTGAAACAAATTGGAATGAATACTTCAGTTGATAAAACAAATTGGAATGAATACTTCAGTTGTTGAAACAAATTGGAATGAATACTTCAGTTGATAAAACAAACAATGTATGACTTTATAGTGATTCTTATTTAGGATACTGGCATACACTATTATTATCATCAATTAGTTTTATTATTATTATTGATGCTGTTTGTGGCTAATTGGTTACAAAAATTCAGAAATATGCAGTCTGATTTAAGCAGCATGTGATTTGGCAGCAGACCGCTATGCACTGATTTCAACAATGGTATAAAGCACTGACTACTTAGGACTACGTAGACTATAGAGCGTTAAACTACCTCGTAGAAACACAAATGGCCGAACCATGCTGGGTCTAGTTGGTTAGCAACATCCTGTAAAGGATATGCAACTGTTTTAAAAAAAATATACAGGTTTTACTAGTGAACAAAACATTCCAGTGTAAACTTTACAAAAAATATAAATATCACAGAAAACCTCCTATAAAATCTAGGCACAGTTGGGAAATGAACCTAAGATAAAGATTTCTGGTCGGACAAACAAATTTCTGGTCAGACTAACAAATTTCTGGTCAGACTAACAAATTCCTGGTCAGACTAACAAATTCCTGGTCAGACTAACAAATTCCTGGTCAGACTAACAAATTCCTGGTCAGACTAGACTAACAAATTTCTGGTTAGACTAGACTAACAAATTTCTGGTCGGACAAACAAATTTCTGGTCGGACAAACAAATTTCTGGTCGGACAAACAAATTTCTGGTCAGACTAGGCTAACAAATTTCTGGTCGGACTAACAAATTTCTGGTCAGACTAACAAATTTCTGGTCGGACAAACAAATTTCTGGTCGGACAAACAAATTTCTGGTCAGACTAACAAATTTCTGGTCAGACTAGGCTAACAAATTTCTGGTCGGACTAACAAATTTCTGGTCAGACTAACAAATTTAAATACTGGGTTGCAGCAAGTTTCTTAATCCTGCCCACACCTTGTGGTGTTGGTAATCACGCCTCTCCACAGCCTTCAGGATCGTGCATGGTCAACTACTTTTACACAGATGTTCCTGCATGCTATGAAGCTAAACTTTTTTATATTTTTCTCTCTTGGTCTCCTTTTAGTACTCTTCCCTTTTAACTTTTGCACTGTCACATTGTACTGAGGTTTGCACCCTCTCAAAGATTATATATATATATATATATATATATATATATACATACAAATGGGTTTTCAGTTAACTATATGAGTTAACTGCTTTCAAAACATCATTATATTTTATATTCATTTATAGTGTAGTCACTTTTTTTTTTTTTTTTTTTAAACAAAACAACGTCTTCGCAGCTTTGATAAATCTTTCACTAATCAGCTGCTCTAGTGGCAGATTAAGGTCAACAGAAATACATGGATTTTCGTAAACATTTCGTAGAGACAAAAAAAAAAAAGATAAACATTTATGAGGAAACCAAAGTGAATACCTACTGGAACATAAATCACAAACATTGATTACAAAGCTGAATTTTCACTGCAAAGTTGCATTTTACTGGCAAAGTTAAACATTTATTTAAAAATGAAAAGCAATCATCAAACTAAATACTAGTAACAAGGAAAAGAGAGAAATGTGTGGACGTTACTGGAGAAAATACAACTGTGTCTATCACTTTCATTTGTGGTTTCCTGTGCCCCGCAAGATGCTTTGGAACCTGCCCTGGTGTGGTGGCTGGATGCTCGCCTGCAGATCCAAAGATCCCGAGGGAGCCACATGTTTTAAAAAAAGTGATCATGGCTCCTGGGTTGACCAGCCTTAAATGGTTACCAGGTAAAGTCCTGGGAAGTAAAGGTGACCAGCTTGACGCTGACCACATCACCCACTGAGTGCAGACTGGACTATAAAATATAGGTCTAGCCCTATGTGCCCAATACGCCTGAAGGCACGGGAAAAAGGACCCTTTAGTTGATAAGGTGCTGCACACAGCAGAGTGTGAAGTTCATGTAGCCAGATTTTTTAAGCCAGTCTCCCAAATTATGGGGAAAAGAAAAGGGGTGTATGAAACAAATGTTAGGAGCCTGTGACCTTATTTACAACAATAAAAACCTCAACTTTACAATGCGATCTTTTTTTTTTTTTTTTTTTACAATTCTAATATTGATAACTTATAAAAGATTCTCCATTACGACTTTCAGAAAAGCCTGGGGTCCATGACAGGTCAACTGAAACAAGTGATGTCCACAGGTCTGAGCCAGCAGGGAACCACTGTCTGAGGAGGCAATACACAGACTACACTGGGCTCTCATTAGCCCATCAAGAGGACAAGCTTCTGTATGAGGCACACAATGATGAATTGGAGAAAAACTAAGACAATAATAGACAAATGAATCAATACTTACGATAAGAAAAGGATGGCTGCTGGACTGTAGGACTCTGTTCTCTGTAAGGGTGTGGGCTACCTCATCCTTCCAAGATCATATATAGATACAAGTCAACAAAAGAGATACACAAATCACTGGTTCTCAAACTTTTCTTTTTCTGAGCCATTCTGAAGTTAACAAATGCTGGTGTCACAACAAATCTGTGTATATAAGCACAGATATTCTGTATTATGGGATTCGGTGCATGTTTACTGCTGGCTTCATCCATGATACACTTCTCACGGTTCTTTCTGTCCCATCCCGTTGTTACATGCACTAAGTCTGCCAAGTGGTTACTTGCTTTTCTACAACCTTAACAAGGAAGCATTGGTAAGAGAAGCACAAGATTGGCCTCTAACTGTATCAGACCTACTATGATTAACTGTGTGCATCATAGGACATTTGTAACATTTGAAAAGAAATCTTTGTAACATTTGAAAAGAAATCTTTGTAACATTTGAAAAGAAATCTTTGTAACATTTGAAAAGAAATCTTTGTAACGTTTGAAAAGAAATCCTTGTAACGTTTGAAAAAAAATCTTTGTAATGTTTGAAAAGAAATTTTTGTAACATCTGAAAAGAAATCTTTGTAACGTTTGAAAAGAAATCTTTGTAACGTTTGAAAAGAAATCTTTGCAACGTTTGAAAAGAAATCTTTGTAACGTTTGAAAAGAAATCTTTGTAACATTTGAAAAGAAATCTTTGTAACGTTTGAAAAGAAATCTTTGTAATGTTTGAAAAGAAATCTTTGTAACGTTTGATAAGAAATCTTTGTAACATTTGAAAAGAAATCTTTGCAATGTTTGAAAAGAAATCTTTGTAACGTTTGATAAGAAATCTTTGTAACATTTGAAAAGAAATCTTTGTAACATTTGAAAAGAAATCTTTGTAACGTTTGAAAAGAAATCTTTTAACATTTGAAAAGAAATCTTTGTAACGTTTGAAAAGAAATCTTTGTAACATTTGAAAAGAAATCTTTGTAACATTTGAAAAGAAATCTTTGTAACGTTTGAAAAGAGATCTAACATCAGAATTGACTAGCATGCCTAGAGATGTGTGACATTCTGTGTTTGTGTGTCATGGTTTGAGTCTGATTGTAGAAGCCCTTGTAACATTTCAGAAGTTTTCATAACACTGAAACATTACTGGTTTTATTAGAGACATGGATTAGTCATTTCCTAGCTCAAGAGCAAGGCATTCTCCATTAATGTGTCAATTACCATATTATAACACAAGTAAAATTTAATACAGGTATTTTACAGCAATAAACAACAGACAGACACGTACACATATATAGAAGCACTTTCTAAATCAAGGCTCTCTGCCTACACACACACATACATCACAGAAACAAAACATACATACAGCTGTATGTATTTTCATAATCAAAACATATGAAAAAGAACTAACAGACAAATGAAAAGCCACATGTACCTTGGCAATAATGACTGCCTTCTTGAGAATTTTGATAGCATACACCTGGTCTGTGGCTTTCTCCTTACACAAGATCACTTTACCGAATGTGCCCTTGCCCAGAACTTTGAGAAATTCAAAATCATCCAGTGACTGAAATGTACAACAAAATGCTAATTAATCAACCACAAGACGAACAATTATCCAATGAAAATACTCTTAACAGCTGTTATGAACAGCGCCAAGTTTCGCCTAGAGAAGAAGTCCGCTAGCCTATGTTTACAGTGGATGTAGCCATAAAATCTCTAATCACAAATAAATGTTTAAGGTGCGTTCATTATTTCTTAAAGCAGGACACAAAAAAAGCCTTATTTAGACTATCGGGCATTGAAGACACCCCTCTCCGTAAATAGATACCTGCCCTGCTTGTGAATTCTGTGTCTCTATTTCACTTCTCTGACAGTTCCAGCTCTTCGTCGATCTAATTACTGCAGCAAGATAAAACTTATTTAGTATCTACATCATATTTTTCATTAATGTAAAACTTATTCAGTATCTACATCATACTTTTCATTATTGTAAAACTTTTTCGGTACTTACATATTTGTCATTAATGTAAAAATTATTCAGTATCTCAGTATCTACATCACTTCGTTTATGCAAAACTTTTTTTTCGGTCTACATCAATTCTTTATTGATCTCAAACTTGTTCTGTCTAAATCACATGTTCATTAACTGCAAACTTGTTGTGTGTCTACACCACTTCTTCATTAATGTCAAACTTGTTCTGTGTCTGCATCACATCTTTATTAATGTCAAACTTGTTGTCTTCATCACTTTACCATTACTTTCAAAAATTATCTTTGCTTGCTATAATGCCTACAAACAAACTGAACACAATGTTAAAAGAGAGTGCACCACAAACACTCACCACTTTCTTTTTCTGCTCCTCTTGTCCATTTATAGTGGATTCATCTACAATCTTCAGAGTGTCAGACACAGAGCCAATAGCTTGGATCCACTCATCTCTATAAGAGCAATAAAATGACTTGTTAAGAGGGCAGTCTGAACGTGGTCGAGCTTTTCTTTTTTTTTTTCTTAAAAGGACTTGGACTTGGACTTGTTAAGAGTTTAATTACAAGCACCTCTCCCTGGGTGCCAGTCTACTGAAAATGACATACCTAAAACCTACTGAGTGAAACATGACCAAAACTTGTCCATTTTTAACTGTGCTTAAATCATGACCAAGTTACGTGCTCATATTTCTTTCTCTTTGCAGACGTGAAGCTCCAGTACATTTCTCTGGTTTCTGAGACTGCAGTCTGCAACACTATCACCATCTAGATCATCATTTAAGTAAGTCTGCTTAGGGGACAACATGTTGAAGAATGGGAATCGCCAAGGGATTGCAGCCACAGCATAGAGAGATCATTATATGTAGTTGGCAGGTGATTCACAGGCAACTTGCTTGGCCTCAAGGGGCCATATTAAGGATTCACTGGCCCCCAGTTGAAAAGCTGTGATCAACTGCTGGGGGGTGGGGGGGGGGGGTGAGAGATGAAGACAGATGTTAAACAAAATAAAATAACATACACACAGAGAGATGGCAAAAAGAAGGAAATTCATGAAAAAGATTAGTGGTAAGGACAATGAAAGAAAGACAGACATAAGGACACATACAGAAAATACAAAATGGGAGTGAGTTCATTGAGAAAGATATCAATATAGATTCAAGAAGACAGACAAGGATCAGAGAGA
Source organism: Candidula unifasciata (assembly GCA_905116865.2). Lineage (NCBI taxonomy): Eukaryota > Metazoa > Mollusca > Gastropoda > Stylommatophora > Geomitridae > Candidula > Candidula unifasciata. Next base: position 75,275 of record CAJHNH020000326.1, on the reverse strand, counting down.
GATTCAGAGAGTGAGACAGGAATACACAAGTGATGAAGACAGACAGGGTGGGAGGAAGGTTTGGGGTAGAGGGAAAGGGGGGGGGGGGTGGAGAGGAAGTGAGAGGTATCAGGGATGACAAGACAGTCTCTAAGAGAGAGATAAAACTGAAAGAGAATAACTTGTATCACTAATCCAATAGGTCAATTCCACATGACAGTGAAATACAACAAATAAAAATCACCTTTCAGTGGGTGACTCTACAGAGAAGATACGTTCCACGGCTGTGTCCCACTGCCAACAGCGGATGAGGAAAGAATTGGGACGAGATCGCTCCACTTTCATCAGCTGACATTCTAGATGGACACAAACAGTCATTATATAAGACACTTGTACCAACAATTGAAATCCTGTGTGGCATGCAGAGAGATTGAGTAAATAAATTGTTCAATACATTCACTTTGATCTTTCTAGAACTAAAAGCAGTGAGGAAAGGAGCTGGTAATCACTTATTATGCTGGCGTAGTATACATGAAGATGAGATGACATAATATTAAACCTGCCGCCCCAGAAAAGCAGCAGTTGTGTCCAATTCCTGGTAACTGTCACTCTACAGTAATTTGTTCGTGACAAACAGACCTAACAGCAGCATCTAATGTGTCAGAGCAAACAGCAGCAGTATCTCATGCGTGTGTCCGAGCAAACGGGCACTGGAATCAATTATTCACTGAAATTAGCATTCAAGAGGCTTTCTTTGTGAACAAATGGCTCTTTAAATAGAAATTATGATGTCATCATTTCCCATGACCACTAGTGTTACTTGGCAATCAAGCGATTAGGCAGAACCTGAGTCAGCACATACATTTTAATTTTTTCAAACTGTTTCAACAGAGAGGCAGTTAATTTTCTGCTGCATCACTGATACCTCCTTTATTCTGTGTGGACATAACAACTGTTTTAGTCTGTAAATGGAGTGGAATGTTTACACACACACATACACGACAAAATCCCTCTACCTAGTCGAGTCCAATGCCTGGAAAATTACCATTTACTTTCTATATAAACCAGATCTGGAATCACCCGACTGATGATTCTAAATTTACAATCCATTTTTTATATTGATTTTCAAAGGACCAGGAGTTGATTTCTAAACTGGAGACCTGCACCTGAGCCCAGATGGAGAAGTTCTATAATGAAGACATCAGGAAGGTACAAAGACATGGGACAACAGCATCATGTAAACTCTTTGAGTCCCAAGGAACGCATCATACGTTCATAGGTTCCTTCCTAAAAGCCCAATGAACGCATCATACGTTCATAGGTTCCTTCCTAGAAGCCCAATGAACGCATGATGCGCCAATTTACTACCCTCTGGGCTTGTGATGCTAAACCCCCTGGGACTCAAAGAGTTAAAGGACACATACATAAACAACTACAGTCAACTCAAATGTCCAGCCATACACCTAGACTCAATGTGGACTCAAGTGTACAAGTATTCTGCCCACAGCTGCTAGGCTGCCAGGGCAAGCTCCATTCAACCATGTTTACCTTTGACTGAGAATCTATTCAAGGGATCCTGTAAGTCATTTTTCTCAGGTTTAGACCGAAAGCCCTCAAATGAGCCATCTGTCCTCAGGATAAAGTACCTTTTCCTCCAGTTCTTGATATGCTCTCCTGCAAAAGATCAAAGCATAACCAATGACTGTATTCTCGACTGACTATTCAAACAAGATGTCATTCTGTTCAACTTCAGTGCCCTTACAATTATCAGACATGTAGACACAAATAAATGTACTGATTTTCTGACCGATGAATTCTGCTTTACCATTAAGCCAAAATAATGTATAGTAGCAGACACTTATTTTTTATTTACCCCCTATCATATCATCATCATGTGTCATGATTATAATCAATTGGATATCAACAAAACAAAATCAGCCATAAACAGTATAATGTTTAAACAGTTGTAAAGTGCAAAATAAACTCAAGCTGATTCCCCTAACGTCAACACCAAGAAAATGTTGAATGTTGAACTGATAATCAACATCACAGCACTCAGGACACTTGCATAAGCGCTCCGTAACAATATTCAGCAGCAAGCAATGAGTACCAATTCTGACGGCACCAGTAACTATTTGACTGTATATATGTCTTGCCTTTTCTTTGAGTGCTGAGCGAAAGTAAGATCCCCTGGTAACTCCTTATGGCTTGCAGAAAATATCCAAAGGACGCTAACTACCTGAGACCTCTGAAGTGATGCCTGCCACTCTGCATGGAGCATGCCTGTTTCCATCTTTCTTAACATGCCTGCCAGAGAAAGGCAGCAGTGACTACCTCCACATCCATTCTCAAACTAAATGTTGTGATATCATACGCCAGGCTTTGATGCACTAAATGAAGTTCATTCACTTTTGATTTGAACCACCACAAATTTGTCTACCTCTTAAAACAGAGCCAATAGTATAGACAATCACATCACCTGGGCAGGAATTGTCATGAATCATTTGCTGAACTTCTAAATCTGCCGCACGAGCTGGTCAGTTCCTGCACGCAAGACCTAAACTGATAAGAAGCCTACACAAGTCTGAAACTTTCTCGGACACTTTGACCCACTCCTGTACTCGCCCAAATTTGTCAAGCCTGCACACATGTCTCATTGTGTCTTCAGTTGGTGCCATCCAAGACACTCCTCCTTTCAGGACTTCATGCAGAAGGTGCTTCTTGTCTGCAGCTACTCTGAGATATGACTTTGCTTGCAGAACTTTGAGTCTATCTGCAATAGTAGGCAGTGCAAGTATATATGGTATACATACTACCGGGGTATCTCTTGTACATCCCAGAATTACCTGCATGGCTTCATTCTGTATGCGTTAAAGTTTCACCAGCTGACTCTCTGATATGGTTAGCATTCAAAGTTCATAATCTATCACTGACAGGATCACATGCTGGAACATTGTGAACAACATTCTTTGTTCCATGTCCATTGCTGCCATAATCTTTAGAGCACTGCATCCTTTTTGGCATTTCACCACAACTGCCTTCACGTGATCACTGAAGGGCAGGCTTAAAAAATGATAACCAGGTACCTTAGTTTGCTTTCTCTTTCAATGTTTCTGTCATTCACTGTGAGGTTTGGACACTGGCTCTCATAATTTTATTGTGCAGCAAGGACCATAAAACAGCTGCCTTTTCTGAGTTGATGACAGCACCTATCTCTGTACACTAGTCAGTCACTTTTTCTACTTGTCTACAGCTGCATGTAGCTCTAATCTGCATTTAGGACCTTGAATATAGCAAGTATTTAACATACAGAGAAGCCAGTTCAAAATATGAACACTGCGATGTCTATCAGGCTCGCCTACCAAGCGATGGTTGCGTGTTCAATTCCTCATCAATGCAAGGATTGTTGTTATTATTATTATTATTATTATCCCCATGTTCTACTATCTCTCCCCTGCCTATGTGCAAGAAAATCATCTGCAAATGTCATACCCTTCCAACACCTGGTGCTTCAAGTTCTGCAATGTTACTTGTATAGACACTGAAGAGCACTGGTGATACTGCAGAACACCAAGAGAAACAAGGAGAAAACAAATCATCACATTTGTGTTGGACACATTGTCAGTGTACTTTGGTTTATTTTATTTGATCTCTCTAGCTGACACATCTTTGTGTACATGTGGGTTTACCAGTTTGTGGTTCTTATTGCTTAGTATGTTATTTAATGTAGACTAAACAAAATGTATTCATTTACTAAGAAGAGTTCAGGGGCGTTAAAGTTATTGGGTACATGCAGAAAAAGAATTGTGACATTTTGTAAAGCCCACAGAAGACTGAAGAAGCTGAAGTATTTCTTACTGTGCAGCAACATTCACCAGTTGATTATTCCTTGACCCAGCTATTATCTCCCCATCTTACCTTCAATCTCTTAAAAACATTACAGATGATAATTGGACATCACAGCTAACAGATCCTGCTGACTACAACAGGCCGGATTATGAAAACAGTAACAACAGAAATCACATTCAGACGACTGAGAGAAAACTGACAATTTGACTGTGTTGGCTGCATAGCCCCTTGTCTGACATCTAAACTCACTTGTAGGATCTAACACATTTTATCGGAAGTAAAAATAAATCAGTCTGCAATTCAGAGGGAAAAGACAAAGGTAATGAGTATAAATCCATCACAAATAACTTAGTATATCCTGTCGAGTGGTGAAATCATGCACCTATTTCGGGAGCAATGCAAAGACAAAGACAGAACAGAGATATAAAAAAGACTATAAAAGGAGGGTTCATCGCATTAGACAATTTTTAGAAATAAAAAAAAAATTAAATCAAGCCACAAACTTAAAGAATTACCTCTAATATAAAATTAGTCCTACCTATGCATCAGAAAATGAAAGGAATGGCCAGAACAATTAATATTATAACTACAGTAAAACTTCGTTAACAGGAGTTCAAAGGAGCTAAAAAAAAATTTTAGAATTTGTGTTTAAAAAAATATATGCTAACTGGGGACTAACAGATGTATTATGAATTTCATATCCCTGCTGGAAACCAACATTTTGTTCATGTTTACCAAGTGTTTGTCTTAAGCGAGTTTATGGTAATGAGGTCTTACAAAAAACATGAAAATTAACACCAACAAAACAGAGGTCATGACCATAGCCAAAGTAGACCAAATAATAGATATCTAGCTTACAGAAAACCCTCTGAAACAAATCAAGAATTCTGAATACTTAGGAAGCATAATATCATCAGCTAGCAAAGCATAAGATGAGACTGATGACAGATGTAACAAAGCAAAACAACTAATTGGGAAGATGGCACCAGTACTAAAAAACAGTAGGAACCGAAAGAACACTCTATGACACATCTTCCTGCCAACCCTGCGTTAACAATACCAGACCTGGACAGTGACCACAAAAAGAGAAAGGAAAAATTACAACAAATGAAATCAAAATTCCTTCGTGGGACTCCCAATATAGCAAGAGATAGCATCAGAAAATAGGGGAAGCAGCAGCTATGGATTTAATCAAAACAAAAGATGAAATGTGTTGGCCACATAATGTGGATATCAGCAGACAGTATACTACAGCAGACAATGATGTAAAGACCAGAGGGAAAGTGAAGACGAGGCTAATCATGCAAGTGATGGACAGAGGGAATTACAGAGTCCATGAAAATCCCAATTTATGAAGCACACAAATGGGCTTCCAGTAAATTATACTTCACTTTGACACTGCAAGGTATGAAAGGAACAAGATCAAATGATACGAGACTGTAAAAACTTGTAAAAACTGGTTCATACAACAAAAGAACTAAAATGGTATAACAGAATCACTAGCATGGAACTTATGTATATAACAAAAAGTCCGATGACAGAATCACTAGCATGGAGCTTCTGTAGACAACTAAACAACGTCTAACTAATCACTAGCATGAGCTTCTGTAGACAACTAAACAGTCTAACTATAGAATCACGAGCATAGAGCTTCTGTAGACAACTAAACAGTCTAACTATAGAATCACTAGCATGGAGCTTCTGTAGACAACTAAACAAAGTCCAGACAAGCATGGAGCTTATGTAGACAACTCTAAACAGTCTAACTTAGAATCACTAGCATGGAGCTTCTGTAGACAACTAAACAGTCTAACTATAGAATCACTAGCATGGAGCTTATGTAGACAACTAAAACAAAGTCTCTAACTAGACAATGTAGACAACTAAAAGCTTATGTAGTCTCTACTATAGAATCACTAGCATGGAGCTTATGTAGACAACTAAACAGTCTAACTATAGAATCACTAGCATGGAGCTTATGTAGACAACTAAACAGCATCTTCTGTAGACAACTAAACAGTCTAACTATAGAATCACTAGCATGTAGCTTCTGTAGACAACTAAACAGTCTAACTATAGAATCACTAGCATGGAGCTTATGTAGACAACTAAACAGTCTAACTATAGAATCACTAGCATGGAGCTTATGTAGACAACTAAACAAAGTCTAACTATAGAATCACTAGCATGGAGCTTATGTAGACAACTAAACAGTCTAACTATAGAATCACTAGCATGTAGCTTCTGTAGACAACTAAACAGTCTAACTATAGAATCACTAGCATGGAGCTTCTGTAGACAACTAAACAGTCTAACTATAGAATCACTAGCAGCTTCTGTAGCTTAACAGTAGACAACTAAACAGTCTAACTATAGAATCACTAGCATGTAGCTTATGTAGACAACTAAACAGTCTAACTATAGAATCACTAGCATGTAGCTTATGTAGACAACTAAACAGTCTAACTATAGAATCACTAGCATGTAGCTTCTGTAGACAACTAAACAGTCTAACTATAGAATCACTAGCATGTAGCTTCTGTAGACAACTAAACAAAGTCTAACTATAGAATCACTAGCATGTAGCTTCTGTAGACAACTAAACAAAGTCTAACTATAGAATCACTAGCATGGAGCTTATGTAGACAACTAAACAGTCTAACTATAGAATCACTAGCATGGAGCTTCTGTAGACAACTAAACAGTCTAACTATAGAATCACTAGCATGGAGCTTATGTAGACAACTAAACAGTCTAACTATAGAATCACTAGCATGTAGCTTCTGTAGACAACTAAACAAAGTCTAACTATAGAATCACTAGCATGGAGCTTATGTAGACAACTAAACAAAGTCTAACTATAGAATCACTAGCATGGAGCTTCTGTAGACAACTAAACAAAGTCTAACTATAGAATCACTAGCATGTAGCTTATGTAGACAACTAAACAAAGTCTAACTATAGAATCACTAGCATGGAGCTTATAAACAGAACTATAGAATCACTAGCATGGAGCTTATGTAGACAACTAAACAAAGTCTAACTATAGAATCACTAGCATAGCTAGAATAAACACTAAACTATAGAATCACTAGCATGGAGCTTCTGTAGACAACTAAACAAAGTCTAACTATAGAATCACTAGCATGGAGCTTCTGTAGACAACTAAACAAAGTCTAACTATAGAATCACTAGCATGGAGCTTCTGTAGACAACTAAACAAAGTCTAACTATAGAATCACTAGCATGGAGCTTCTGTAGACAACTAAACAAAGTCTAACTATAGAATCACTAGCATGGAGCTTCTGTAGACAACTAAACAAAGTAAGCACTCTAACTATAGAATCACTAGCATGGAGCTTATGTAGACAACTAAACAAAGTCTAACTATAGAATCACTAGCATGGAGCTTATGTAGACAACTAAACAAAGTCTAACTATAGAATCACTAGCATGGAGCTTATGTAGACAACTAAACAGTCTAACTATACACTAGCATGTAGCTTCTGTAGACAACTAAGTCTAACTATAGAATCACTAGCATGGAGCTTCTGTAGACAACTAAACAAAGTCACTAACTATAGAATCACTAGCATGGCAGCTTATGTAGACAACTAAACAAAGTCTAACTATAGAATCACTAGCATGGAGCTTCTGTAGACAACTAAACAAAGTCTAACTATAGAATCACTAGCATGGAGCTTATGTAGACAACTAAACAAAGTCTAACTATAGAATCACTAGCATGGAGCTTATGTAGACAACTAAACAACGTCTAACTTTAGAATCACTAGCATGGAGCTTCTAAACAGTCTAACTATAGAATCACTAGCATGGTAGACAACTAAACAGTCTAACTATAGAATCACTAGCATGGAGCTTATGTAGACAACTAAACAAAGTCCAACTATAGAATCACTAGCATGGAGCTTATGTAGACAACCAAATAAAGTCCAACTATAGAATCACTAGCATGGAGCTTATGTAGACAACTAAACAAAGTCTAACTATAGAATCACTAGCATGGAGCTTATGTAGACAACTAAATCAAAGTCTAACTATAGAATCACTAGCATGGAGCTTATGTAGACAACTAAACAAAGTCCAACTATAGAATCACTAGCATGGAGCTTATGTAGACAACTAAACAACGTCTAACTATAGAATCACTAGCATGGAGCTTCTGTAGACAACTAAACAGTCTAACTATAGAATCACTAGCATGGAGCTTATGTAGACAACTAAACAAAGTCTAACTATAGAATCACTAGCATGTAGCTTCTGTAGACAACTAAACAAAGTCTAACTATAGAATCACTAGCATGGAGCTTCTGTAGACAACTAAACAGTCTAACTATAGAATCACTAGCATGTAGCTTCTGTAGACAACTAAACAAAGTCTAACTATAGAATCACTAGCATGTAGCTTCTGTAGACAACTAAACAAAGTCTAACTATAGAATCACTAGCATGTAGCTTCTGTAGACAACTAAACAAAGTCTAACTATAGAATCACTAGCATGGAGCTTCTGTAGACAACTAAACAGTCTAACTATAGAATCACTAGCATGTAGCTTCTGTAGACAACTAAACAAAGTCTAACTATAGAATCACTAGCATGGAGCTTCTGTAGACAACTAAACAGCTTATGTAGACGTCTAACTATAGAATCACTAGCATGGAGCTTCTGTAGACAACTAAACAAAGTCTAACTATAGAATCACTAGCATGGAGCTTCTGTAGACAACTAAACAACGTCTAACTATAGAATCACTAGCATGGAGCTTCTGTAGACAACTAAACAGTCTAACTATAGAATCACTAGCATGGAGCTTATGTAGACAACTAAACAAAGTCACTAGCATGGAGCTTATGTAGACTAAACAGAAACTCACTAGCATGTAGCTTCTGTAGACAACTAAACAGTCTAACAATAGAATCACTAGAATGGAGCTTATGTAGACAACTAAACAAAGTCCAACTATAGAATCACTAGCATGGAACTTATGTAGACAACCAAATAAAGTCCAACTATAGAATCACTAGCATGGAGCTTCTGTAGACAACTAATAGTTGTCTACATAATAGCTAGTGGATAATGAGGAATCCCTGACACTAACACGACTGCGTGACATAAGAGTAAAGCATGGTGAAGCACATCTTTGCCGTCTTCGAGGCTGAAATAGGAGATAATATAACCAGCTTCTTATGGGAATAATTAACAGAAGTACTTTAGAGTGGCTGCTGCATCGGAGGACTGAGCACGCATGGGAATGCCCAATGTGCAGTGACGTCGATTGTGATAACGTAACATAACTAGCAAGGAGCTCATGTAGACAACTAAAAATGAGGCTGTCACTGGAAAGGACAAATACTTAAAACACCCGTCAACAGTATCATAGAAAGTCCCTTCTTTGGAATAAACAAGGCAAAAAAAAATTGTAAAAGATGCACAAGTGTATAAAAAAAATTTAACAGCAGAGATGAATGATCACTGAGGATAGTGATAGATGTCCCTGCAGGAGATAACAAAGCATGGAGGGTTTAGCGTGTGCTGGGTGTGAGTTTAGCTTCACCTGTTGAATAACTTGTTGAAGCAGAAATCTATTGAATACATACAAAGTTCAGACTGCTCAAGGCGATCTTGGGTGTGACAAATTTCTGTTGTGAAGAACAATTTGTTTATCATCTGCAATTTTTCTTGCTTGAACTCTTATCCGGAGAAGAGAAATTTCTGATAAAAAGAAATATTCCTTGGGTTCCCGGTGAGCTCTCCTTATCAGGTCCGCACTGTATTTAGAATTAAAAAGAGTGCCACAAGACAGCTATGGAACGAAATGATCTGGAAAGTCCCCCCAGTCGAAGGGGTGAAATATTAAAGATGATAAGTAGATGTAAACTACTGACTAAATCATGTACGTAGATTATTTTATCAAAGAATAAGGCACCGTAAATGGACATCTCTGAGAATAATAACTAACACAAAAACAAGCAGTAAAGGAACACATGTATCCAGCAGTAGAGGTAGACACTGCCCATACCTCTCTTCCAGAGATATCCTTCTCTGACAACGCCAGTATGATTCCCATCTGCACTCATCGTGGATGGGGGAACTTTATTTCCTGGAAAAAATGTAAAATGTAACAATGAAATACCACACACAAGTTCTGAGACAAGTTTTGGCCAAACAGTCTATGTCTTCTTCTTCGATCCTCCTGTCAGAAAACTTATATCAGGAGGCCGGTAGCCTTTATGAAAGCTATCGTGCAGTCCATATCCTCTCATGTACCATACAGTTTTGTCTTCATTGTGGTTGGAACAGGCCAGATTGCGTTTCTGTTAGCAGCATACAGTTGACAGTGTTGGAGCACATGCTCAGCATTTTCTGGTGCCACGCTGCAGGGACATGTCTCAGTGTTTCCTACAGTGAAAAATTTGAACATATGTTGACGAAATCTGTTGTGCCCAGGCCAGAATTTGATGTGTGTATCCAGCCACCTTTCTTGGATACTAGATTGTATTAATGTTTTCGTCTTCTTGGTGGGTTAAGTCGCTATTTAGTTGTACCATGTAACTTCCGCTTCTGGCCAATCTCTCCGCTATTTATTGCAGGATAGGTGTGCATTCCTAAAATAGTCAATGTGATACAATGTACACTCCTCAGTCAATATGATACAGTGTACACTCCTTAAACAGTCAGTGTAATACAGTGTACACTCCTCAAACAGTCAGTGTGATACAATGTACACTCCTCAAACAGTCAATGTGATACAGTATACACTCCTCAAACAGTAAATGTGATACAGTGTACACTCCTCAGTCAATGTGATACAATGTACACTCATCAAACAGTAAATGTGATACAGTGTACACTCCTCAAACAGTAAATGTGATACAGTGTACACTCCTCAAACAGTAAATGTGATATAATGTACACTCTTCACACAGTCTATGTGGTAAAATGTGCACTCCTGAAACAGTAAATGTGATATAATGTACACACTTCACAGTCTATGTGGTACAATGTACACTCCTCAAACCGTCAGTGTGATACAATGTACACTCCTTAAACAGTCATTGTGATACAATGTACACTCCTCAAAATGAGGAATCCCTGACACTAACACGATTGCGTGACATGGGAGTTAAGCATGGTGATGCACCTCTTTGCCGTCTTCGAGGCCGAGAAAGGAGACAATATAACCAGCTTCTCATGGGGACAATTAGTATAAGTACTTTAGAGTGGCTGCTGCTTCGGAGAACTGAGCACGCATGGGTATGCCCAATGTGCAGTGACATTAATTGTGATAACAGAACATAAAATAACAACTTAGTAGGGAGTCGGCAGTACGAAACCCAAGTTCAACGTGTCTCCTTCGTGCCAAAGAACTGCATGGTTGTTGGGTGAACAGTCGTTAACGATGGCAGGCAGGTCGTTGTAGGGGCGACGCCTGCTGGTGGATGTAATTTCCTAAGTCCCTTCCCCAGCTAATAATGAGGGTACTGCTGGGGTGACCGTTTATTAACCCTCATATAATTCTTCCGGTCAAAATGGACGCTAGGTACGGCCACCCTTTTTTTTTTTTTTAAAGCCGTGGCAAATATTTTTTTTTTTCAGACGGTGGCCGTTGCATTTTTGCTCCATTTGTAGACTGGAAGGATGTAGTTTCGTCGCCCAGCTTCTGAGTTGAGTGCATGGCATGACACTGTGAGCTGCGTTTGTTTTTTGTTGGCACAGGAGTGGAGCATATGTGGGGTGACCCGTTTGCTATGTAGCTGAAACTAGGATTACCAGATTACACTCCTCAAACAGTCAGTGTGATACAATGTAAACTCCTTAAACAGTCATTGTGATACAATGTACACTCCTTAAACAGTCATTGTGATACAATGTAAACTCCTTAAACAGTCATTGTGATACAATGTAAACTCCTTAAACAGTCATTGTGATACAATGTACACTCCTTAAACAGTCATTGTGATACAATGTAAACTCCTTAAACAGTCATTGTGATACAATGTAAACTACAAACAGTCTTGTGATTACAATGTACTCCTTAAACAGTCATTGTGATACAATGTAAACTCCTTAAACAGTCATTGTGATACAATGTACACTCCTTAAACAGTCATTGTGATACAATGTACACTCTCTTAAACAGTCAGTGTGATACAATGTATACTCCTCAAACAGTCAGTGTGATACAATGTAAACTCCTTAAACAGTCATTGTGATACAATGTAAACTCCTTAAACAGTCATTGTGATACAATGTACACTCCTTAAACAGTCATTGTGATACAATGTACACTCCTTAAACAGTCAGTGTGATACAATGTAAACTCCTTAAACAGTCATTGTGATACAATGTACACTCCTTAAACAGTCAGTGTGATACAATGTAAACTCCTTAAACAGTCATTGTGATACAATGTACACTCCTCAAACAGTCAATGTGATACAATGCACACTCCTCAGTTGTGATACAATGTACACTCCTTAAACAGTCAGTGTGATACAATGTAAACTCCTTAAACAGTCATTGTGATACAATGTACACTCCTTAAACAGTCAGTGTGATACAATGTACACTCCTTAAACAGTCAGTGTGATACAATGTACACTCCTTAAACAGTCAGTGTAATACAATGTACACTCCTTAAACAGTCAGTGTGATACAATGTACACTCCTTAAACAGTCAGTGTGATACAATGTACACTCCTTAAACAGTCAGTGTGATACAATGTACACTCCTTAAAACAGTCAGTGTAATACAATGTACACTCCTTAAACAGTCAGTGTGATACAATGTACACTCCTCAAACAGTCAATGTGATACAATGCACACTCCTCAAACAGTCAGTGTGATACAATGTACACTCCTTAAACAGTCAGTGTGATACAATGTACACTCCTCAAACAGTCAGTGTAATACAGTGTACACTCCTTAAACAGTCATTAGGATTCAATGTACACTCCTTAAACAGTCAGTGTGATACAATGTACACTCCTTAAAAGGTCAGTGTAATACAATGTACACTCCTTAAAAGGTCAGTGTAATACAATATACACTCCTTAAACAGTCAGTGTGATACAATGTACACTCCTTAAACAGTCAGTGTGATACAATGTACACTCCTTAAACTGTCAGTGTGATACAATGTACACTCCTCAAACAGTCAATGTGATACAATGCACACTCCTCAAACAGTCAGTGTGATACAATGTACACTCCTTAAACAGTCAGTGTGATACAATGTACACTCCTCAAACAGTCAGTGTAATACAGTGTACACTCCTTAAACAGTCAGTGTACACAAATGTCACTCCTCAAACAGTCAATGTGATACAATGCACACTCCTCAAACAGTCAGTGTGATACAATGTACACTCCTTAAACAGTCAGTGTGATACAATGTACACTCCTCAAACAGTCAGTGTAATACAATATACACTCCTTAAACAGTCATTAGGATTCAATGTACACTGCTGCAACAGTCAGTGGGATACAATGTACACTCCTTAAACAGTCAGTGGGATACAATGTACACTCCTTAAACAGTCAGTAGGATACAATGTACACTGCTTAAACAGTCAGTAGGATACAATGTACACTGCTCAAACAGTCATTGCAATACAGTGTACTCCTTAAACAGTCATTGGGATACAATGTACACTGCTCAAACAGTCATTGCAATACAGTGTACTCCTTAAACAGTCATTGGGATACAATGTACACTGCTGCAACAGTCAGTGGGATACAATGTACACTGCTTAAACAGTCAGTGTGATACAGTGTACACTCCTCAAACAATGTGATACAGTGTACACTCCACAAACAATGTGATACAATGCACACCCCACAGACAATCACTGCAGTCAATGTGATACCCTGTACACTTCTCAAACAATGTGATATGTGATACATTGTACACTCCTCAAACAATGTGATACAGTGTACACTCCTCAAACAGTCAGTGTGTGTGATACAATGTACACTCCTCAAACAGTCAGTGTGTGTGATACAATGTACACTCCTCAAACAGTGTGATACAATGTAAACTCCTTAAACAATGTGATATAGTGTACACTCCCAACAGACAGTTACTGCAGTCAATGTGATACCGTGTACACTTTGCATACAATCACTGCAGTCAATGTGATACACAGTACACTCCTCAAACAATGTGATACAGTGTACACTCCACTGCAGTAAATGTGATACAGTGTACACTCCTGAGATAATCACTGCAGTCAAACAGCACAACACGGGATGGCAAAGTATTTAATCTACAGTCAACTCACGTGTAAAGAGGAACATTCTAGTTACAAACAGGAGGCTAAGCTTGCAAAAAGGGTATACAAACTGAAAGTACTGGAATAAACATCCCTAAGGCACTGACTGGAGATCATAGTTTGCTGCCGTTGATGGTCTACAAAACGTGAAAGGGTGAACAATACTCCCGTAGCAACAACAAGTCTACAGACTCTCAGAGTCACTCAGTGTTGCCACACTCATTTCATTACGTAACTCACAGCCATGGACGGCGAATAACGGCAAACCCTCTGTCAACGTCTAGATAAACTATCAGGGTTTTAACGGGATCCAGATTCCTTACATGCTTGGCTAGTTTTGTTCTAAAACAATGTTTAAAATTGTTAAACAAACAAATAAGAGCAGCCAAGCGAACGCCGTCATGACGTACACATTCCACAGGATTACGTTACACAGCCACTCACTGGGAAACTAATGGAACCCGCCGCTCCTCTCGTTCCTGTCTCATTTCTGCGATATCAAAGACATTATAGTTCACATTTTCACACAAATAAATATGGCGATACATCCTACCTTTTGGTAAGTTTACCCTTCGGATAGACCACTCCTGCTATTCCATTGAAAATACTCGATGAACAAGCAGAGAAATTGCGAGCCGAGACGGTCGGGGTGCGTCCAGCAATGGTTGTTTTCTGTGGTCGGGACGGAAACGTCTGCACCGTGACCCCTGACCCCGGACACTTCTGCTTCCCGGATTGCGGGCCTGGTGGACACGACTAGAGCTAGAGCCTTCCCTTACTTGACTTGAGTCACTGTTTGGTCGGGGACACGTTTGCTGGGGTAGGGACAGGGAAACAAGACATGGAGGAAGTAAAATATCACTGAAGGAAATGTTCGTTGCAAAATTAATGAATCCCAGCCAAGGGGAAGTTAGCCGTACACACAATGGGTAACAAATAACATGTATGTATGTTGAATGGTGAAATATGGGATGGACAGGCAATGATAGGTGAATGTACGAATCACAAACTGGGAATTTGTGCGATAAATGCGATGTTTAAGTACAAACTTGTGCATGCAGACAGCTCGTGAGTTGATGGCAACACCCAGTACATAAAGGTAACAACAAACCGAGGCACCGGAAGTGAGGGCGGCTGGCTAGTCACGGTTAAACGATGTAGGTCGACAGATGGGAGTAATCTGGAACCGCTGATAGGGTAGTTGTACTTAGTTATTGGCCTAGCTTCACGACAAGGAAAGGTATGGTGCAGTGTTGCCACTTTTCTTTGACAAAAACATTCAAAACGGAGACAAAAAATATCTAAAAACATCTAAATTTGCGTGAAAAACATATAGAAAAAACATCCAAATAGAAAGAGTCACAAATTACATAGCAATTTATATTACTTTAAAGAATCATGTCCTCATCTTTACTGAAGTCTGCCTTACAAGATCCACAGGATAAACTTAGCTTGGATGATGGAGTTGAAGCTTTAGATCAAAAATGACTCTAGTATGATTTTGCTGTTCCAATTTTTTTAAATACCTAATCAGGGAGCTGATAAGTGGAAAAGCCTTTCCCTATTCTTATCAATTTTATTGGTCATTTAAGAGGTTATTTCATCCTGTTTCTTATGTGATAAATTCACTCTAAATGAAAAACATAGAAAGACATCTACCATCTAAACGAGGTCTAAATATTCATCCTGTTATCTACTATGTTACGTTTATCTGTAATACATTTCATAAAATTCAAAACTTAAAGAACTTTTACTGTTATGTACACCCAACATCAACCTCTCCAAATGAAAAACATCTAATCCATGGATTACATTTTAGCCAAGACCAGTTGTCATAAAAATGTTGGTGCCAAAACAAAAACAAAAAGTTGATGTCCATTTAATTTTTCAGAGAAATGACGTTATGCAACGTCCATATGACCGGCTTAAAACGGCAGTCAGTCAGACCTTTTACGCAGTCATGTCTGTTTGAAGATATAAAACCCCAGTAATTCCTACGCCACAAGTATAAGAACCAGTGTCGACCTACGCCAAATCCAAATGTATTTACCAATTTAAATACACTTGTAATGCTACATATGTAGGCAGAACTGATTGACAACTGGTTGCTGAACATGTTCCACTATGAGTGGTAGAAGCAATGTGAAACACTAAGAACAACAACTCAGCAACAACGAATCAGGTGAATCACCTGTCAGCCATTGCCTGCCATATTTTGAAATCTGGGCATATTGTAAACAAGGACTACATATTTCGAATTATTTACACCTCAGCAAACCTCAGATTATTGCGATTCATGGAAGCAACAGCTATAAACCGGTTCAGTCCAGAATTATGCCGACAAATGGACATGATCGTCACCTTGTGTTTACTCTGGTGAAACATATACTTTTGAAAAGTAATGAAACTACATTAGTCACCCCTTTGTGGGATGCAAATTTTCGTTATTTTTAAGCCCCATCCTGGCTATTGCGGGGTCGCAATATAGCCCGACCATAAATATGGTCTAATGGCTAAACGCGATTTCCGGGACCTGTCCACAAGTGGTCCTCATCCACATGGTGGCACTGGTACTTTGCTGGGTATTTGGCGTAGTGGCTGGGCTATGGATACTTGCTGGGTACTTTGGGGTGGCTGCTGGGTACTTTGCATTGGCTGGTGGGTAATTTGCCGTGGCTGCTAGGTACTTTAGGGTGGCTTCTGGGTACTTTGGAGTGACTGCTGAGTACTTTGCAGTGGGTGCTGGGTACTTTGGAGTGACTGCTGGGTACTTTGGAGTGGTTGCTGGGTACTCTGGAGGGGCTGCTTGGTACTTTGGAGTGGCTGCTGGGTACTTTGGAGTGACTGCTGAGTACTTTGCAGTGGGTGCTGGGTACTTTGGAGTGAATGCTGGGTACTTTGGAATGGCTGCTGGGTACTTTGGAGGGGCTGCTTGATACTTTGGAGTGGCTGCTGGGTACTTTGGAATGGCTGCTGTGTACTTTGGAGTAGCTGCTGGGTACTTTGGAGTGACTGCTGTGTACTTTGGAAGGACTGCTGGGTACTTTGGAGTGGCTGCTGGGTACTTTGGAGCGACGTCGACTGCGATAACATGTTATCCCTTCCTTTTTCTTCTTTCCTCTCCCTATAGTTGTTGCAAGCTTGGTATTGTAAAGACACGTGTTTACAAGACAGTCGCAGCTAGCTGGTTGGTATTGTAAAGACACGTGTTTACAAGACAGTCGCAACTAGCTGGTTGGTATTGTAAAGACACTTGTTTACAAGACAGTCGCAACTAGCCGGTTGGTATTGTAAAGACACGTGTTTACAAGACAGTCGCAACTAGCCGGTTGGTATTGTAAAGACACTTGTTTACCATACAGTCGCAACTAGCTGTTTGGTATTGTAAAGACACGTGTTTACAAGACAGTGGCAACTAGCTGGCTGGAAACCACGCAACTGCCAGTCTGCACCAGGCAACACGTCTGTCCACCAGATGATAACTGCAACCATGAATTACCTCTACAGAAAAATGGACGCCATCAGTGACAAGAGTTTTCTATGCAGAATGAAACTGGTCATATTTTTTTTCATGCTGTAAAAACGTTAGTTTCCCTGGAGTATGATGTATTCTTTAGCAAATCCTGGAAATGTGTACATAGATAAGAAAATGTTTGTATTTGATGGCGGAGAAAAGGGGGATTGGGGGTAATCACATACAGATGTTGAGTGAGAATAGCAATATCAAATGGGTTGTTGAAGGGGGGGGGGGGAAACAAAAAACAGAGCCACTTGGAATCAATGGTGATGCAAACAGGTCGTGTGCAGAAAGTGGCTGTCACGAGGGCACGTCGAAAGGGCACTCAGTCTTCGGCCAGCTTTCCCAACTCGTCAACTTTCTTGCCTCTAGTATCTTTGAGATTCTTCCCCAACGTAGCGTTGGTCAAGCCATACCTCTTCTTAGGGAAACAGTCTTCTCAAATACATATTTCGTTTTAAATGACTGAAGCATATAAGTGTCCAAGAGACGATACTGTCTGTGAACCAGACGCTTTCTATGTTCAGATTAACAATATTATAGTAGTGTGACAAGTTGAAGGGCATCCAGCAGGACTGGACAGCGACACAGATGGGACCATGTTCGCCGTCATAGATAAATACCACATCATTTTCTTAGAAAGTGGGGCGGTCAAGCATTTAATAAACAGAATAATAATAATAATCTCACATTTGTTACTAGGGCCTTAGTGAAAAGCAAAGAAAAGTGACCCTGCAATCATAGAAAAATAAAACATAGAGAGGAAAAAAAATACCCAACTAACCAAGACTGAGGAACGGGTGTGTGTGTGTGTGTGTGGGGGGGGGGGGGGGGGGGGTTCGTCTGCTATAATAATGACGACGCGGTGCTGATGAGGAAGCCGACAGGAATTCGGATCGTCGACGCACCTCATTTCACCTAGGAATATTCTTAGAATCGGTACCTGCAAAGTTTGAAGTTTGAATAACTGATCAATATCATGGCACACGGATGGTAACCCAAAAGTGCTCCGTTCTTCTTCTAACTCGTCTGAGTCCCAAGAAGCTCAGCACACGCTCTCTAGCAGCGGCGGGGATCCTGAAATAGTTTGGGTAGATTTTAACCGCCAATTTTGCCCGGGCAGCACTGTTAGGCTACTCTTTTCGATTTTCTACTGCCAAGGGATTGTTTACCTGCGCAACAATGCACACGGGCGTCTGATCTCACTACCCAGAGACCAGGGGGAATTATTAGAAGTCCAAGTCCACTTGAAAAAATCCCAGCTTTTACCGGGAATTGAACCCGGAACTTCTAGCACTCGAGGAGGACACCATGCCTCGAGACCACGCAGCCCTTTCTGTAAATTTAGAACTTTGTACTATATGGTGAGGGTGGTAAGATAAATAAAACATTATAGGATGATTATTTTACTAAACCAGGTGGAGCCACTGAATTACACAACAGTCAGTTACATATCTTCAACAGTGCTTTACACAACAGTCAGTTACATATCTTCAACAGTGCTTTACATAACAGTTAGTTACATATCTTCAACAGTGCTTTACATAACAGTTAGTTACATATCTTCAACAGTGCTTTACATAACAGTTAGTTACATATCTTCAACAGTGCTTTACATAACAGTCAGTTACATATCTTCAACAGTGCTTTACACAACAGTCAGTTACATATCTTCAACAGTGCTTTACATAACAGTCAGTTACATATCTTCAACAGTGCGTTACATAACAGTTAGTTACATATCTTCAACAGTGCTTTACATAACAGTCAGTTACATATCTTCAACAGTGCTTTACATAACAGTCAGTTACATATCTTCAACAGTGCTTTACATAACAGTCAGTTACGTATCTTCAACAGTGCTTTACATAACAGTCAGTTACATATCTTCAACAGTGCTTTACATAACAGTCAGTTACATATCTTCAACAGTGCGTTACATAACAGTTAGTTACATATCTTCAACAGTGCTTTACATAACAGTTAGTTACATATCTTCAACAGTGCTTTACATAACAGTTAGTTACATATCTTTAACAGTGCTTTACATAACAGTTAGTTACATATCTTAAACAGTGCTTTACATAACAGTTAGTTACATATCTTCAACAGTGCTTTACATAACAGTGAGTTACATATCTTCAACAGTGCTTTACATAACAGTTAGTTACATATCTTTACCAGTGCTTTACATAACAGTTAGTTACATATCTTCAACAGTGCTTTAATAACAGTTAGTTACATATCTTCAACAGTGCTTTAATAACAGTTTGTTACATATCTTTAACAGTGCTTAACACAACTGTCAGTTACATATCTTCAACAGTGCGTTACGTAACTGTTAGTTACATATCTTCATCAGTGCTTTACATAACAGTTAGTTACATATCATCAACAGTGCGTTACATAACAGTAAGTTACATATCTTCAACAGTGCGTTACGTAACTGTTAGTTACATATCTTCAACAGTGCGTTACGTAACTGTTAGTTACATATCTTCAACAGTGCTTTACACAACATTTAGTTACATATCTTCTACAGTGCGTTACATAATTGTTAGTTACATATCTTCTACAGTGCGTTACATAATATTTAGTTACATATCTTCAACAGTGCGTTACATAACAGTTAGTTACATATCTTTAACAGTGCGTTACATAACAGTTAGTTACATATCTTCTACAGTGCGTTACATAATTGTTAGTTACATATCTTCTACAGTGCGTTACATAATTGTTAGTTACATATCTTCAACAGTGCGTTACATAACAGTTAGTTACATATCTTCAACAGTGCTTTACGTAACTGTTAGTTACATATCTTCAACAGTGCTTTATATAACAGTTAGTTACATATCTTCAACAGTGTGTTACATAACAGTTAGGTACACATCTTCAACAGAGCGTTACAGAACAGTTAGTTACATATCTTCAACAGAGCGTTACATAACAGTTAGTTACATATATTCAACAGTGCTTTACATAACAGTTAGTTACATATCTTTAACAGTGCTTTACATAACAGTGAGTTACATATCTTCAACAGTGCTTTACACAACTGTTAGTTACATATCTTCAACAGTGCGTTACATAACATTTAGTTTAAAATCTTCAACAGTGCTTTACATAACAGTTAGTTACATATCTTCAACAGTGCGTTACATAACATTTAGTTGCATATCTTCAACAGTGCGTTACATAACAGTTAGTTGCATATCTTCAACAGTGCGTTACATCACAGTTAGTTGCATATCTTCAACAGTGCGTTACATAACCGTTAGCTGCATATTTTCAACAGTGCGTTACATAACAGTTAGTTGCATATCTTCAACAGTTCGTTACATCACTGTTTGTTACATATCTTCAATAGTGCGTTACATACCAGTTGGTTGCATATCTTCAACAGTTAGTTACATATCTGTAACAGTACGTTACAAAACCAACCTCAGCATTTATAAATTGTGTGATGTTACCAGGCAATTTTACGTTCAGCAGATCGCGCGCGATCGTCTATCAATCTATTGTCGATTCAAACCAAGTGAAATCGGACCTGGTATTACAGAATTACGACCCGCGTTCGCAACGCTCAGATCACCATTGCCATTACGAGATTAATGCAATCTAAAAATAGTGAATGGAAAGTTCGCCATTACTAAACCGTCTCGAAGCCAGATATGCCCATAAACTAGTTCATAAGGTTATCTTGTAACACGTCCAGTTCGCTCCACCTTCATTTCCGTGTCAGACTCCAGCGAGTTAGCCTATCTGTGTGGTTGCTGGGTGCGTGACAACATCAAGCTCAGTGTAAACGAAGGCAGGGTTCAAACACACTTCACCTGATCTTATCACCCACCACCCAGGCAGGCAAACAACGCCACTCAGTGGTCAATAACCCTTTGTTTACAAGCCAACGACCCTGACAGAAGTAATACGGCAGACATGTTTCTGCACGTTTGTTTCTCAATGTTGCTCTGGAGTTATCCCTCCTAACTATGAATGCGACTGTAAGAAAATGAGCAACTTTTTTGGACATGTTATGAGAATAATTAGACTCGGTAACAAGTGGCAAAATTGATAGAAGGAGAGCAAGAGAAAGGCATAGAGATAAATACCTGGATGGCTGGGGCCAGATGGATGGGACAATACACACACATTGAACTAGACCGTAAATCTTATGATCGTGCCACAAGGCAAAACATGACAGATTACGCTTGCCGTCACGGCACATGATAATGATGATGAACTGTAACAAATGTCCGATTGTGAAACGGTTACATTGACCGGTTCACTGTGTCTTGTAGCACCAGCCGATTGTTATCTCAGTAAGGCAGACAACTACGTATAACTTAGTATTATAACTTTCTAGCAGAACTTATTTCCCTTGCATCACTCCAGACGGAAACAAAAATTTAGAAGCATAGATAAATAAGCGAAGGCCAACAAGAATGATACTATTCAACATACACCTCCTAGTGTGGATTCCGGAGCTCGGTTTTAGAGAATAAAGAATAGACCCACTACCCCCAAAAGTATGTGGCATGAAGCGATTAATTAGTGCTGTTTCATTCGAAGTCAGAGTGCACCGGCCTGAGAGACGGCGAGCCAATAGTCTGCATACAAATAAGCCAGATCTGTAAAATATATATTGAGGTAAAACTAAAGTTCTGGACCAAGGCAAAGGTTCATGAGTGGACAAACAACCAGAGCTTTCTGCCGGAGTTTCCAGCAGGTGAACGCTATGCAGAAGAACATGCTGGTGTCTGGATAATAAAGAATCGTGCCACAATCTTACAGCCCATGACTTGTTCACAGCCACAATCTTACAGCTGATGACTAGTTCACCGCCACAATCTTACAGCTGATGACTTGTTCACAGCCACAATCTTACAGCTGATGACTTGTTCACAGCCACAATCTTACAGCTGATGACTAGTTCACCGCCACAATCTTACAGCTGAGGACTTGTTCACCGCCACAATCTTACAGCTAATGACTTGTTCACTGCCACAATCTAACAGCTAATAATTTGTTCACAGCCACAATATTACAGCTAATGACTTGTTCACCGCCACAATCTTACAGCTAATGACTTGTTCACCGCCACAATCCTAATCTTACAGCTGATGACTTGTTCACCGCCACAATCTTACAGCTAATGACTTGTTCACTGCCACAATCTTACAGCTAATGACTATTTCTATGCCACAATCTTACAGCTAATGACGTGTTCACCGCCACAATGTCACAGCTAATGACTTGTTCACCGCCACAATCTTACAACTAATGACTTGTTCCATGCCACAATCTTACAGCTGATGACTTGTTCACGGCCACAATCTTACAGCTGATGACTTGTTCACCGCCACAATCTTACAGCTGATGACTTGTTCACCGCCACAATCTTACAGCTGATGACTTGTTCACCGCCACAGTCTTACAGCTGATGACTTGTTCACCGCCACAATCTTACAGCTGATGACTTGTTCACCGCCAGTCTTACAGCTGATGATTTGTTCACCGCCACAATTTTACAGCTAATGATTTGTTCACCGCCACAATCTTACAGCTGATGACTTGTTCACCGCCACAATCTTACAGCTGATGACTTGTTCACCGCCATAATCTTACAGCTGATGACTTTTCATCACCACAATCTTACAGTTAATGACTTGTTCACCGCCACAATCTTAAAGTTAATGACTTGTTCACCACCCCAATCTTACAGCGGCAGTTATTATAAATAACTCACGATAAGACAGCGATTCTAGATGAGAGAACGTTGCTCCTCATCACTCGACAACAACTGTTCCACCGAAAAGAAATCTTATGGGGGAGGGGGCGATTTTAGCCACCCCCTTATAATTTTCTAGGTGGGTGAAATCAGGGAGCTTAAGACTTATTTAATAGGATAATAATACTAATAAGTGTGTGCTAAATTGTTTAAAAAAATAATATTTGAAATAATTAGAAGTGTTTTAACAAATACTTAAAAAGAGAAAGCCTATACGTGGTTATGGGACCACTTAGCTACCAGGCAACGTTTTTAACAACAAAATCGGAGGGAGGGGGGGGGGGGGGACAAACCCCCAGGTTTTTTGCCTAGGCTCAACAACAACAACAACAAAACAGTCCAACAAAATAGACCAGTCCAACAAAATAGACCAGTCCAACAAAATAGACCAGTCCAACAAAATAGACCAGTCCAACAAAATAGACCAGTCCAACAAAATAGACCAGTCCAACAAAATAGACCAGTCCAACAAAATAGACCAGTCCAACAAAATAGACCAGTCCTACAAAATAGACCAGTCCAACAAAATAGACCAGTCCAACAAAATAGACCAGTCCAACAAAATAGAACAGTCCTGCAAAATAGATCAGTCCTGCAAAATAGATCAGTCCTACAAAATAGACCAGTCCAACAAAATAGAACAGTCCTACAAAATAGACCAGTCCAACAAAATAGAACAGTCCAACAAAATAGACCAGTCCAACAAAATAGACCAGTCCAACAAAATAGAACAGTCCAACAAAATAGACCAGTCCAACAAAATAGATCAGTCCTACAAAATAGAACAGTCCAACAAAATAGAACAGTCCAACAAAATAGACCAGTCCAACAAAATAGACCAGTCCAACAAAATAGAACAGTCCAAAAAAATAGACCAGTCCAACAAAAGAACATAGAACAGTCCAACAACAAAATAGAAACAGTCCAACAAAATAGACCAGTCCAACAAAATAGATCAGTCCTACAAAATAGAAAATAGTCCTAAAAAAAGTCCAACAAAATAGAACATTCCACAAAATAAACCAGTCCAGTAGAACAGTCCTTACAAAATAGACCAGTCCAACAAAATAGAACAGACCAGTCCCAACAAAAAATAGACCAGTCCAAACAAAATAGATCAAAATAGAACAGTCCAACAAAATAGAACAGTCCAACAAAATAGACCAGTCCAACAAAATAGACCAGTCCAACAAAATAGACCAGTCCTGCAAAATAGATCAGTCCTACAAAATAGAACAGTCCAACAAAATAGACCAGTCCAACAAAATAGACCAGTCCAACACAATAGACCAGTCCAACAAAATAGACCAGTCCTACAAAATAGATCAGTCCTACAAAATAGAGCCTATTACAGGTTGGGATAACAACAGCTGATACTCCAAGGTTGTAAAGCGATTTCCAAATCAAGACAAACTCATAAATGGAAGCATAGGACAGACAAACAAGTGGTGACAGTCAGACAGACAGCTCCAGTTTTCCTGATCACATTAACATATCACATACACAGGCACACTGAAACAATCATTGAATCAATAAAAACCATTTGTCATACTGACAATGATGGTTCCACACTCAGCAGTGTTTTTCTTTCTTCCTTCATTCACAGACAGCTGTTCGTCCATTTGTGGATGTTATCACCGTCTATATTTTGCCTTTAAGATACCTTCACCCACCTTCTCACCTTTCTCCACTATCGCCGTGTAATATTACGTTTTTTTTTAAATGGTTCATAATTTAGCAGAAATATTTCACATTTTTAAAATTTTCACTCTAAGACATTTTTTTTCATACTCTCCAAAATCTATGTATTTTTGTTGTTGTTCCAAAGAAAGATGACACAATATTTTAATATACACATTTTCTCCCCAATTGTATCGCTTTAATTCTCTTGCTCGTTTGCTTTTTCCTCGATTACATAATAACAAGTTTGCTGAGGTGACACTGGTTGACTTGACAAGAACACAACTACCAGCGACATTCTGTCTCTGTCTAGGAAGCCTCAGTCAAAACACAAACAACCCGAGATTTGATTGTTTTGTAAAACTACCACTAGAATTGCTCTCCCAATCCCAACCCGGGTTTTATATTAAACCCTGCAGTTTCTTAGTCACACGGCTAAAACAGAATAGCCACTGTCAGAATAAATTCAAGATTGGAATTTAATTAAACAGACTAGAAGGAAAAATATTCTTTGTGAAGAAAAGAAATATATTTAAACAATAAAATCTTAGTTGAGGGAAATTATTGCTTAATAAGATCAAAGTAAGACAATCAATGCAACTCAGCCATACAGAAACACAGACTATAGATGCAGCTATTACCTGGGAAAACATAGCAAGAAGGGTAGGGTTAACAAATATTGGACATCATGTATTGATGGGACTGGCCAAGTAACGCAAAGACGACCTGGCAACACAAGACACATTGTATGTATGTAAGATGGACACCGACAGGACATCACAAAAAGCGATAAACACCCAGTGACACAGTGCCACCATGTGGATGAGATCACCCGTGGAGAGGTCGCAAAAACCCCGTTCAGCCATAAGGCCATATTTATGGCCCGACTATGCTTAGGGCCCCCGGCAAAAAGCCCAGGTAGGGCTTCAAATAACGAAAAATTGCCTCCCACAAGGGGACGGCATAAAACAAGACACACTGTTTGGGGAGTATTTAAATTGGACTTGAAAGCTGAGATAACATGTGAGGACCATCCCACTTTATGTGCATTTTCTCGCCTCCAGGGCTGGTGTAATTCGTTTACCCTTTCTTAAACCCCCCCCCCCCCCCCCCCCCCCCCCCCCCCAAATACCCCATCACGGAATGACAGCAGTCAGAAATGACAAACGACGAGATTTGATATTTCCCCAAGGTATACAAAAGGATAATATCTTCACTGACTGTCGTCTGATTTAGTGGTTATCCCCCTTTCACTGTCATTTAGGGAAATGAGTTTATTTTGTTTTCATGTCTTACTTTCTTTCTTTTTTTTTTCTTCTTTCTTTCTATCGATGTTTATTGAATCTTTTAATTTTAATAAATTTGATACCTTTAATATATCACAGTATGTACCTCTTCTATATCGGGATTCGGTGGGGTTAAACATACTTCCTTAACCAAACCCCCTCCCCCCTCGCCGCAGAAATGCAAATTAGGCAGGACTAACGTGGCCTCTTACCCGAATTATAAATTCCTTTTGAGTTGAACAGGATATCTGAGACTGGCCCTACTGGTTTGCTATCTAGGTTGAGATTTTGTTTTCTCAGGGTGGGTAAACCTTCAGGAAGCAGTACGGAGTAGAAAAGATAAGGACAATATTATAATATAGCACACCCAATCTCCAGCTAGTACAGAAAATCCGATCTCCCGCTAATATAGAAAAATCGGTCTCCTGGCAGTATGTAACACCTGATCTCCCGCTAGTATAGAACACCCGATCTGCCGCTAAAATGGAACAATTGATCTCCCGCCATTTAAAACACCCAAACTCCCGCTTGTATAGAACATCCGATCTCGTGCTAGTATAGAACATCTAATCTCCCGCTAGTATAGAACACCCGATCTGCCGCTAAAATGGAACAATTGATCTCCCGCCATTATAAACATCCCAAATATATTCCCGCTAGTATAATAACATCCGATCTTCGTGCTAGTATATAGAACATCTCTCCAATAGTAATAACCCCGATCTCCCGCTAGTATAGAACATCTAATCTCCTGCTAGTATATATACCTGATCTTCCGCAGGTATATAACATCCTATCTTGGTCTATTATATAGCTCCACCACTTAAGTCTCCCCGATATCATGGGTCCGTACAACACCCGATCTCCTGCTAGTAAAGAACATATGATCTTCATAAAACCTTTCTAGTCCTCAGTAAAACATCACATCTAGCTAGTCATTGACATACCCAGATCTCTCCAGTTCACCTATAAAACACCTCACATCAGGGATCGTGCTCCACCACTTAAGTCAGTCGGCACATCACATCAGGGGTCTGTACACCACCACTTAAGTCAGTCGGCACATCACATCAGGGGTCTGTACACCACCACTTAAGTCAGTCGGCACATCACATCAGGGGTCCGTACACCACCACTTAAGTCAGTCGGCACATCACATCAGGGGTCTGTACACCACCACTTAAGTCAGTCGGCACATCACATCAGGGGTCTGTACACCACCACTTAAGTCAGTCGGCACATCACATCAGGGATCCGTACACCACATTGAAGTTACAAACAACTGTTAGTGGTTACGTGTCATTACTGCCTCCAACTTGTGGTTCTTTCGCAATATCCTACCCCCCAGATGACGTCCAAAATTTTTTAGGGTGGTAAGAATGTGTTTCCCGGTTTTAAAAAAATGCTTTTAACGACCGCTAAACATCTAGAACTGTCCATAACCCCAACCCACCTACCTCCCACGAAAGAGTGCAGCCTAGGTACCACGACAGCATGCAGCCTAGGCCCCACGACTGCATACAGTCTATCTACCACCCCCTGAAATATTAGACTGTCCTGTGACCTGTGAATTTCCCCTGTTTGGGGTAGGATATTAAGAAAGCATCCAACTGGTTCTCCCCCCCCCCTCCCCGCCTTGCCCTTCGTGCGTGTTTTTTTTAAAAATTATGTGTAAATACTGATGAAGATGATGATGATGATGATGATATGACTGCACAAAAAGTTTATAACCACTGACTGAAAGACTGATTTACCGACTAGCTGGTTGACTGCATGGTTGCTTAGCTGGTTCGTTAACTGATTGGGTGGTTGGTGTCTGAACTGATGTGCTGTCTGTTTGGTTTAGTCGTTGCAAAACTCATACATACACACAGACACCCTCCCACACACACACAAACACAAATACACACACACACTATTTAACTATCCTGTCCGAAGATGTTTTCCGAAATGAGCAGCATAGCAACCAACCCACCAGCTAGCCAACCACAAAATTAACCACCCCACCAACCAGCCTACCTACAGAAGTAACCAACTCGAGACTTGAACCAACAACTTCCAACAATCATTGAACAGCTAAGAGCAAGCGGCTCTATGGTTTTGGGAAACAACTTTCCGCCATTTTGTATCCTAGAGATTTATATTGACTCCAAGGCCAACTAAGCCTAACCCGGTAAATGGGAAGTAAAGGCGACATGCATCCCATACAAAATATATATTAGTACCTAAATATGACTGGCACAATACACCCAATAGGCTCGTTCTGCACTAGACTCCATAATTTGTTGAAAATTGGCTCTTTCAACAGGTTGCTAATTATAACATTATGAACAGGCCGACATCTTTGCATGAAAGACGAAGAAAGGCTAGCAGGGTCGAGTTTCCCTCAGCTTCCCCTGCCTGAAACAAAACACTACATACTTTAGAATTCCCATGCAATGAAATCTGGCAGACAGTCTCTATGATGTCATGGATACCCAGGGAAATCTTGACCCTGTGACCCCAGGCTGAACTAAAATCCAGGAGAGTATGAAAGTTTTACAACTCCAAGAAAACCGTGGTCGCTGCTTGATAACCCGAAGCCCATAAAGCGGCTGTGTTATGTTTTAATGTTTTTTGTGTGTCCACGACTTGAGTTTCACTCGCGCCATTTCGTACCTCGGTCATGACAATTTATGTCCCCCCAACGATTGTGTCTAATTGTTTATTGAAAGTCGTTAGTTTTAGAAAAGTGAACAAGAAAAAAACTACTTTGTGACAAGTCACCAATTTTGAGCCATTTAATTGTTCAAATATATCTGTCCCTACTGGAGGGGTGAAGGGAAACGTGGCTGGTCGACTGGTTAGGGCGCTCGGCTCAAGAACAAGAACTGGGTTCGATCTTCCTTTCATTCATTCATTCATTCATTCATTCATTCATTCATTCATTCATTCATTCATTCATTCATTCATTCATTCATTCATTCATTCATTCATTCATTCATTATACTGTTGTGCCATTATGTGTCACATAAGACTAGCTGCCAATTCCTCCATTCCTTTCTATCCTGAGCAATCAGTTCAGTATGATGAATGGAATCCGGCTCAGCAGCTTTGGCCTCTTTCGTAAACGTCCACAATAGCGCGTTTCTCTTAGACGTCCTCGTTTCCTCAAATCCTCTATTTCTCATTTCAGTACCTGTTGGTCAACTCTTAGTTGACAGAATACACTTTAAATTTACAAAGGCACACGGATCTATTGGAATTTAAACATGGGACGTGTTCTTGAAAGCAAAGACGTCACAATACAACATTAGTCGTAGGTGCCAGTTGGTCTATGCAAACATTGAAATAAGGTATCCAGTAATCTCAAGGCGTGGGAAAGGTCCTTTGCTTGTTATGAATTATATAAGCTCCATCTTCGACCTGGCAACATCCGGCTTTGTGTCTCAAGTTTCTGGCCTAACGACGTAGATGAAGAGTTGGAAGATTAGTTCCACTTTTTAATTGTTACCTGGCCGATGTGACAGAATAACTGCACGGAAACCGACTTTACCGATCCTGTAATCCTATTTCACGTAAAATGTGGGCACGTAAGAATAGCCGAGCAGTCACTGTTTGAGACTATTCTTAGTTTTATAGTGGAATAATTGGAAAACGGATATCATTTTTAAAAAGTGAAACTGCGCTGATAGGATTACCAAAAGGATAGAGTTCAATTCTGGGGTAATCGTCCCACTAACGAATGTTCAAGAAATAAAAACATGCTATTTTTAAATTTAAAGGCACAATAGAAAATAGAACTAGTAAAAGAAACCACACTGGCGTGAAAGACATCTCACTGATGGGGAAAACAATATTTATCATGCAGAAGCCAGGACTCAACATTGAAAAAAAAAAAAAAAAATTTTTTTTTTTAAGGCTCTAGGAGCTAATGACAGCATAAATAGTTTCCTTAAACATGTAGGTCCTTTCTCTAAAATATATCTTCTTGAAATATGAACAGAGCTGATATAAGTATTTCTTCACCCACCTACACAAATCGTAAGTGCAATCAACCGAAAAAAAAAGGGAACAGTCGGTAGAGAAACGCATAGAGTCACATGGAGAAGAAGGAAGAAGAAGAAGAAGAAAGAAGAAGGAAGAAGAAGAGAAGGAAGAAGAAGAGAAGGAAGAAGAAGAGAAGGAAGAAGAAGAGAAGGAAGAAGAAGAGAAGGAAGAAGAAGAGAAGGAAGAAGAAGAGAAGGAAGAAGAAGAGAAGGAAGAAGAAGAAAAGAAGAAGAAGAAAGAAGAAGAAGAAAGAAGAAGAGAAGAAGAAGAAGAAGAAGAAGAAGAAGAAGAAGAAGAAGAAAGAAGAAGAATAAAAATAAGAAGGAAGAAGAAGAAGAAGAAGAAGAAAGAAGAAGAAGAAGAAGAAGAAGAAAGAAGAAGAAGAAGAAGAAGAAGAAGAAGAAGAAGAAGAAGAAGAAGAAGAAGAAGAAGAAGAAGAAGAAGAAGACCTGTGACAGATACACAGACGTTTCCTGGAGACAGAAGAGCCGACATCAGTACACAAAGGGTTGGGGGGGGGGGGGCATTGCCGCCTTTTACAGCTCTTTAGGATCAGGGGGTTTGAGCCTCGCTTGGGTACGCTATAAAAGAGTGAGTAACGCTAAAGCCGCGTCCTGGCCGTTTCCAGGATCTCTCCACGGGTGATCCTCATCCGCATGGTGCCACTTTGTGGTTGTCGCTCTGTGTGATGTGTCACCATTCGGATAAGAATTCCACAGGCGTCAGTGCCAGAAACCTGGTTCAACCATAAGGCTATATTAGGGCCCTGATGAGAGGCGGGGTTGGGCTTTCAAAAAAAAAAAAAAAAAAAATGCGACCCATAACGGAACCGACTTGCAACATAATTTTACGATACAATACGAATGCTAATAATTAATCTATACTATAAAGCACAAAAACCTTTGTGTATTGTGTGTGTTCATTTTAAGTCAACTGTTATTTCATTTAAAAAAATAACAGTGACCAAAAACGGTGATTAAATATTCAACTGACAATACAGCTTCAATTTGTAAGTTAAAAGTCACTTTTGATTAGACTGACACTTTCCGTCTTTCCAGACGATAGTGTTATATTGCGCTAGGAGGAAGCATGAGACTCATAGCCCATGGCGAGACTCATAACCCTATGAGTCCACCTCGATACCTGTATCATTCATGTCCCGCTTGCACACATCTTTATATCGTAGTAGAGGTTGGCTCTTTCCTGGTATTCCCCATAAAAAACTTGTAGTTACGGCATTTGGCATCTTCTTTTCCTGTCTTTACAACCAGTAAAAGGAAACCTTTGATGGAGTTATATCCCTTTAAATATTTTATTTCTTCTACATGCCTTGAAACGTTTATTTAAAAAAGAAAATTATATTTCGATGTTATCTCCCCTTAACCTAAAACTTGGACTGTAAAATAGGGCCGTTCGAAAAGTAGTTGCTTTAACGGTTTGATTTCAGGGACCCAGCATGCCGAACTGTAACTCTAAGCCACGGCACAAATCACTCCAAAGGAGAGCTGAGCTGGCGGTGGAACTAACTATGGAAAGAAGTGGTCTAGGAGGCTCGTAAATTCCACCTAGGGCCGTGACAGGGGTCAGCTCTCATATCAAGTCAAAAAATTGTTTGCTGCAGAAGATGCAGAGAAGAGGCGAAGAGAGAATCACCAAACAGCTACTGAAATGGGACATTTACGGGTTGTGGAAACGAGGGCATCCAAGAGAAACGGATGTTATGCTGGCTACTCCGTGTGACGTTGAACACAAGAACTACACAAAGAGTGATCAACACCCGAGGATACATCCCAGAACCGTTGTGTTATATTGAGTGAGAGGACCACATGTATTAGGAATCACACTAATGTGGCATAAATCACACTTTTGTGAGAAAAGTCACATAAACAAAGTCGAATTATTGTAAGGAAGGTGTTTCCTATTTGCGTGTCATAATTTATTTTCCAACTTTCCAGTTTATAAGTTCAACTGACTTAACCACACAACCAATAATTTTCACAGGTAAGGGGATGCCGAGCACGAAGCGCGACCCTTACCTTCCAGATATTTTCCCGGCGACACCACTGCCCACTTACGGCCATTATCCGCTCGACGCGACCACCAAAAGCGTGAAAACTGTCACTGATGTCCGCCCCTGACCTGACTGACGCAAGCAAGGCAAATCTAACTCTGGAGGACTTGGGTTTCTTCTTCTCTCCTCCAACATTCACTTGGCAACCACGCCTTGCCTCGACTAGAACACGTTCCAGTGCCGGGTTTACGTTTAAGCTACAGCTTAGGGCATCACAATCTATAGGGGCCTAATAAAACTCCTCTACATATATAATAAATGCAGTTTTTAATTTATTTTAAATACATGTTTCTGTAAAAAGTTTTCACTGGTAACTTAGAGCCTTTTAGAGGATTATGTAATATCATTGATGTGATTTTACAAAAACATTCTTTATTATTACTCTTAATACAAATTCAACGTCTGTAGTTTCCAATTATCTATATATTTAAAAGGTGTATATGTTTCACATTTGTTTGTCTTAGATTATGTGTGGTTTTACATGGTAGAGGCCTCAAGGCTTTAGATAGCTTCGGGCCTCATCAATTCTCAATGCAGCCCTGAACAGTCTCCATACCTATAGCCGAGGCTCCATACCTATAGCCCAGTCTCCATACCTATAGCCCAGTCTCCATACCTATAGACCAGTCTCCATACCTATAGATCAGTCTCCATACCTATAGCCCAGTCTCCATACCTATAGACCAGTCTCCATACCTATAGACCAGTCTCCATACCTATAGACCAGTCTCCACACCTATAGCCCAGTCTCCATACCTATAGACCAGTCTCCATACCTATAGACCAGTCTCCATACCTATAGCCCAGTCTCCAGACCTATAGCCCAGTCTCCATACCTATAGCCCAGTCTCCATACCTATAGACCAGTCTCCATACCTATAGACCAGTCTCCATACTTATAGTCCAGTCTCCATACCTATAGCCCAGTCTCCATACCTATAGACCAGTCTCCATACCTATAGACCAGGCTCCAGACCTATAGCCCAGCCTCCATACTTATAGCCCAGTCTCCATACCTATAGCCCAGTCTCCATACTTATAGCCCAGTCTCCATACTTATAGCCCAGTCTCCATACCTATAGCCCAGTCTCCAGACCTATAGCCCAGTCTCCATACCTATAGCCCAGTCTCCATACTTATAGCCCAGTCTCCATACCTATAGCCCAGTCTCCATACCTATAGCCCAGTCTCCATACTTATAGACCAGTCTCCATACCTATAGCCCAGTCTCCATACCTATAGCCCAGTCTCCATACTTATAGCCCAGGCTCCATACCTATAGCCCAGTCTCCATACTTATAGCCCAGGCTCCATACCTATAGCCCAGTCTCCATATCTATAGCCCAGTCTCCATACTTATAGCCCAGTCTCCAGACCTATAGCCCAGTCTCCATACTTATAGCCCAGTCTCCAGACCTATAGCCCAGTCTAAATACTTATAGCCCAGGCTCCATACCTATAGCCCAGTCTCCATACTTATAGCCCAGTCTCCAGACCTATAGCCCAGTCTCCATACCTATAGCCCAGTCTCCATATCTATAGCCCAGTCTCCATACCTATAGCCCAGTCTCCATACCTATAGACCAGTCTCCATACTTATAGCCCAGGCTCCAGACCTATAGCCCAGTCTCGAAACCTATAGCCCAGTCTCCATACCTATAGCCCAGTCTTTATACTTATAGCCCAGTCTCCATACATATAGCCCAGTCTCCATACCTATAGCCCAGTCTCCATACCTATAGACCAGTCTCCATACCTATAGCCCAGTCTCCATACCTATAGCCCAGTCTCCATACCTATAGCCCAGTCTCCATACTTATAGCCCAGTTTCCATACATATAGCCCAGTCTCCATACCTATAGCCCAGTCTCCATACCTATAGCCCAGTCTCCATACCTATAGCCCAGTCTCCATACCTATAGCCCAGTCTCCATACTTATAGCCCAGTCTCCATACCTATAGCCCAGTCTCCATACTTATAGACCAGTCTCCATACCTATAGCCCAGTCTCCATACCTATAGCCCAGTCTCCATACCTATAGACCAATCTCCAGACCTATAGCCCAGTCTCCATACCTATAGCCCAGTCTCCATACCTATAGCCCAGTCTCCATACCTATAGCCCAGGCTCCATACCTATAGCCCAGGCTCCAGACCTATAGCCCAGTCTCCATACTTATAGCCCAGTGTCCATACTTATAGCCCAGTCTCCATACTTATAGCCCAGTCTCCAGACCTATAGCCCAGTCTCCATACTTATAGCCCAGTCTCCATACTTATAGCCCAGGCTCCAGACCTATAGCCCAGTCTCCATACATATAGCCCAGTCTCCATACCTATAGCCCAGTCTCCATACCTATAGACCAGTCTCCATACCTATAGCCCAGTCTCCATACCTATAGCCCAGTCTCCATACCTATAGCCCAGTCTCCATACCTATAGCCCAGTCTCCATACCTATAGCCCAGTCTCCATACCTATAGCCCAGTCTCCATACTTATAGCCCAGTCTCCATACTTATAGCCCATTCTCCATACTTATAGCCCAGTCTCCATACCTATAGCCCAGTCTCCATACTTATAGCCCAGTCTCCATACCTATAGCCCAGTCTCCATACCTATAGCCCAGTCTCCATACCTATAGCCCAGTCTCCATACCTATAGCCCAGTCTCCATACCTATAGCCCAGGCTCATGAACTACCGGGTTTTATTCGGGGACAACCAGCAGTTACACTGTAATCTACCAAGCATGTCGTAAGAACAATTCGACAATCTTCATTTAAGTAGCCATTGAAACTGTTTGCAATGGAAGTCTCAACCAGCCATGAGTAAACCTGTCCGGGGTTCGGCCTTGTTACTGGCCGAGAGTCTGTTTGACGGCTTCTGACTTTTGGGCCCGAAAACAAGAAGAGGGAGAAAAATATGACTATGTTGGTAATTATGAATATTACACTCTAGACAGCCCATTGAGTGATCAGTCTCCAACAACATGAATCACTGGATGTGCTTATTGGATAGCTGGCCGATGCGGTGGTCATCGGGTTCCACTCGGCATCGAGTGGTTTGTGCAGGAAATAGACCTTGGTTCACAGGTCGCTTCAACCTTCATTAGGCACCGCGAAATTCACCTAAAAGTACAGATCACCTCTGTGGCATGGACGACAGCACCCACCGACACTGCTCTATACATAATATGAAACTATTGTCGATCTGTCCCATGGTGAATAACTGGGACCTTGACTTGAATTGCTACCAAACTGCCAGACATAGTGTGAGGGTCAGACATTCACGTTTCATGTCATGCTAGATTTGAACCCAAACCGAACACCCCAGCCACACATACAGGGTTGCTCTCAATTGCTATGCGAGGAATTTGCTTTAACAAGCCGACTATGATGAACGCACACATGGGTTCCCCTGACCTTGATAACCGCATGAAACAAGCCCGGGTTGGTGCGTCAAGGAACCTCGTGCGTCAGAGCGGCGCACCGCACCGTATCAAGTGATCCATCTGTGGGCTGCTTAGTGTTATCTGCTTTTATGATCTGCTTCCGCTGACAACCATTGAGCCGATTTCTATGTGCATTTCTCAAATCTTTGATAGTGTCTGCGTAACAGCTGTATGATGCAACCAGGACCTGTGTTTGTGTGTGTCTTTGTGTGTGTGTGTGTGTGTGTGTGTGTGTGTGTGTGTGTGTGTGAGCGCGCGTGTATGTGCGTGTGTGTGTATGTGTGTTCTTGAAACAGGCAGGAATTAAAAGTAAATAGAGGCCAGAGTTTTGCCGTTTGTAAGACTGACGAGTATTCCGGAACGGGCTGGTAAAATGTGGATTAAACACAAGCAGTTTTGTTTTTTTTGCAAGTGGAGTGTACTTTAAATGGATACGTACAAAGGTGATGATGAAATATTTGAGACAGGAAATGTGCTCCGACATTTGCCGGGTCTGCGTAAACCCTCAGTCTCTCCCTCTCCCGTCTGTGATAGTGTGAGAATGTGTGGATTTGTGATGTGAGCACTGTGGCAGGCAGAGACGACCGTGGCCTCCAGCTGATTCCCCGAAGACACTAGCAATGTGTTGTAGAGTAGACACTAGTCAGTGACGTGTAGGAGCAGAGGTAGCGGCGTCCAAACCACTTGGAGATCTTTTGTATCGGCCGCGCACCCCCCCCCCCCCCCCCCCCCCCAAAAAAAAAACCCGACTATGGTCTTCGATATCCAGAAGCAGTTGATCAGTAATGGCAAAAAGGCAACATCCGAATAAAGTTGTTTGGATAGATCACCTGCTCATACACACAGGAGCTAAACCGTACATACAGTCTTGACACATTACAAAAAGTCTCCGGGCACCTGGCCACTGAAGACATGGGGCTATCTAGGAAACTACACTGGTAATGTTTCCCCATCATGTAGCAGATCCTTTGCAGAACGTCGCTCTCATCACGGTCTGCCTGAAAGAAACTGGGTCTCTCTTCAGCTCTCCCACCTCGTGTACTTTCATACCCAAGGAGTCACTTACATCCTGTGCCCATCTTCGTGTTAATCGACCCACTTCTCCTTTCTGATACCATGACTTCTAGGGAGCTGCGTGGTCTGCAGGCATGGTGTCCGCCCTGAGTGCTGGAGCTGTCACATATCACTCCTGTCGCGTGCCTAATGTAAGGATTTCTCCTTCAGAACCAGCAGCACTCAGAGATAATTTTGTTGAGTCGTTTGGCTCGTATTGGTCTAAGGGATTCCCCGTGGCCAATATACGATCAACTTATCTCTGGAGTAGGGCAACTCAAGTATTGGCACTACAAAATATGTCAATATATATATATATATATATATATATTTCTAGGCACACTTGGCTGGACACCCCCACTACTTACTAAAGAAAGCCCCCAGGTTATGATAATTCATTATCATAACCATGTTAACACATATAATGAAGATACATACACATACAACTGCTAACCACTTAAGAAGGTGACATAGAGAAACCTAAGTCAGCCATGAAAATGAATGCATGTATTTAGTATAATATCTGTACAAAAACAATTGAAGTGAATTCCAGCTATCAGTGAAAGAATTTCAGCACTAATGTCTAGATCCTAAGGAAACTAGGCAGACAGCCGGTCCCTGGAGGTGACTATATGTCATCATGGGAACCAAGGAGCTGTGAGGAAAACAACATCATGCGAAGTATCAGACTTAGCTTCTCTTATCTCTGTCTATGATGCCTCCCTCAGCTCCGGATGATTTGACTGTCTTTGACTCTGGGAATTCTGCTCCACTGGATCAAGTAGCAAGAGTACTTCACTGTACAGCAACTGCACTGGTATCTAGCATGTCTATATCACCAGTAAGGACACACAATGTCTTAGAGCCACATTACTCTGGCACTGGTAGCTGTTTGAGGCACAATCTCCCCCATTTTTGGAGATGTCAGGAACCTTCACAGGTGTTAGCTGGTGGGTAACAAGTTGGTTCTGGTGGTTGGATTGGTGGTTGGATGTTGTTGAGACTGTGAATCTTCTGCCAGCTCTTCAGAAAATATACATCCCAAGCATATGTAAAACTGAGCCCTATCCAGATTGCCTTGAAAATTTAAAGTATACAGGCACAGATTAACACATCTGGAGGCTTGAGAAGCTGGCAAGGAGAATGGCGTCAGATAGACATTTCAGGGGTTGGTACAAAAGAAGTTCCTTGTATACTGGGGCAAGGAGTAAATCGGTTTCCAAGAAACCTCAATTAACTCCCTAAATATATCCCCAAAAGAAATACATTTAAAAGTGGAGTTTAGTTAAAGTAACCAGAAAAGGCAGACATAATAATGTTGTCCAATACAGGCCTATATATATAGATATAAGGGACTATATATTTCTGGGCGAGTCCAAGTTTGAATTTTGTGCAGATTACAGGTAAGACAGGTTATCAGCCTTACAAACCGATGTGTAATGACTATCATTTCACGACAGGAGCTTCCAGGAACGGAGCACTTATGGGTTACTGCATGGGTGCTATGATGTTGATCCGTTGTTCACAACCCCCAAACCAAGCCTTCTGCTACTAGTTTCACCAATCCGCCATGGCCCTTGATGTGAGACAAGATGAGGTTTATTATCCAATCTTCTTTGATGTTCAGAAAATTTTAAATGTCAGTATTTCTTCTCTTCTGCGTCCATGGTACTGGTAATGTTCGCTGAGAGGGAGAAACAAATATGTCCTTGTAGCGATGACAGCTTCAATTTCTGCATGGAAAAATGCCTGCCCCTCTCCTAGCCTTATCTGATCTCATAGAACAGTGAGTTCCCAAAGATATAAAGGTCTTATGCTACTACTGCTCCGTTTACGTCTAGTTTTCAAAAAGGCGAAATTTATTCACAAAATATTATCTCATAATGCTCCAGGTCACTGATGGTCCTTGTTTAAATATAATGGAAGGCAAAGTCTAAAACATATTACACATTCCTAAACCTAGGATGGACCTTTCCAAAACAAGTTTAACGTACTCCGCAGCTCAGTTGTGGAACTGTCCCCAGCAAATCAAAAGTACTACTAGTGCCTATACATACAATCGGAAACAGCTGGAATATTTTTTGAGCACAGATTACATGGCCCCATAGAAAATTTAAAAAAATGTTAGAAATAGCGCAAATCTCCCCTAGATTTGTTACAACCACTACAGTTTACTGTCGTTAGAAATGTGCACATTCAAGTGCTTATATTGAATAGTTTGATGCTATTGATAATGTTTATTACTTGGTGTATGAATGAAATGATGTAGGAATTGATGGAGACCTCGAAGGGCAGAATGTTAGACGGGTCTGTGAGCCCAATTCTTAACCCTTTAAAAATAAAGTTTTTTCGTTCGTTCGTAATTTGGTTTATTGCCCAGGAGATCCAGGGACGCATAGTATAATTAGTAACCATTAGTTGTTATGAAAACATCTAGTTCTGTGTCTGAAAACGCCAGCACCCCCCTGTGCCGACTACACTTGCCCGCCGATTCAAAAATATGAGTTTGAATCACCATAGACGTAACAATGTTTTCCATTCAAAGTGGCACAGGCTTCCACCATGCAGTCTACAAAATCTTCTGGGTAGTAAAGGCGACCGGTCTGATACTGACCATATCATCCTCTGATCAGTGACCCATCCCTAAAACTACAAGACTAGCACTAAATTCACAGCCCACCAATAGACGAGAAATTGCGTAGTTACCTTTTTACTAAAGTAGGATTCAAACCAATCACTTTCTGAGGCTGAAGCCTACAACCCTGAGCCACCCCTGCACCCAAGCTGGTTTCAAGATGCGGTACAGGGTATCAGTAACCGGCACCTTCTAGACTTCCAGCGGGAGCCCACGTCTTGTCGGTGTCGGATGTCAACTTTCACCGCGAGACCACAGTTCGCAGGTCTCAAATGTCCACTCTCTTTGTTCTAACATGCGACACCCAGGAATGTGACAGCAACAAGTGGCCTGGCATCAATGCAACTTTCAGATTTGCGCACTATAAATGTTGCGTTTATAGGCAAACGGAGAAGGGTGACGAAATGTGTGGTGATGTTTTACAATTGCGACACAAACTTTGTCTGATCATATTTCGGCTGCCATCTTGGTTGGAGTCAGTGAAGACACCGCACAGTTTCCCTGCAAACAAATGATACCGCTAAAGCAAAAACAACAAAAACATTCTTTCATCAGCCCAACTATAGATTTACTGATTTAGGATTCGACATCATAGAACACGGGGTATACACATAGGTGCTCCGTCTCCAGCAGCAAATGTCTCAAGGTGTAGATTCTAACTGTTCCTGTAACACACTGTTGATTCACACGTCGTTCTCTTCCTCTTATCTGCCCCTCCTTGCAGGCTCTACACATAAATCCCTCGTTCACACATTCTTGCCCATGTTGTTTCATCTAATCTCTTGTCTTCTGTCAAAAGTCCTTCATATGTGGTCTTCAGAATATCTCCCTTGTCCAGTACGAGTGTTCTCGTAGCTTTCGCTTTTGAAGCCATAACATCCGCTCTTTCATTCCCTCGCACTCTTGCATATCCAGGACAGTATATTCCCTACAGTGT
This sequence comes from Candidula unifasciata, assembly GCA_905116865.2. Taxonomy (NCBI): domain Eukaryota; kingdom Metazoa; phylum Mollusca; class Gastropoda; order Stylommatophora; family Geomitridae; genus Candidula; species Candidula unifasciata. Next base: position 34,701 of record CAJHNH020000326.1, on the reverse strand, counting down.
TTGTGTACTGATGCATGATACCCACTCATGCCACATTAGTCCATTTTGAACCTTCCACAATGTCGACTGAGAATCAGACACAATAATTCCTATGGTAACTTTTGTTTTCTGTTATCTACTTCAGAGCTGCAGTGATCGCCTCCACTTCCATTCTCATGCATGAAAGCTCTTTTTTGTTCTGCCAGAATTTTCTTTTTCATTCTAGCTGAAAATCCCCACCCAGATCTTACACCCCTATGAACGGAACCATTGGTGTACACTACTGCATCATGTATTCAAGACTTTCCATTTATCAGTTGTTGTACCTCTACACCACTCTCTACATTCTCTTCCTAACGTGATCATGACCTGATGGAAACGTGCTGTTGTGGGTGTTCGTGTCAACCCATTCCTGCTGTTGTGGGTGTTCGTGTCAACCCATTCCTGCTGTTGTGGGTGTTCGTGTCAACCCATTCCTGCTGTTGTGGGTGTTCGTGTCAACCCATTCCTGCTGTTGTGGGTGTTCGTGTCAACCCATTCCTGCTGTTGTGGGTGTTCGTGTCAACCCATTCCTGCTGTTGTGGGTGTTCGTGTCAACCCATTCCTGCTCCCCCGTGTATTTGTTTAACCGAGGCCGCCGTCTCGATGGTATCTTCAGTTTGTGCCATCCATGACTTTCTTCTTTTCAACCGGTCTCCTCTTAAATCGTTCAGATTACCGTGCAGATGATGCCTTTCATCGTTGGTAACTCACATGTAGGCCTTGGCTTGCGCCTGTAACAGTCTAGACTCGACCGATGTCAGCACAAGCATATACCTCATTGTTCTGACTGGGGTATCTCGTGTGCAACCTGATTCGATTCTCATTTCTTCATTTTGAATCCTTTCAAGCTTTGTACACTGAAACGTAGATAGGGTTAATATTCCTAGGCCATAATCAACAATGAACAATAAGACAATGGTTTCTGTTCCATGTGTGTCGCCACCATCGTCTTCAGTGCCGCCAGGCCACGTTTGCATTTGATCACAGTCTGCTCCACCTGCTATCTGTAGGACAGACTGCGACCAAACGTCAAACTTAAGTATTTCAACTTATCTCTTCTTTCAACATTTATATCCTTCATGGATATGTTGGGTAAGTCTTCCATTCGAATGCTGCTATTTAAAGAGCAGCACAAAACACTGGCCCTCTCTGGGTGTATCCTTGACCTGAGTGTTCACACTACTCCGTCATCTCATGCAAAACACTTTGCAAGTCTCTAGTCATGTCGTGCCTGGCTGACCCACTTCGATACATTAGGTCATCATCTGCAAGTCTCTGGTCATGTCGTGCTTGTCTGACCCGCTTCGATACATTAGGTCATCATCTGCAAGTCTCTAGTCATGTCGTGCTTGTCTGACCCACTTCGATACATTAGGTCATCATCTGCAAGTTTCTGGTCATGTCGTGCTTGTCTGACCCGCTTCGATACATTAGGTCATCATCTGCAAGTTTCTGGTCATGTCGTGCCTGTCTGACCCACTTCGATACATTAGGTCATCATCTGCAAGTTTCTGGTCATGTCGTGCCTGTCTGACCCACTTCGATACATTAGGACTCCATCTGCAAGTCTCTAGTCATGTCGTGCTTGTCTGACCCACTTCGATACATTAGGTCATCATCTGCAAGTCTCTAGTCATGTCGTGCTTGTCTGACCCACTTCGATACATTAGGTCATCATCTGCAAGTTTCTGGTCATGTCGTGCCTGTCTGACCCACTTCGATACATTAGGTCATCATCTGCAAGTCTCTAGTCATGTCGTGCTTGTCTGACCCACTTCGATACATTAGGTCATCATCTGCAAGTTTCTGGTCATGTCGTGCCTGTCTGACCCACTTCGATACATTAGGTCATCATCTGCAAGTCTCTAGTCATGTCGTGCTTGTCTGACCCACTTCGATACATTAGGACACCATCTGCAAGTCTCTAGTCATGTCGTGCCTGTCTGACCCACCAATTTAACAGCCGGAGACAACGTTGGAAATATTATTATAAGACAGACTGTGTGAACAACAACATGGCAGCAAGTTCTTAGGGAAACAGAAGACCAGATGGTTTTGTCCTCTAGTAAGAATGCAACCAGAACAACTGCCAACGCAGGCGTTACACGTGAAAAGATCTGACATGAAAGCAAGAGGTGTTCCTAGACAAAAGTGGATTGATAGCATTAAAGAGCTTCTACATCAACACAGAATGTCAACAGACATTGCTGCCCACCTAGAAATGGATTGTAACCTCCCTCCCCCCCCCCAACCCCCTCCCCTCCCCCACACACAATGTATGCATCTGTGGCTTCGACGTTGCGAACGAGCTTCGTAATGCCGTGGTGCTCGGTGCGTTGGTTTCGACAGCGGTACCGAGAGTTGACTGACCACAAAGCAATATCAAAGTACTGAACGTAACATTTGCCCACAAAAACTGCAACAGTCAAAAAATTCTGGAACTGGTTCTGCAACAGCGAGTAAAGGATACAGAGCGACAGAAGGGGAAATGGAAATTGATAATAAATGATGAAGACGTCAGAATTAGTTCAGACTGTATATGTCGTTACGAATACAACAATGGGGGTTACTAGTAACGACAGACGACAACGCCAGGAGTAGAGTTCACAAGTAAATCAAGCTGAACGTCTCTTTTAGTGATGTGGTTAACATCACACCAGCGGCCGTTATTTACCATGAGTTTACCTGGTACCCACTTAGAGATGGGTCGACCTGGGAGCTAAAGTCACATTTGAGAAAAATCCGGCACCATGCGAATTTGAACCCACGACCTTCGGATCTGCAGACAAGAGTCCTAGCTCTACACCAGGGCAGTTACACTAGCTCTACACCAGGGCAGTTACACTAGCTCTACACCAGGGCAGTTACCCTAGCTCTACACCAGGGCAGTTACACTAGCTCTACACCAGGGCAGTTACCCTAGCTCTACAACAGGGCGGTTACCCTAGCTCTACACCAGGGCAGTTACACTAGCTCTACACCAGGGCAGTTACCCTAGCTCTACACCAGGGCAGTTACCCTAGCTCTACACCAGGGCAGTTACACTAGCTCTACACCAGGGCAGTTACGCTAGCTCTATAAAAGGGCAGTTACCCTAGCTCTACACCAGGGCAGTTACCCTAGCTCTACACCACTGCGGTTACACTAGCTCTACACCAGGGCAGTTACCCTAGCTCTACACCAGGGCAGTTACGCTAGCTCTACACCAGGGCAGTTACACTAGCTCTACACCAGGGCAGTTACCCTAGCTCTACACCAGGGCAGTTACCCTAGCTCTACACCAGGGCAGTTACGCTAGCTCTATAAAAGGGCAGTTACCCTAGCTCTACACCAGGGCAGTTACCCTAGCTCTACACCAGGGCAGTTACCCTAGCTCTACACCAGGGCAGTTACCCTAGCTCTACACCAGGGCAGTTACCCTAGCTCTACACCAGGGCAGTTACCCTAGCTCTACACCAGGGCAGTTACCCTAGCTCTACACCAGGGCAGTTACCCTAGCTCTACACCAGGGCAGTTACCCTAGCTCTACAACAGGGCGGTTACCGGAGATCCTTAAAAAAAAAAAGCACAGCCGAAAATGTCATCATATTGACAAGCTATTGTCTCGCGTTTGTGTGTGTGTTCTAACCAAATCTACAACGGGCAGTGGCGACCGCGACTCTCTGTTTCTCTGTATGTTTGAACTGATGTTTTGTAAATGATTGATTGTTACCCTGCGGTTATGGGAAAACCACCGTGGTGCCATGACTGCAAGACTTCATGTCGGCGGGGTCACAGTGGGTTCATCTCATTAAGGAGGGTTGTCAACATTGAGCGTCTCTCGGATCGATCCGGCCTAAAGTGGGTAGAAAAAAGGGAAGGGACCAGCGAGAGACTGACCACCTGTACAGAGTAGAACTATTCGCGTGAGTTCATCTTGGTTGCCAGGAATGCAATTATTCCAAGGACACATTGTGGCCATGGTGATTGATATCAAGCAGCAGACATAATTCGGCACAGTGGGGCTCTTTCCTGTAACAGACACACACACTTCGGGGGGGGGGGGGAGTATTAATAGTAGCAACCGCAACAGCAACAATAGCAGCAACTGTAGTATCAGTATTAGTAGTAGTAGCAGCAGCAGTAGAAGTAGTAGTAGTATAATTATAATAATTATAATAAGAAGAATAAGGAAAACAAGATTTAAAAAGAAGAAGAAGAAAGAAGAAGAGCAGGACGAGGAGAAAGAAAAGGAAGAAGAAGGAGGAAAATAAGAAGACTGGCAAAATTTAAAGGCATGCGGACACATGGTTGACATTGATACAAGTGAGAGAATGACAGCAAAAGATCGACTAACAAACAGCCTTCTGTCAGAACCAACAAGTAAAGCGAGATGGCAAAGCTCTGTGGATCTACCGCAGACAAACGTCACTTGCTTCATTAATCTTTCACTTAACATGTCCGTGGTACTGTCTGATTTTATCTTGATTTTGAGAATAACAGAGCAGCAAATAAAGGCACCTGTCAACACATCCCATAAAGACGTTGCTTTGTATAAGTCTAGTTGTTAGTAATCAGAGAGTTACAACTGTATCAACCATCGTATTACCGCCCCTGTGTTTACATCGAGTCGTCTCCCTTTCTACTATGCTGAATGAGACTTGACTTTGCTGACAGTCATCTCTCGCCAAATGAGGTCAGATTACAAAAGACAGATAAGAATAAAGGGTGATTAAGTTTTCACAGCCTAAAGACTCCAGTCCGTTCGTCACCTCACACAAGAAAACAATGTCACCATAACACTATCATTGTCTGACTCTGAGGCCGTCATATCTGGCCAAGGGATCTCTAGGTGTATTCGGCCACCGCCAACATCAAGCAGAGTGCTGTCCTTATCCCATTGCTAGGCCACCAAGTCAAAATCAGATAAGGGATCTGACAATTGTCAGGAGACACTTTTCGCTGGCCAGCCAGGACACCTTATAATACGACTAGCATGGAGATGTGACACACTGTAATTCCCGGACTGACACACGAATAGTGGAAGACAGTTGAGTATCCGTGTCTCTGGTGCACCTAAAACTACTCATATACAGACGCAATTATCACTGCTAGCCGGCACCTGTGGGAAACCTGATATGACAGAAGTGGTGTCATGACCACAGTTACAGAAGGAAAACAAAAAGGAGAGGAAGGAGGGGGAAGGGGGGGGGGTGGGGTGAGCTAGCGGCCGCTAGACTCGCGAAAGGTTCCCGCAGATGAAATGTCTAATGTCCGATTTACACACGGCATCAGATTCATTGTTGCTTCATTTCCAGACTGATAAGAGATTCAGAAATGAATTACAAGAAGCACAGGCAGTTTTTAGACGCGACACAGGAACAGGGAAACCAGATTGTCTAAAATGAGAATTATCCTTGAGTAATGTCGATAGTATACGATAGATCTCCATAAATGTTTCATAGACTACAGCAAGTTTTTTTTTTTTTTTTTTTTACTGTGTTCTTCAGCAGAAACTATAGCACATTTCAATATCTAATCGAGTCTATGAACAACAAGCAGCAGTCAGAGCAGCTGGTGAAACATGCGACTGTTCTGAAGTGCATAGAGGAGTAAGTCATGGCTGTTTTTTTTTCTACATCCATTCTAAACACATATGCTGAAAATATTATGAGAAATGTAGTTGTGAGTTGTGTGACAGCTACCATCAATGATTGTTAGAGAAGATAACTGACAAGTCCAATTCGACCACGGCAAATTCTTGAGCAGTGTGGACACCAGATAGAAGCAGTAGTTGATGTGAGATTTGCCTTCTGGCCTGAATCCGTCTATTTCCAGTGCAATCGCCGCTGCCTGACAGATAGTGCACTATGTCTGAGGTCTGCCTGTCAGATGGTGCACTATGTCTGAGGTCTGCCTGTCAGATGGTGCACTATGTCTGAGGTCTGCCTGTCAGATGGTGCACTATGTCGGAGGTCTGCCTGTCAGATAGTGCACTATGTCTGAGGTCTGCCTGTCAGATAGTGCACTATGTCTGAGGTCTGCCTGTCAGATGGTGCACTATGTCGGAGGTCTGCCTGTCAGATAGTGCACTATGTCTGAGGTCTGCCTGTCAGATAGTGCACTATGTCTGAGGTCTGCCTGTCAGATAGTGCACTATGTCTGAGGTCTGCCTGTCAGATAGTGCACTATGTCTGAGGTCTGCCTGTCAGATAGTGCACTATGTCTGAGGTCTGTCTGTCAGATAGTGCACTATGTCTGAGGTCTGCCTGTCAGATAGTGCACTATGTCTGAGGTCTGTCTGTCAGATAGTGCACTATTGCTGAGGTCTGCCTGTCAGATAGTGCACTATTGCTGAGGTCTGTCTGTCAGATAGTGCGCTATTGCTGAGGTCTGCCTGTCAGATAGTGCACTATGTCTGAGGTCTGTCTGTCAGATAGCGCACTATGTCTGAGGTCTGCCTGTCAGATAGTGCAATATTGCTGAGGTCTGTCTGTCAGATAGTGCACTATTGCTGAGGTCTGCCTGTCAGATAGTGCACTATGTCGGAGGTCTGCCTGTCAAATAGTGCACTATTGCTGAGGTCTGCCTGTCAGATAGTGCACTATTGCTGAGGTCTGCCTGTCAGATGGTGCACTATGTCTGAGGTCTGCACGCCATCCTGGTTGATCTTGTGCAACAATCTGCGATATCTCTTTCAGCTGAAGTTCACCACAAAATAAACTTAATTGGAAGCCGGTAGAGTCTGTCACGCGGCTTTTGGTGATGTTTGTTCAGTAGCGCGCAGGTGATTGGTAGATTTGTCTTACAGAGACCCACAGTCTTCGGTATAGGCACAAATGAAGACTAACAAATATTAGGAGAACGGAACCAGAGAGCCAGATTTTAAAAAGTGGGGAGGACATGGGGTGAGCTACACACAGTAGCAATTATAGGACTCCTTGGCGTGAGTTGGTTGAGGGCCTATGCTCCACTGGGAGATATAGGGCTAAAGAGGAAAACTTTAGAACTAGCAAGCTGTCAGTTTCTATCGCCAGCCCCCGTTTGTACACATGGTCGATCCAAATACTTATTCTCTGGCCATTTCAATTTTTGAAAGAGAAAATCCTTACCTGTAACCGGTTTCAGAAATTATGTAAATAGTAACAAACAGTAAGGTGTATTATGTGCTCTAGCGTGACAAATTGTCATTTTCTGATTAAGAAACTTGGCATTTTACTTTCTAAACGTGACTCCATTATTCAGCGCAGAATTCATTGAAGGCCTATGCGGTAATGAAAGGGATTTGAACTGCAGTGCATTCAAGCTAAGCGACCTGATAGGGTAGCAACCGATGCCTGTACGTTCGGGTATTTGACACGAGAAGCCAACTTGTAACTGGCCACTATGTGATCAGTCGAAGACACATTTGCAGGTGAAATCCGCTGACAAAAGACGCCAAGGTGTACACTGTTATTCATAGATTACATCTGCAAGTTACATGGTTTTTACGATAATACACTCGCTCCCCCCCCCCCTAATCCGACCTAACAAGCAGGATGTCCCGGTAGTTGGTCGTATAACCTGCTGTTTGGTGGTACAAACTCAAGTCACGAGTGCAAGAATGATAAATTTACAAATACAAGTTGGGGGTCGGGGGGGGGGGGGGGGAGGGGGGGGTGTATACATTTTTATTCCTTTCTAGTGAGATCTAAGTCAGGGAGTCTCCAATCTTCTTCTTCACTTCCTCTGCTAACACTTAGTGTTGAGTTTGTCTTGTCAGGTAGTCTCGAACACAGACCTGCTGTCGCTATGGTAGAGTGTCTCCAGTTGTATCGCTCGAGAAGTTGAATAGAAGGATATAAACTCAGTATGACAAATAAAAGACAGAATGAGAGAAGAGAGAAGCTAAGGGGTATCGTTGATTGATTGGTATCACTATATGAACCATCTCTATCCTGTTCCACTTAAGGTGTTTTAAAGTATTGGCTGTTTACTATTGACGTTTAAAAAGCTCATTTAGTGACCACAGTCACATGACATCATTCATAAGGGTGAATTGTGTTTAAAAAAAAAAAATGAGAGGTCAAGGTAGCATTGAAGACAAATCTCCCCACGTGACGCCTTCTCGAATTTTAAATAGGGAGAGTGAGGCAGATTCGCCTTCCCCTGGGGGATGCGAAGATTGTCGCCAGAAAATTACCTCTGTGCAGGGAAACTCTAGTAAACGGTTGAAGTATGATATGCCGGTTAAGTACCGCAGTATTACTGAAAAGTAAAGTGTTTTTGACAATATGCCAAGAAGAAGGAAACGGAGAAAATCAAGCAGTAGGATGAAATTTCATCTCTTGATTGAGTTTCACTCTCATATTGTTTACAGCAATAAATATTTACAAACAGGCCGTTGGTTTTTGTCACCGACACGGCCTGGCAGAAACTTTTACACAGGATCATCTTTCGATGATTGCCGATAAACGTGTCTGGCTGGTCTCTGTAAAAAGACGATAAATTCAAAATTAAGTTTCTACGCAAGAAAGCCGCTGCATAAAAGTTGTCAACATCTTTAGCGCTGAAATTAAAACCTGATAATCAAAACAGGAAACTTGCTGTTTTTTTTTTTATGGAAAGCGGTTTATTGTTGGGAGATTAGCCGCCATATTGCAGTATGTTACCAGCTGTGAATTAGTTACCGATGTCAAACTGAATAAAATGAGTTATTATTCCAAACAAATTGTGTGAAGTGGCAGAAAGGAAGCGAACTAAAAGGTTTTTATTCAAAAATGCGGAATTAATCGTCGAAATAAACATGGACACATAGTTTATCAGGAAAGCGAAGTATATCCATGTTTGATATGGCCCACTGTTTAAATTTTATGTATGGAGTATCTGGTATAAGATGAAGCTGTTGTTTATCACCATCATCATCATCATATAGCAAGTCGTTTGCAGTGCATCGCTCTCACCAAAACGCAGTTAGGAATAATTCTTCATCCTTCGCCATCTCTCCGACAGGAAACTTGTTCAAACCCAGTGTATCTTTAATGTTTGGAACCCACTCAATCTGTTTGCCAGCCTCCTCCTCTTATTCTAGACACCATGTCTTTCATTGCTGTTGTGTCTAAAGTACTGTGAAGTTTGAAGTGGATAGTGTTTTATCTCGCTTATATGTGTGCACCTTGTTGGTTCATTGGATTACAATCAGATGCATTTCCATATCAAAGCAAATATCACAAATTAGTCGCATCTTACAACATACTTGTTAGGGCCAGCAGGTCTCCCTCTCCCCTCCCCCCTCTCCCAATCCCTCTCCTCTCCCTCTCCATCTCCCTTGCCTCTCCCCTTCCCCTAATAGAGCCATAGAAGCAACATGGCAACACTGCTCTTGATGATGATGACTGCCTGCCTTCGTAGACTTGGGTGGACACTGTTGTCACTAAAACACGAGCGGGCATGCACCTCAGAAGGGATCCAATAGCTAGTCAGAAGCACATCTAGCCAATTCTCTGCTATCAGTGCCAATCAGTGACATTAGAGCCCGGACAAGTAAATCGCTAGATGGCAGAGATATGGCAGCGAAAGCTGTAAATGCCACAGACGGACACTGGAGTAGAAATTATGAGATTAGGTGACTAGTGTTAACCCCACGCGCGGCTAGAGAATCACGGTACCAGGGATTACTGCGAGCTGCACTGCCTGGTTCTTCTTGACGAGAGACCCGATGCCAGGTCAAGAGGTCCACCCAAGACGGACTGATAGACAGTTTTCAAGGTTCCTGCAGAAACACAACCGTATCTGTATACTTTGACACAAATCGCCATTTCCCACCTGGAATAATCTTCTTCTTCTTGTCTGTACTCATGGAATGCCTGCCAGCCTCAGAGGAGGAAGGGATCTTTCGAATGGGCCTTTTAGTTCGCTTACTTTACAGTACTTCTTTATTTCTGCGGTCCGTGCTCTGCGTGGTCGACCTCTGGCCCTGTTAGGTCGTGTCTGTATAACACAGCTCTTTGTGGTGCCCTGCCCGTTGTTAGTGTGGTTACATGGCCAAACCATTTGATCTGCTATCTACCAATAATGTTCAGTTCTGGTTCTGCGCAGACTGATCCTGATATCGTCTGTCTGACATCGACCTTTCCTTGTCACACCTAGCATATTCAGTGTCTTTTCCTTAAACTGACCCAAGGACAAGCGTGGACGATCATACTTCTCCCCAAATAACCAAAACAGCCACTAACCAACCAAGCAACCAACCAACCAAGCCACCAATCAACCAAGCAACTAAGCAACCAACCAACTAAGCAATCAACCAACTAAGCAACCAACCAACCAACTAAGCAACCAACCAACCAACTAAGCAAGCAAGCAACCAACCAACTAAGCAACCAACCAAGCAACCTACCCACCAACCAAGCCACCAACCAACCAACTAAGCAACCAACCAACCAAGCAACTAACCAACTAACCAAGCCACCAACCAACTAAGCAACCAACCAAGCAACCAACCAACCAACCCACCAACCAAGCAACCAACCAACCAACCAACTACGCAACCAAGCAACCAGCCAAACAACAAAGCAACCAACTAAACAACCAACCTACCAACCAAGCAACCAACCCACCAACCAAATCACCAACCAAACAATCAACCAACCAACCCACTAACCAACCAACTAAGCAACCAGCCAACCAACTAAGCAACCAACCAACCAACCAACCCACCAACCAACCAACCCACCAACCAAGCAACCAACCAACCAACTAAGCAATCTAGCAACCAACCAACCAACTAAGCAACCAACCAAGCAACCAACCAATCAACCCACCAACCCAGCAACCAAGCAGTCAAACCTTCATACAACTGATCTATCATCATAACCTCCACAATCATCATTTACCCTGCCGATAAAAGTAGGCCGTCATGTTTCGCCATTACAATCACCAGAATCACAGATCGGGTCAGTGTGCTTGTCCCGCCCCATCTACATGGCTATGCCGCCCAGGTGTTTATCTCTTTGTCCACCTCTTTACTTTTTTCTATCAGTCTTACCAGTCGTTACCAAGTTCTCCAGTCCATTGCTTCTAATACCATGTTCGAACCCCCTCCTCCACCACCGTCGATCTGCATCTAATTTATCAATGAATCAATCAATCAATCAATCAATCCAAACGATGCAATCAATGAAACAACCAACCAACAAAAACAGTCGGTTGTTTGCGGTGTTTGTGCTCCTATCTTGCCAGCACAGGCTCTCATTAGAATCTTTGTACACATCAGCCATCCAATCTGGCTACATCCTAGGCAAGCTGTAGAGCTGTAGTCCTAAAAAAAACTCCTAAAACACGACAACCATATCACAAGTACGCGACAACCATATCACAAGAACATGACAACCATATCACAAGTACGCGACAACCATATCACAAGAACATGACAACCATATCACAAAAACGTAACAACCATATCACAAGAACGTGACAACCATATCACAAGAACATGACAACCAAATAACAAGAACATGACAACCATATCACAAGAACGTAACAACAATGTCACAAGAACATGACAACTATATCACAAGAACATGACAACCATATCACAAGAACACGACAACCATATCATAAGAACATGACAACCATATCACAAGAACATGTCAACCATATCACAAGAACATGACAACCATATCACAAGAACACGACAACCATATCACAAGAACGCGACAACCATATCACAATAACATGACAACCATATCACAAGAACATGACAACCATATCACAAGAACATGACAACCATATCATAAGAACATGACAACCATATCACAAGAACACGACAACCATATCACAAGAACGCGACAACCATATCACAAGAACATGACAACCATATCACAAGAACATAACCATATCACAAGAACATGACAACCATATCACAAGAACGCGACAACCATATCACAAGAACATGACAACCATATCACAAGAACATAACCATATCTCAAGAACATGACAACTATATCACAAGAACATGACAACCATATCATAAGAACATGACAACCATATCACAAGAACATGTCAACCATATAACAAGAACGTGACAACCATATCACAATAACATGACAACCATATCACAAGAACATGACAACAATATCACAAGAACGTGACAACCTTATCATAAGAAGGTGACAACCATATCACAAGAACATGACAACCATATCACAAGAACATGACAACCATATCACAAGAACATGACAACCATATCACAAGAACATTACAACCATATCACAAGAACATGACTACCATATCACAAGAACATGACTACCATATCACAAGAACATGACAACCATATCACAAGAACGTGACAACCTTATCATAAGAAGGTGACAACCATATCACAAGAACATGACAACCATATCACAAGAACATGACAACCATATCACAAGAACATGACAACCATATCACAAGAACATGACAACCATATCACAAGAACATGACAACCATATCACAAGAACATGACAACCATATCACAAGAACATGACAACCATATCACAAGAACATGACAACCATATCACAAGAACATGACAACCATATCACAAGAACATGACAACCATGCAGATTAGTCCTGTCTGTAGGAACACCTGGGCTAGACAATCTGATCATTGATGAAAGGCAACTGCCAAAAGCCTGACGTATGCAAGGCAGAAGACTTCCGGTGGAGGCCAAGATTTGCATGGCTGCCCATCAATTGCGGCGTGACACAGTTTGAATGATCCATGACAATCCACTTGTCTTTGTGAGGATAAGAAGGATGTTTACGTCAGCGATGTTCTTCAAGTCTTTGATAACGGCATGATCCAACCAGAAAAGTTCTTAGGGATGAGAGGTCAGCACATTTCCGAAAGTCTGGTCCTGTAGGCGCCTTGCCTCTCAGGCAGATGTTCCATGAGAACTGATACAACATTTAGCCACTTGCCTCTCAGGCAGATGTTCCATGAGAACTGATACAACATTTAGCCACTTGCCTCTCAGGCAGATGTTCCATGAGAACTGATACAACATTTAGCCACTTGCCTCTCAGGCAGATGTTCCATGAGAACTGATACAACATTTAGCCACTTGCCTCTCAGGCAGATGTTCCATGAGAACTGATACAACATTTAGCCACTTGCCTCTCAGGCAGATGTTCCATGAGAACTGATACAACATTTAGCCACTTGCCTCTCAGGCAGATGTTCCATGAGAACTGATACAACATTTAGCCACTTGCCTCTCAGGCAGATGTTCCATGAGAACTGATACAACATTTAGCCACTTGCCTCTCAGGCAGATGTTCCATGAGAACTGATACAACATTTAGCCACTTGCCTCTCAGGCAGATGTTCCATGAGAACTGATACAACATTTAGCCACTTGCCTCTCAGGCAGATGTTCCATGAGAACTGATACAACATTTAGCCACTTGCCTCTCAGGCAGATGTTCCATGAGAACTGATACAACATTTAGCCACTTGCCTCTCAGGCAGATGTTCCATGAGAACTGATACAACATTTAGCCACTTGCCTCTCAGGCAGATGTTCCATGAGAACTGATACAACATTTAGCCACTTGCCTCTCAGGCAGATGTTCCATGAGAACTGATACAACATTTAGCCACTTGCCTCTCAGGCAGATGTTCCATGAGAACTGATACAACATTTAGCCACTTGCCTCTCAGGCAGATGTTCCATGAGAACTGATACAACATTTAGCCACTTGCCTCTCAGGCAGATGTTCCATGAGAACTGATACAACATTTAAATCTCAGAAACTATTGTCAGGAGAGGTGGTAGCCTAGTGGCCAGACACTCAATGTCATTCTAAAGATCTTAGATTTGAATGAGCACCCATAAAAACGACACCGGCTCACTGGTCCACGCAGTCTAAATGGGTACAGGAAATGTCTTGGGAAATAAAAGCGGCCGGCATGATCACACATCGAGTGCCAGTGGTCTATCACAATATGAACCAGGCATCACATGTATTAAAGAGCTTCTACAGCGACACTGAATGATAATAGCCACTGCTGCCCATCAAGTATTGGATCGCAAACTGTTCCTCCCCACACCGCTTAAGGGCATAAGTGGAAACTCTTGATGAAGATGATGATATACCACTGCGCCAATGTGGTGATTAGGCTCTTGTACTTGTATTTACTTCTGATATTAGTCTCTAAACACAATATCAGTTACAGAGCCCAGTAAAGTGCTTCACAACTTCTGGCTCACAACTTCTACTAGTTAGTGCTTCCCAACTTCTGGCTCACAACTTCTACTAGTTAGTGCTTCCCTGGCTTACAACATCTGCTAGTTAGTGCTTCCCAACTTCTGGCTCACAACATCTACTAGTTAGTGCTTCCCAACTTCTGCCTCACAACTTCTACTAGTTAGTGCTTCACAACTTCTGGCTCACAACTTCTACTAGTTAGTGCTTCCCTGGCTTACAACATCTGCTAGTTAGTGCTTCCCAACTTCTGGCTCACAACATCTACTAGTTAGTGCTTCCCAACTTCTGCCTCACAACATCTGCTAGTTAGTGCTTCCCAACTTCTGCCTCACAACATCTGCTAGTTAGTGCTTCCCAACTTCTGCCTCACAACATCTGCTAGTTAGTGCTTCCCAACTTCTGCCTTACAACATCTGCTAGTTAGTGCTTCCCAACTTCTGCCTCACAACATCTGCTAGTTAGTGCTTCCCTATCTTCCACAACCTCATCCACCACACAGCTACAAGGAAACCAAAACAGCACTAAAGCAGTCTTTCAAGCGGGAGTGGAGAAGGCAGAATGGAGATTACAGACCAGAGAGTGACAGCATAAACAAACTCAACAGGAAAGAACAAACATCAATTTTTAGACTTCGGACTGGACACTGTGGTCTTCGAGCACACTTGTACAGGATAGGCATAAAAGAATCTGCTGCCTGTGATTGTGGAGCAGAAAGACAGACCCCTGAGCATATACTACAGTACTGCCCTAACCTCTCCCAGCAAAGACTGGGGATCTGGCCCAAAGGAGCCACATTGCAAGAGAAGCTATGGAGGACCGGTGGCGACCTCAAACGCACAATTCTATTTGTGACCCAGACGGGACTCAATGTTTAGCATGACTGATATCGAACGCAGAAGAAGAAGAAGAAGAAGAAGTGCTTCCCAACTTCTGCCTCACAATAACTACTAATTAGTGCTTCCCAACTTCTGCCTCACAACATCTGCTAGTTAGTGCTTCCCAACTTCTGCCTCACAACATCTGCTAGTTAGTGCTTCCCAACTTCTGCCTCACAACATCTGCTAGTTAGTGCTTCCCAACTTCTGCCTCACAACATTTACTAGTTAGTGCTTCCCAACTTCTGGCTTACAACCATGAAAAGGAGAGGGCAGGGCTGGAGGGGGTTGCGGGAAGGTATTTTAAAGAGAGAATGAGTTTAGCTTTTGGTTTCTCCACTAGGGAGACTTTAGACACCTTAATCATCACAACTACAAGTAGAAAGACAGCCAGCCAGTGTAAGACACTGCAGAAGGGGGTCATCCGTTTACACAGTGGAAGCTATTGCTCTGGTGAGACATCTTCACAGTAACAGACATTACATAGAGAGACATCTACACAGTGACAGACATTACATAGAGAGACATCTACATAGTGACAGACATTACATAGAGAGACATCTACACAGTGACATACATTACATGGAGAGACATCCACACAGTGACAAACATTACATGGAGAGACATCCACACAGTGACAAACATTACATGGAGAGACATCCACACAGTGACAGACATTACATAGAGAGACATCTACACAGTGACAGACATTACATAGAGAGACATCCACACAGTGACAAACATTACATAGAGAGACATCCACACAGTAACAGACATTACATAGAAAGACATCTACACAGTGACAGACATTACATAGAGAGACATCCACACAGTAACAGACATTACATAGAGAGACATCTACACAGTGACAGACATTACATAGAGAGACATCCACACAGTAACAGACATTACATAGAGAGACATCCACACAGTGACAAACATTACATAGAGAGACATCCACACAGTAACAGACATTACATAGAGAGACATCTACACAGTGACAGACATTACATAGAGAGACATCCACACAGTGACAAACATTACATAGAGAGACATCCACACAGTAACAGACATTACATAGAGAGACATCTACACAGTGACAGACATTACATAGAGAGACATCTACACAGTAACAGACATTACATAGAGAGACATCTACACAGTGACAGACATTACATAGAGAGACATCCACACAGTAACAGACATTACATAGAGAGACATCCACACAGTGACAAACATTACATAGAGAGACATCCACACAGTAACAGACATTACATAGAGAGACATCTACACAGTGACAGACATTACATAGAGAGACATCCACACAGTGACAAACATTACATAGAGAGACATCCACACAGTAACAGACATTACATAGAGAGACATCTACACAGTGACAGACATTACATAGAGAGACATCCACACAGTGACAGACATTACATAGAGAGACATCTACACAGTGACAGACATTACATAGAGAGACATCCACACAGTGACAGACATTACATAGAGAGACATCTACACAGTGATAGACATTACATAGAGAGACATCTACACAGTGACAGACATTACATGGAGAGACATCCACACAGTGACAGACATTACATGGAGAGACATCCACACAGTGACAAACATTACATAGAGAGACATCCACACAGTGACAGACATTACATGGAGAGACATCCACACAGTGACAGACATTACATGGAGAGACATCCACACAGTGACAAACATTACATAGAGAGACATCCACACAGTAACAGACATTACATGGAGAGACATCCACACAGTGACAGACATTACATAGAGAGACATCTACACAGTGACAGACATTACATAGAGAGACATCCACACAGTGACAGACATTACATAGAGAGACATCCACACAGTGACAGACATTACATAGAGAGACATCCACACAGTGACAGACATTACATAGAGAGACATCCACACAGTGACAGACATTACATAGAGAGACATCTACACAGTGACAAACATTACATGGAGAGACATCCACACAGTGATAGACATTACATGGAGAGACATCCACACAGTGACAGACATTACATAGAGAGACATCTACACAGTGACAGACATTACATAGAGAGACATCTACACAGTGACAGACATTACATAGAGAGACATCTACACAGTGACAAACATTACATAGAGAGACATCTACACAGTGACAGACATTACATAGAGAGACATCCACACAGTGACAAACATTACATAGAGAGACATCTACACAGTGACAGACATTACATAGAGAGACATCCACACAGTGACAGACATTACATAGAGAGACATCTACACAGTGACAGACATTACATAGAGAGACATCCACACAGTGACAGACATTACATAGAGAGACATCTACACAGTGACAGACATTACATAGAGAGACATCTACACAGTGATAGACATTACATGGAGAGACATCCACACAGTGATAGACATTACATGGAGAGACATCCACACAGTGATAGACATTACATGGAGAGACATCCACACAGTGACAGACATTACATGGAGAGACATCCACACAGTGACAGACATTACATGGAGAGACATCCACACAGTGATAGACATTACATGGAGACATTACACATTGGATAAAATAACACCAGTTAATATTATACAATAACACCAGTTAATATTAGACAATATCACCAGTTAATATTAGACAATATCACCAGTTAATATTAGACAATATCACCAGTAAATATTATACAATATCAACCAGATAATATTATACAATATGACTAGTTAATATTAAACATCACCATTTAGTATTTTACAGTATCCCCGGCTATATTGCACATTATTATGGTGATATTGAACAATATCCAAAGGCAAAACTAAGTTATTTTTTCACTCGTTTGTACATACACTTGTTTGTTTGTTTGTTTTGTTTGGGGTACTTTGCATTTTTCTGAGGAGGGAAAGGGGGGGGGGTGTAGCACGCATTTATATGGAAGTGGGCAGGCACAATCAAAAGATTGGGGCGGGATCAAGGGGTTTAAATCTTGTTTAAGGACTTAATAATAATCAAAGTAACTGATATTTTTTATTCTAATTAATATTATTTGTCGAATGGCAAAAAATAATATTATGTTTCAAAAAACATGGTTAGGAGTAATTACTTAATGCCCCCCCCCCCCCCCCCTTTTCCGCTTTCCACCAACACCCTCACTCACAGTTAAAATTTGAAGGAAGAATCTAGCCACCATCCCCATCAAAGGGGGGGGGGGGAGAATCTAGCCACCATCCCCATCAAAGGGGGGGGGGGGAGAATCTAGCCACCATCCCCATCAAAGGGGGGGGGAGAATCTAGCCACCATCCCCATCAAAGGGGGGGGGGGAGAGAAATCTAGCCACCATCCCCATCAAAGGGGGGGGGGGAGAATCTAGCCACCATCCCCATCAAAGGGGGGGGGGGGAGAATCTAGCCACCATCCCCATCAAAGGGGGGGGGGAGAATCTAGCCACCATCCCCATCAAAGGGGGGGGGAGAATCTAGCCACCATCCCCATCAAAGGGGGGGGGAGAATCTAGCCACCATCCCCATCAAGGGGGGGGGGGGAGAATCTAGCCACCATCCCCATCAAAGGGGGGGGGGGAGAATCTAGCCACCATCCCCATCAAAGGGGGGGGGGAGAATCTAGCCACCATCCCCATCAAAGAGAGGGGGGGGGGAGAATCTAGCCACCATCCCCATCAAAGGGGGAGGGGAGAATCTAGCCACCATCCCTATCAAAGGGGGGGGGGGAGAATCTAGCCACCATCCCCATCAAAGGGGGGGGGGGAGAATCTAGCCACCATCCCCATCAAAGAGAGGGGGGGGGAGAATCTAGCCACCATCCCCATCAAAGAGAGGGGGGGGGAGAATCTAGCCACCATCCCCATCAAAGAGAGGGGGGGGGGGAGAATATAGCCACCATCCCCATCAAAGGGGGGGGGGAGAATCTAGCCACCATCCCCATCAAAGAGAGGGGGGGGGAGAATCTAGCCACCATCCCCATCAAAGAGAGGGGGGGGGGAGAATATAGCCACCATCCCCATCAAAGAGAGGGGGGGGGGGAGAATCTAGCCACCATCCCCATCAAAGAGAGGGGGGGGAGAATCTAGCCACCATCCCCATCAAAGAGAGGGGGGGGAGAATCTAGCCACCATCCCCATCAAAGAGAGGGGAGGGGGGAGAATCTAGCCACCATCCCCATCAAAGAGAGGGGGGGGGGAGAATCTAGCCACCATCCCCCTCAAAGAGAGGGGGGGGGGAGAATCTAGCCACCATCCCCATCAAAGAGAGGGGGGGGGAGAATCTAGCCACCATCCCCATCAAAGAGAGGGGGGGGGGAGAATCTAGCCACCATCCCCATCAAAGAGAGGGGGGGGGGAGAATCTAGCCACCATCCCCATCAAAGAGAGGGGGGGGGAGAATCTAGCCACCATCCCCATCAAAGAGAGGGGGGGGGGAGAATCTAGCCACCATCCCCATCAAAGAGAGGGGGGGGGAGAATCTAGCCACCATCCCCATCAAAGAGAGGGGGGGGGAGAATCTAGCCACCATCCCCATCAAAGGGGGGGGGAGAATCTAGCCACCATCCCCATCAAAGAGAGGGGGGGGGAGAATCTAGCCACCATCCCCATCAAAGGGGGGGGGGAAATCTAGCCACCATCCCCATCAAAGGGGGGGGGGGAGAATCTAGCCACCATCCCCATCAAAGGGGGGGGGGGATAATCTAGCCACCATCTCCATCAAAGGGGGGGGGGAATCTAGCCACCATCCCCATCAAAGGGGGGGGGGAGAGATCTAGCCACCATCCCCATCAAAGGGGGGGGGGAGAATCTAGCCACCATCCCCATCAAAGGGGGGGGGGGAGAATCTAGCCACCATCCCCATCAAAGAGAGGGGGGGGAGAATCTAGCCACCATCCCCATCAAAGGGGGGGGGGAGAATCTAGCCACCATCCCCATCAAAGAGAGGGGGGGGGAGAATCTAGCCACCATCCCCATCAAAGGGGGGGGGGGAGAATCTAGCCACCATCCCCATCAAAGGGGGGGGGGGGAGAATCTAGCCACCATCCCCATCAAAGGGGGGGGGGAGAATCTAGCCACCATCCCCATCAAAGGGGGGGGGGGAGAATCTAGCCACCATCCCCATCAAAGAGAGGGGGGGGAAATCTAGCCACCATCCCCATCAAAGAGAGGGGGGGGGAATCTAGCCACCATCCCCATCAAAGAGAGGGGGGGGAGAATATAGCCACCATCCCCATCAAAGGGGGGGGGGAAAATCTAGCCACCATCCCCATCAAAGAGAGGGGGGGGGAGAATCTAGCCACCATCCCCATCAAAGAGAGGGGGGGGAGAATATAGCCACCATCCCCATCAAAGAGAGGGGGGGGGGAGAATCTAGCCACCATCCCCATCAAATAAAAGGGGGGGGAGAATCTAGCCACCATCCCCATCAAAGAGAGGGGGGGGGAGAATCTAGCCACCATCCCCATCAAAGAGAGGGGGGGGGAGAATCTAGCCACCATCCCCATCAAAGAGAGGGGGGGGAGAATCTAGCCACCATCCCCATCAAAGAGAGGGGGGGGGAGAATCTAGCCACCATCCCCATCAAAGAGAGGGGGGGGGGAGAATCTAGCCACCATCCCCATCAAAGAGAGGGGGGGGGGAGAATCTAGCCACCATCCCCATCAAAGAGAGGGGGGGGGAGAATCTAGCCACCATCCCCCCATCAAAGATAGGGGGGGGGGAGAATCTAGCCACCATCCCCATCAAAGAGAGGGGGGGGGGTGAGAATCTAGCCACCATCCCCATCAAAGAGAGGGGGGGGGGGGAGAATCTAGCCACCATCCCCATCAAAGAGAGGGGGGAGGAGAATCTAGCCACCATCCCCATCAAAGAGGGGGGGGGGAGAAATCTAGCCACCATCCCCATCAAAGAGGGGGGGGGAAGAATCTAGCCACCATCCCCATCAAAGAGGGGGGGGGGAGAATCTAGCCACCATCCCATCAAAGAGGGGGGGTGGGGGAAGAATCTAGCTACCATCCCCATCAAAGAGGGGGGGGGGGGGAAGAATCTAGCCACCATCCCCATCAAAGAGGGGGGGGGGAAGAATCTAGCCACCATCCCCATCAAAGAGGGGGGGGGGGGTAAAAGTGCCTGAGCTCCCAGATGCCCCTGTTTACACTCAAACTGTAAATTGTGTCTGAGAGGCCGAACCATCTGGGCCAAGAACTGGCGCACTCAGCTGGAACACCTTAGGCTTTCATACACATTTTGTTTTGATCGTGGCAGGTTTAAACAAAATTGTGTATTTAAAGATGATAGATTGAAATCAAAAGTACTTTGCCCCAGTTTACTGTTTGGTTGATTCCAGAACCAACTTTCTGACTCTTCTGTACTGGCATTCAGGCTGTGTCAGCTCTGGGGGTGGGGGGGATGCTGTTTCAGCTCTGGGGGTGGGGGGGGGGGGGGGCTGTTTCAGCTCTGGGGGTGGGGGGGGGTGGATGCTGTTTCAGCTCTGGGGTGGGGGGGGTGGATGCTGTTTCAGCTCTGGGGGGTGGGGGGGGGGGGGGGAGGGGGGGTGGATGCTGTTTCAGCTCTGTGGGTGGGGGGGGGGGTGGATGCTGTTTCAGCTCTGGGGGTGGATGCTGTTTCAGCTCTGGGGGTGGATGCTGTGTCAGCTCTGGGGGTGGGGGGGGGGGGGGTTTGGATGCTGTTTCAGCTCTGGGGGTGGGGGGGGGGGGTGGATGCTGTTTCAGCTCTGGGGGTGGATGCTGTTTCAGCTCTGGGGGTGGATGCTGTGTCAGCTCTGGGGTTGGGGGGGGGGGGGTGGATGCTGTTTCAGCTCTGGGGGTGGATGCTGTTTCAGCTCTGGGGGTGGATGCTGTTTCAGCTCTGGGGGTGGATGCTGTTTCAGCTCTGGGGGTGGATGCTGTTTCAGCTCTGGGGGTGGATGCTGTGTCAGCTCTGGGGGATGGATGCTTTCTCGGGGGAAGCTGGTGATGTTGGAGGGGGGGGGGGGGATTGGACTGGAGAGTACCTTTACCACCGGAAGTAGGTTTTGGGCTGATCTCTGTGGTCAAGTGGTGGAATTGTGAAGGTCTGAAATGATGAAACGATCGATTGGTGAAGTTGCTATGTAATGCAATGGATATCGTGACAAACCTGCAAGTGGACACCCATTATATAATTTCAGCACTTGTAACTGGATCATTATCTTCTATATTTTCGTCGGATGGCTTATCGGGCACGCCAGAGAAGGGACGAAAACTGATTTTTCCGGCGAATATCAAACACAGATTGCAACGAAAAATTAGAACGAATTTGAAAAAAGACGAATATTGGGATTATGTTGGATTTCCACTGAACATATCTTCTTCACTTATGTCCCCTTGCTCTGATATAGCGTTTAAGTGTTTCCTTCAATTATCTCCCCTTATTTTATTATAGCGCAGTTAGCATCTACACCTCACGCCATTTGCTGCGAGAGACAGAGCATCTATGGGTATGCTCGGTGTGCTATGATATCGATTCTTAAATCAGTTATCTATCTTATTTTGGTCTGATACTGTGGATAAACACTGGCTTACTCCCCCTCCACCCCCACCCCTCCCCAACCTGTGATTAAAATAATTACTGCGACTGATTTAAGCAAAGCTAAAATTAGCTGAGACCGAAAAGTATCCGCTGACAAAGTGACAAGACAGACATCAATCACTGGTGCCGCCATATTAAGTTACACTGGGGCGATAGCTCGCGTGTAGGCCAGGTTGCCGGTTATAGCAGTGGGTGATGTTGCTAGTGGTTGCCGGTTGTAGCAGTAGGTGATGTTGCTAGTGGTTGTCGGTTGTAGCAGTGGGTGATGTTGCTAGAGGTTGTCTTTTGTAGCAGTGGGTGATGTTGCTAGAGGTTGTCTTTTGTAGCAGTGGGTGATGTTGCTAGAGGTTGTCGGTTGATAGCAGTGGGTGATGTTGCCAAAGGTTGCCGGTTGTAGGTGCTGCTATTGATTCTTCTTCTTCTTCTTCTTCTTCTTCTTCTTCTTCTTCTTCTTCTTCTTCTTCTTCTTCTGCTTCTGCTGCTTCTTCTTCTTCTTCTTCTTCTGCTTCTTCTGCTTCTTTTTCTTCTTCTTCTTCTTCTTCTTCTTTTTTTCTTCTTTTCTGCTTCTTCTTCTTCTTCTTCTTCTTCTCTTCTTCTTCTTCTTCTTCTTCTCTCTTCTTCTTCTTCTTCTTCTTCTTTCTTCTGCTTCTTCTGCTTCTTCTTCTTCTTCTGCTTCTTCTGCTTCTGCTTCATCTTCTTCTTCTTCTTCTTCTTCTTCTTCTTCTTCTTCTTCTTTCTTCTTCTTCTTCTTCTTCTTCTTCTTCTTCTTCTTCTTCTTCTTCTTTTTTCTTCTTCTTCTTCTTCTTCTTCTTCTTCTTCTTCTCTTCTTCTTCTTCTTCTTCTTCTTCTTCTTCTTCTTCTTCTTCTGCTTCTTCTGCTTCTGCTTCTTCTGCTTCTTTTTCTTCTTCTTCTTCTCTCTTCTTCTTCTCTTTCTTCTTCTTCTTCTTCTTCTCTTTTTCTTCTTTTTCTGCTTCTTCTTCTTCTTCTTCTTCTTCTTCTTCTTCTTCTTCTTCTTCCTGCTTCTTCTGCTTCTTCTGCTTCTTACTTCTGCTTCTTCTTCTTCTTCTTCTTCTTCTTCTCTTCTTCTTCTTCTTCTTCTTCTTTCTTCTTCTTCTTCTTCTTCTTTTTCTTCTTTCTTCTTCTTTCTTCTTCTTTTTCTCTTCTTCTTCTTCTTCTTCTTCTTCTTCTTCTTCTTCTTCTTCTTCTTCTTCTTCTTCTTCTTCTTCTTCTCCTTCTTCTTCTTCTTCTTCTTCTTCTTTTTCTTCTTCTTTTCTTCTTCTTTCTTCTTCTTCTTCTTCTTCTTCTTCTTCTTCTTCTTCTTCTTCTTCTTCTTCTTCTTCTTCTTCTTCGTATTCACTGGCTGTACACTCTGGCGGAAAACACTACCTGACTTAATTCCTGTTCCAGATTTTCAGTGTCGCGTGCACCTACGTTCTACAGATATAAATATTTTGTATGCCCACTCTTGGCTCCTTGCTTCCTGGGTAGATACATGCCGACTTCGAAGGATGCCCCTAATAAGTCGACTCCTACGACATGCTTGTTTGGGTAGGCAGTGGTTCTATTCTTGGAACCCATGTTGTGAGAATGGAACGTAAGCCTTATGGTTTATTTAATCTGGACTATGAGAGTCTTAGCTAATGGGCCTTTCGGGAGACCGTCACTGCGGGAGACATGCAGCAATTTCAGTCGAGCCCTACGTACTTTAAATGACGTATCCCTGTCCATCAAAGGTCCAAATATGGCTATTTTTTTTTTTTACAATTTCATAAACATCACAGAGCGGCCTTATTTGGCACGTCACAGACCAGCCTTATTTGGCACGTCACAGACCGGCCTTATTTGGCACGTCACAGACCGGCCTTATTTGGCACGTCACAGACTGGCCTTATTTGGCACGTCACAGACCAGCCTTATTTGGCACGTCATGCAATATCTGCGTACGTCTTGGTCGTCTACTGACGCAGGTGTGTTTATGCACACAGGAGAACAAAGCTAAGAGAACCGAGCTGGCAGACCGTGTTTGCACAACCAGAAAAGTTTACTTTCCTTTACCTGATTGGGGAAACCGAACTCAAATATCGTCTCTAGGGGGTCATAAATCTGAAAGTATTTACCTCTCAACGGTATCAGCTGCAACCGGAAACATGATGCTCAAAGCCAGCAAAAACTGAAAGGGGCAGGGGCCATAATCTGGCTGCACAGTTTTGATGGCAAAGATGGCGAGTGTC
The DNA here is from genome assembly GCA_905116865.2 of Candidula unifasciata. Lineage (NCBI taxonomy): Eukaryota > Metazoa > Mollusca > Gastropoda > Stylommatophora > Geomitridae > Candidula > Candidula unifasciata. Next base: position 9,751 of record CAJHNH020000326.1, on the reverse strand, counting down.
TGGTTACCTGGTGTGACAGTTGTCGCGGATTGAGACAGCGGAAACGGATCAAGATCGCGGAAGGATTTCAACTTGACAGTGCAGAAACGTCGTCCATCGCATCGTTGTCTTCTGTTCTGCGTCTTTTTGTACCGTGTCTTATCAGACTGAACAATGCAGCATCACACATGCACACACACACACACACACGCGCGCGCGCACACACACGAGCGCACACACACACACACAAACATATATATTCTAAAGCTATGTTTCCCCATTGTAAATTTGAACAAAGAAGACAAAAACATTAGATTGCACAATTTGTTGTCTGGCATATTTCGCTGTATCTCGTCATGTGCATACTACAGTAACAATTACACAAATGAGTGAATCCTTTATAACCGAAGTACAATTTTAACCACGATCAAACATGACTGCCTGTTTTTGCCAGGGCAGCCGTAAAGACTGAACCATGTCTTTCTGAATACAGAGTTCCGAGCGCAGGTGACGAATCGCGGAAGCTTAGAGAAATCTTAGCGTTCTGCCATAGGTACCTAGATAAACTTCCGAACTTGTCCTAAAATAACGCAATCAACTTTTATTGATACATTTATTTATATTGATATTAACATTGATTAAAGTTTCTTGTCTGTTCAAGCTGAGGCCAATAGATCACTTTCCACCACCACGGTATCTATCAATACCTGTAATTCTTTCTGTCTAGTATGTCCCAGTAGGATCACGAATGAATGAACAGTATTTGACAGATATTACGTTCCTCGTCTTAGTCACCGCGGCATGTGTGAATAACTTATGCACGTCTACCAACAATGAACCTTGTGTGTGCGCGCGTGTTTGTGTGTGTGTGTGTGTCTGTTGCGATTAATTAACTTAAATCAAACCGACAATAAGCTTGCTAGCTACACGTCTGTGGGGTCTATGGAAGTAACACTTGTGAATTTCCTGTTATCGTTATTTTTCTCACTAGGCAAATGTTATTTTCTATGACTAAAAGATGTGGAGAGTCCTATCCCGTTTTCTGTCTCTTTCACGTAGTTTATCGCCCCTTGTCTTTCCAGCAGTTTATCGCCCCTTGTCTTTCCAGCAGTTTATCACCGCTTGTCTTTCCATCAGTTTATCGCCCCTTGTCTTTCCAGCAGTTTATCTCCCCTAGTCTTTCCAGCAGTTTATCTCCCCTTGTCTTTCCAGCAGTTTATCTCGTTCTGTTTTGAAGTAACTATTATTTCCTTCAATATATTTTTTTTTCGTCAAGTATCAGTCGTTCTCTGTCCTTTTTCTGTGACTTATTCTTTCTTCTGCAGTATCTCTCCTTCTCACTGATCCCGTTAATTTTGAAAAGCAGGAGACTGTTGTGGGTGAGTAGTGCAAGACTATTACAGATTGGATGTATCAAGAACACTGTCAACTGGGGTTTGTGGGTTCAAAACCTGGTACGACACATATCAAGGCCTCCGACTAGAGGCTTCGGTTTCGATCGAAGCTGTGATCACGCCACGCCGCACACATTCCGTCATAGCTGTGACTATGGCACGGTGTACACATTCCGTCACAGCTGTGACTATGGCACGGTGTACACATTCCGTCACAGCTGAAATACTTTGATTTTTTTCAAGTCGGCACAAGTTCGTCCATAGTAGTCGAAATGTGAGAGTAGAACAATGTGAATGATCCATAACTTTCAAGTTCACAAATTTTAACAAAATGTCTATTCAACTATGTTACCCCCCATCTTGCTTCGTATGTATTTTATTTCAAGCCGGACTCGATCAGGAGTTTCCTCGTTGTTTATCTTTTGTGTGACCCGGGCATTGCCTTGGTCACAGTCATCGCTCTACGACACAAACACAAGACACCATAAAACCCTAGTTTTGTTGGGAGTTCACTACATACTTCCAGTTTGAATGTCTATTGTCTCGCATTTGTTCACGCCAAAAGCTAGATACATTTTTAGTCAAAAGCTGTAAGTACGGCCAAGATAATAGAACTCTCTCCCCCAGTGGGTCCTGGGTCGAGTAATCCAAGCGCCTGGAATTGCTGTATCACTCAAAGGTTACTAACCTCCATTATTTGTTTGAAAAAAAAACTTTTCTAGATCGGGGATGTTTAGAATTATCAGGAAAATGTTGATTAGATTAAAAACAAAAAATTGCCGTCTCCACAAAAGTTGGTAGCACTGGAAATGGGAATCGCCTGTGGGGAGTCATGGGCTTGAGGTTCCAACCTCTTTCATGGCGCATGCTCGCTGGCAACAGTGCTCATGACTGCGTGAAATCACTTGACTACCCACGCACTCACAAACTCCTACACACATGAACTCCCTCTCTCTCTCTGTCTCTCTGTCTCTCTCTCTCACACACACAACCCCACCCACACACACACACACGCGCACACACACACTCACACACCACACACACGCAGTGCTGAAATCTCTCTATGCCGGGACAACAATGTGAGAAAAATCGGTTCTGGGATACCAATCTGACAACAATCTGTCCCGGGTGTCTTCCTGTATCTCATTTCCTGGTGTCACAACATGTCACAACATGTTCCAGTTTTTCTTTTCTCAAAATAAAGATGACAAATGACTTCTGCCATTTGTTGATGTTTGTGATCCATATCTTCGCGCTTTTGCAATTTTTTTTTATAATTACACCCGTCTATGTGAGACAGGTGGAGAAATGTTTTGCAAAGCTGTAGGAGATTTAAAAAAAAAACACACACGCAGCGACTGGAAAATAAGGGGATACTAGAAACTAGGAATGTGGACAAGCCGTAGGTTTGATCACCACAGCAAGATTGTATGACAGTGACTGATGTCGATTTCGCCATGGCATTCAGGTTTTTTAAACAAATGGAGACATGTCTCTTTTGTAACAAACAGCCTTATTTGGAGGCCAGCTCTAGCCCTATGTGCCTTTGCATGTCCTCTGATGCAGACTCAGACCCCCCCCCCACCCCGCCCCACCCCTGGCAATATTTGGATGCAAATCAATGGCTATTAACTGATTTCTCTGAACAATTAAGTCGTCGACTAACTCAATTGTTCTCGGTATAAAACAACATTTTACTCATTTTCCCAACGCCACCTTTGAGCCACAATCTCTCACTACCAATTTATTGACTCACCCACTCTGACAACCTACATAGTGACCCACTCACTCTGACAACCCACACAGTGGTTTACCACTCACACAACTCCAAAATCCTGGAGCCAAAGAAATGAGAGAGAGCGAGAGAGGGGGGGGGGAGAGAGAGAGGGAGAAAGAGCTAGAGGGGTGGAGAGAGAGAGAGGGAGAGAGGGGGAGAGGAGTGGAGAGGGAGGGAGAGAGGGGAAGAGAGAGAGAGAGAGAGAGAGAGAGAGAGAGAGAGAGAGAGAGAGAGAGAGAGAGAACCATTCCACATAGTGTATGGTACAGCAACGACTACAAACAAACGCACATAATTGACCGAATCATTCATCCCGTCATTTGAACAGCTGTACATCAAAGGGACATCACCATTGACCGAATCATTCATCCCGTCATTTGAACAGCTGTACATCAAAGGGACATCACCATTGACCGAATCATTCATCCCGTCATTTGAACAGCTGTACATCAAAGGGACATCACCATTGACCGAATCATTCATCCCGTCATTTAAACAGCTGTACATCAAAGGGACATCACCATTGACCGAATCATTCATCCCGTCATTTGAACAGCTGTACATCAAAGGGACATCACCATTGACCGAATCATTCATCCCGTCATTTAAACAGCTGTACATCAAAGGGACATCACCATTGACCGAATCATTCATCCCGTCATTTGAACAGCTGTACATCAAAGGGACATCACCATTGACCGAATCATTCATCCCGTCATTTGAACAGCTGTACGTCAAAGGGACATCACCATTGACCGAATCATTCATCCCGTCATTTAAACAGCTGTGCGTCAAAGGGACATCACCATTGACCGAATCATTCATCCCGTCATTTAAACAGCTGTACGTCAAAGGGACATCACTATTGACCGAATCATTCATCCCGTCATTTAAACAGCTGTGCGTCAAAGGGACATCACCATTGACCGAATCATTCATCCCGTCATTTGAACAGCTGTACGTCGAAGGGACATCACCATTGACCGAATCATTCATCCCGTCATTTGAACAGCTGTATGTCAAAGGGACATCACCATTGACCGAATCATTCATCCCGTCATTTGAACAGCTGTATGTCAAAGGGACATCACCATTGACCGAATCATTCATCCCGTCATTTGAACAGCTGTACGTCAAAGGGACATCACTATTGACCAAATCATTTATCCCGTCATTTGAACAGCTGTATGTCAAAGGGACATGTCATCGTTACCATTTAATTTCGTCCTTTTTAGGACGAAATTTTTTGTTATTTGAAGCCCCACCCTGGCTTTTGCCAGGGGCCGCAATATAGGCAGGCCATAAATATGGCCAAATGTCTGAACGCGGTTTCTGGGACCTCTCCACGGCGATCCTCATCCACATGGTGGCACTTTGTGTCATCGGGTGTTTATCGCTTGTGTGATGTCCTGGTGGGGTAGAAAGTCAGTCAGTCAGTCAAAGGGACATCACCACCGCGTCTCCAAATCCAGCTAGGAGTCTTATCAGGTAGCTTTAAAAAGTATATTTGCAGTATCAAAAATCCCTGTCCAACTTCTTGAAGCTGACTGGTATATGGTGCTCGCTCTATAGTTTCTATAGACCATGTGGCGCTTGATGGGTTCAACGGGCAACATTAAACTAGAACTCTGGACTTTTCACTACTTTTCCAGGTATTCAATTAAGTTTGGATCAGCATTGAAGAACATGTAGACAACAACAACAACACAACAACAACAATAACAACCCTTGCAATGATGAGGAATTGAACACACTACCATCGCTTGGTAGGAGAGCCTGATAGACATCTCAATGTTCATATGTATGTTAAATACTTGCGACAATCTAAACTTTAAATGCAAACAAGAGCCACAGGCAGCTGTAGACAAGTAGACAAAGTGACTGACTGGTGTGCAGAGATGGGTGCTGTCATCAACTCAGAAAAGGCGGCTGTTTTTTTATTCTCACTTGTCACGATACGATCTCAGTGATTCCAGAAGTTAGTACTTGTAATAAGTTCTTCTGGTTATTGAGAGACAAGAGACTATGCCCTTAAACCAAATGTTACTTTAAACCGTATTGATTTAAACGTTTCCAGTCCTTAGTCCAGACAAAGCGACTAAGTCTTTGGTAATATTACCTAAAACTTTACACTGTAGCTAGGAATTCTATTCTCATGCCAGTGTCAGAATGTTATCTCCTGACCAGACTGTAGAGGCCAGCGAACGGGGAACTTAGCATCACACCTGAGCTGGACCGTAGGTCATAAAGATTACCTAACACAGATTGAGCGGATTCTAGACATAGAGGCGACGAGAAGTTTAAAGTTTAACACGTCAGTGTAATTCTGGGGAGAACAGGTGTTTGGCTATTAGGAATGTTTTATCTTGGTCAAGGTCGTACTGTAGGCCGTTCACTGTGAGTGACAGGTCACTGGTTAGCCAATTTGATTTGATAGGTACTTCAGAGGCGGAGCTTACACCATCATCTTGAGGGTTGGGTAAAAACTAAGGAAAGGGAGGAGTTTAATTTGGACAATAGATTGATACTTATACTTCGAGCCTGTGGAATTCCCGTCATTAATCGCAGCCTGCCGGCAAACAAACATAGGTCGACGTAAAGGTATATTTTACTGTCGTACTCTGGTTTGGCGATAGATGGAAAAGTTCCCAGGTGAGAGAAAATATTAATTTTAATCTTGTATACATAGGTTAGGGAGTTAAGCTTAGTCTATACTACCTTTTCCTAGTTTGTCTGCACATTCTGCTTGAAATAGTTCTGTGTGAGTATTCAGTATCTCAAGTTAGGGAACTGCTAAACTATTCCTATTTCCTGTATGTTTGTGTCACATGTTTTTCAGTGTATGTTTTCATGTGGATAAAATAAGATGTGAACAAGGACATTTGCTATAATGAAATGTAATTATATTGTTTCCATGATCAGCCAAAATATGAGTTTGGACTGTGGGAAATCATGCCCATATGTGCAGGGATGCTGCTACGTTTTGTGTGCCCACCATGTGCTCACTTAATGTGTTCACCTGAACAGGGGATTTATAACCCCAGGGGAAGGATGATGGGTGTATAGAATTCACGGTCACTGAAAGATAATATTCAGGACAGCGTGCACATATAAATTGTTTGCGGGTTCAGCACATAACCTGCGCCACATGTTTATGTCAAATCTATGTCAGCCAATTCGAAGTCTGAGTGAAGACGGACAACAGACTTAAAAAGTCAACTATCATGACATAGCATTTGAGGGAAGGCAGGATATGTGACGCCCATGTAAGACAAAAGACCTTCAGACTAGACTGGAGAGGATGTGGAATATGAGGAGGAGTGATGGGCTATATTTTATTATTCTATGTTATATTAATTGATACATGTATTCTTAGTGTAAGTCAAGATACTACACGTATGTGTTTTGTTTCCATGATTACAGCGCCCATGTGACGATCAGTCCATGAAAGAGACTACATTGTGTTAGACTCGGCCAGCTGGGAACGAGGTGGAGAACGAGGTGGAGAACGAGGTGGAGAACGATGTGGAGAACGAGGTGGGAAGGAAGTGGAGAATAAGCTGAAACAGGCAGACAACAGGCAAGGAAGAGTTGGACAAGCTTGACAGTTCCTCACGGCTGTCAGAGGCTTATAAGTTGAGTTAACCCCTTTATGTTAACCTTTTATCATCATTATCATACCACTCTAAACCCCGAGCTGTTTGTCTCGCTGAAGCGTATCACTTTCATTAACCAGTCACTGTTTGTGTAAATCAACAAACTGGTAATTTCATTGTAGTAAATAAAGCTGTATGTCAAGTTTTAAACTACATAGTTTGTTAAATTCCAAATGTCTGTTCTTACATGTTTAATTAAACTGTTAGGATAGAATACCATTTGGTGGGGGCTCAATAAATAATATAATAATTCTTTAATTATTCATAAAAACACCGGGAGAAGGTAGATGACGGAGGAATCACTTGCCCTGTCTAATAATTCATTAAGTATGATAGACATCTAAAATTCCTTGCCTTCTCTTGTGGGTACCAAGTGCAGCTAATGTTAAAGTACTTAACGAGCCAATATGGCTGTTTTCTTGGATATCCAGGACTTTGTCTGAGAGCAACATAGCTCAGATTTTAGTTCGGTTAATCTGGTGGAGGGAATGTGTTGAGAGGACCATCCCTATTCAACAACATAAACATTTAAACCACGCGTCACGTCACATCACTTCTGCTTCTTTTCTTATTTTTCTTCTCCTCCTCTTACACCTTGTACCTCATCGAAGTGTCTGGACAATAGAATTGTAACAGCCAATGTTCCAAGCCTCACAGTTAATGACAAAAAGACCTGGGTATCATTTGCGACAGAAGCCTGTCCTTCAAGGATCACGTGAAAGCAGTTATGGTGAAATGACGAAAAGGACTTAATGCTCTCAAGATTATGGCAGCAATGGACATGGAACAAAGAATGATGTTTACAATGTTAATTTAACGTTCTTCAAGTCGTAGTTATATTTACAAAGTCTGCTACAACTGCAGCCAGTTTAAAACGCCTCCTGTGCTGTAAATATCCCGAAAACTATACTTTTACTTTCAACGTCTCATGTACTGTAAATATCGCTAAAACTATGCTTATACATTCAACGTCTCTTGTGGTGCAACTACCTTACATATCAATTCATGATTAACAAACAACTCATATATTTGAATGTCTTTGATATACTTATTGTTAATGTCAATCATATCCCTTAATTGTTAAACGCCGTGTGTATTGTGAATATTAGGCATCCGAGTTTTCATTTCAACCGCCATATTTAAATGCCTTGAATATGTCACGTGCCTCCAATCCATTCAGTATCATTCAAACGTCTCCGACTTTGTAAATATCTCGCTTATCATATGTCATGATTTACCGACTCCTGTCTATTGTAAACACACCGCTTGTCACATTTTACGGTCCAAGCTCCCAAATTTAATTACTTTTGATATCTTTAGTGTCTCTGACATAGTCTCCTGCAGCCAAGGTGGCACAGTCGCTGAAACTCTTGCCTCTGTTTGAGCCATCGTCGAGGCGGTATCTAGAGGGATCCGGATTAAACTTGGCAACAGGGATTATTTTCACAAGTGCATGCCGCATCAGCCATCAAGTGTCGGTTGGTGAAAATCTGCATACACTCAAGCCAGTCGATAGGACGAACAGAGTTCTCTAGCGACTCTTAGATGTGTGATCAGTGATGGAGATATCCGATGTTAGAAATCATCTTGACAGAACTGCTGCCTTGTCGGCAGATATGGGGTTTGTTAAGTCAGAGAATCGGTCGATCATTGCACATGGGAAGAGTCCGTAAGCGCTTGGATTCCCGCAGGTCCCAGGGTGTACTGGCACACAAATGAAACATTCCTGTCAAACAGTGGGGATAGGGGCCCAGTGAAGAGAGACTCTAGGTGGAGAGCTAGGGAAGCAGGTTTACACCAGCAGGCGGATAAAGGGTGATGGCGCAGATCTGGGGTAACACCGCAACCTAATTAACCAGACAGCGATGAGCCGTGAGAGCAAACGAAAGAAAGACACATCTTGTCCACGACAGCAACACTAGAACTTCTTTCTCGGATGTGTTGATATCCAGAAACCATGACTTGTTGACCCTGGGGCTTGATACTATGAATATCACAATCCTTCGGTCTTGATTCCATGATAGATACCGTAAATCTGGGAGAAATGTGGCTTTTCTGTATACTCCGGGACCACACGGAGTTCGTCACCCGGTCGCCGCGAAGTTAAGGTTTAACCAACTGCGCTAGAGAGCCGAGCATCGGATGTTTAAACTGGTGTGATTGCTTGTGTGTTCTCCTCTACACATCCAGGTATACTGCTGCCCTGTACACACACACATGCCCTCCACACATCCATGTACACACAGCTGTCCTCCACACATCCATGTACACACACATGCCCTCTACACATCCATGTACACACAGCTGCCATCTACACATGCCATCTACACATCCATGTACACACACACATGCCCTCCACCCATCCGTGTACACACACACACGCCCTCCACACATCCATGTACACAGAGCTGTCCTCCACACATCCGTGTACACACACAGCTGTCCTCCACACATCCGTGTACACACACAGCTGTCCTCCACACATCCGTGTACACACACAGCTGTCCTCCACACATCCGTGTACACACAAGTCTCCTCCACACATCCGTGTACACACACAGCTGTCCTCCACACATCCGTGTACACACACAGCTGTCCTCCACACATCCGTGTACACACACAGCTGTCCTCCACACATCCGTGTACACACAAGTCTCCTCCACACTAGCACTGACTGGACCACATAAAACACAAACACTGACAACTAAAGGATCTAATAATAAATTTTATTGAAGAGCAATTCTTCATTTCTAAAAACCAGACTTTTCAAAACATGAAGAGCCCAACTTTCTTCAGCTTCATGCAGTCTTAACATTTTCCTGCCTCAAGATGAGTGCAGTATTACCTTGATGTGCATGATGAGTGCAATATTACTTTGCTGCGCATGATGAGTGCAATATTACCTTGCTCCACAAAGAGTGCAATTTCCCCTTCCACGAAGAGGC
>CAJHNH020000325.1:222500-290457 GCA_905116865.2 Candidula unifasciata | reverse complement strand
CAAATTTACCTGGTCAAAGGGCCCCGCTCAGTCTCTACAGTCTGGTCAGGAGATAACATTCTGACACTGGCATGAGAATGCAATCTAACATCCCTAGTCTGAACCAGCGGGCTGTATTACGTAGTGTTGGGTAATTTTAAACAAAGCGCAGTGGCTTGTCTCGAAGAAGGACTGGTAACAATTTAAATCTGTGCGGTTTGAAGCAATATTAGGATAAAGCGCAGAGTAAATATAATTCTGTCTCTTTAGAACCAGAAGAACTTATTACAAGTACTAACTTCTGGAACCACTGAGATCGTTTCGTGACAAAGAAGAAGAAGAAGAAGAAGAAGAAAAAGAAGAAGAAGAAAAAGAAGAAGAAGAAGAAGAAGAAGAAGAAGAAGAAGAAGAAGAAGAAGAAGAAGAAGAAGAAGTAGAAGAAGAAGAAGAAGAAGAAGAAGAAGAAGAAGAAGAAGAAGAAGAAGAAGAAGAAGAAGAAGAAGAAGAAGAAGAGGAAGAAGAAGAAGAAGAAGAAGAAGAAGAAAGAAGAAGAAGAAGAAAAAGAAAAAGAAGAAGAAGAAGAAGAAGAAGAAAAAGAAGAAGAAGAAGAAGAAGAAAGAAGAAGACGAAGAAAAAGAAAAAGAAAGAAGAAGACGAAAAAGAAGAAGAAGAAGAAGAAGAAGAAGAAGAAGAAGAAGAAGAAGAAGAAGAAGAACTTGCAGGCTCCATAAAAATAAGCTGGATCTGTAAAAGCAATCTTCATGTTCCAGAAGTAAGGACACATACACACACACACACACACTCACACACACACACACACAACAGAAAGCAAAGAAGAAAATGATAATGATGATGATGATAAAGCAGCAGCAGAAGAAGAAGAAGAAGAAGAAGAAGAAGAAGAAGAAGAAGAAGAAGAAGAAGAAGAAGAAGAAGAAGAAGAAGAAGAAAAGAAAAGAAGAAGAAGAAGAAGAAGAAGAAGAAGAAGAAGAAGAAGAAGAAGAAGAAGAAGAAGAAGAAGAAGAAGAAGAAGAAGAAGAAGAAAAATAAGAAGAGACTGAGACAAAGAAAAAGAAAAACAATGCATAAATCAAGAATGGAAACTACTGCCTTTGAGACATTTCCACACTAGCCGCCGCCATATTCATTAGCCAACAAAGTTTCAATGCGGGCAATGTCAGCTGTTAGACCCCCCCCCCCTCTCCCCCCAAAAAAGAACTCCACAGGGAAGCATGTACAGCAGGAGTAAACTAGTCATTAGTAGAAGTAAACCTTCGTAAAGATTTGTTTCGGCCCACGATCTCGTAGACAATTTCAGAGGGTGGGCCCACATGAGTTAACAAAGCTCAGGTTTGATCTGCTCCTGCTGCAGGTATTACAAGATGTTCCTGGACAGGAACAAGGCGAAAATAGTGACTGTGCAACAGGTAATATGAGATTCGAAGTGTATTTATAGTCGCTACGGTAGCCTATTAGATCAGTCTGCATGCCTGGACGACCAATTGGCAAGCTTACGGTTGGTTTATCGGACACATGTTAGACTTTGTTGGCAAATGGCAGAGGGACCCCGGCAGACAATCCGGCACGATGGACTTTTACGAATAATACTTTTGTTCGACTAGACACCCGGACTAGCCTACCAAGGCCCGTCCCCCACGACGTTGCGTTGTGTCGAAAGCCAGCTTGAGGTTCTAGCAGCTGCCTCGCCCACTTGTTTTAGTGATCGTTTGCGCTCGTTTCCTCGCAAGCCCAATAGCTTGATCACATTGTACATAAAAGTGGAGATAAAACCTCTCGCGCATAACTCGACGGCAAAGTTTCTTACTGTGTACGCTTCGTCTCTCTTCAGACCAGCCGCGAGATCAATGTAGTTCTCGAGTTTATAACGGTAGGACTGACCATTGCATTGGCCCTCATCCTAGCTTGGTCGAAAATGGCCGCTCTTTCAGGACCGTGTTGTGGCGCCAAGTATAACTTTCCTGACCTAGGACAAAACGTGCTGGAGCGTCTGCTTAGCTCTACACAATAAGCATGTCGGGTCGGTAGTCGCGTTCTACTTGACCATGTTGACAGCAGACGGTAACACATCGTCAGCAGATCTAACGATAAAGCTCCGTCACAGTGTGGCCAGATCTCACCTCATGTGAGTACTCGTGGCAAGGCGCTCTCGAGGCCGATCCACTGGCTTTGCTGCGACTACTGTGCGGCTTTTTTTGGACCCGAATTTTATTCTCGCCGTCCCTTGTCTGCTGTATTACCATGTCCGGGCGCTCTTTGGCTGGGGCTTTGGACCACCGACTGACTTTCCCGTCTCGTTCCATGCGAATGTAGACCCCATTGGTTCTCTGCCACTGGGTATTATGTGTTTTTTCGGCTCCACGCTAATCTTAGCAAACGGTGAAGTATCGGAGGTTTTTTGAACAGCACTTGTACACGACGTACGGAACACCATTCGGCACTGGGGTGGACTTGCCACTGGCTATTTTCACAACTTCTTCGACCTCAGACCAAGTCATTTTAAACGATACCTTCGGCAACTCTGGTCGCTTCAGGCCGCTGGTGATCTCTGGATTGTCATTGAGAGGTTCATTCCTCTTCCCATATGAGTACATTTTGCGTAGATGTGACTCAAGCTCCTCTTTATTGACTACAAGAGTCCCAGACTTCGGTTGCTCGAACAGACCTCGGGCAAACTGGAACGGGTCCCTAAAGATTTTCTCTAGATCCCTTTTGGTTCTCCTTCTGTTGTTACAAAAACGCTCAGCGCGACAGAGGGCGCTGTGTCCGGCTCTCAGATGCAACCAGACCTCGTGCAGCCCCTCCCGTTCGCTGCCTGTAGCGGCTTTAAATCGTTTTCTGAGTGCGTTTTTGTCTGCTCTGAACTTCTAAATGTCCCTTTGCCTTCTGCTTTTACCTTGCGTGACGCCCGGCTGCGTCTTCTCTACTGTCCCGAACTCGCGGGGACAGTGCTCCTATATTATATTACCAAACCGTGTTAGCTTGTCACCTGGCGACTTTTTCCTAATTTCATGATTTATTTACCCACACAGTGTACCCTCCAGCTTGCACCACGACACCCTATCGCTTGCAGTTGGAAACTTAATCTTCGAAAGCACTTTTTCAGAAACAATCGAAGTGCGCCTTCGTAGTCGACGCCATGAGCCTCTCCGAGCGAGTGGGTTTTACCCTGCCCGTTGTTCCCTGTCGACTCAGTAACTAACACGGGAGTAGTAGTTATCCGACGACGTTTACTGCGTGGCGCACCCTCGCATTTCATCCTCCCGGCATGAGGTCTCAGACCATGCAACCCCGTAAAGCTTTTTCCACATGTACCATATGAAAACTACGTGTACTTGTTTTCTTTACTGTTGAGTTTCATTCTTTCCCTTTCTTAACGCCTCGATGACTGTGTTGTAACGTGTGTTGATGCCGATGAAACACACAGTACAGATTCTCACCTTACTCACCATGTCATCTTAATGAGGGACGACATAGGTGGCTGTAGATGAGACACTTAGACTAGGGATTATCTCTTTACACGCGATACAGACAGTGTAAGGAAGACACCGCAGGCTGTCAGTGAGACACTTAGACAAAAGACACTTAGACAAGACACATTTATCTCTTTTCGCGCGATACAGACATCTCAGTGTGGAAAAGACACGGTAGGATTAAATGAGACATTTATACAAGACAGATTCATCTTTCTACACGCGATCAAGACATCTATCTCATTGTGGGGAAAACACTTTAAGGTGTAAAAGAGTCTCTGAGACAAGAAAGGGTATTCTCCCCTCGCTATTACTCTCTCTCGCTCTCTCTCTCTCTCTCTCTCTCTCTCTCTCTCACACACACACATACACGCGCAAACTAGGGGATACACAGGGGGTACTAGATATCTCCGTATAGGGATTGGGGTGGGGGGGGGGGGGGGTTAGGACACAGGGGGTCGAAGATAAGACACAAGGACAAAACAGATCCATCTCGTTAACACTGTAATGCTTCCATGACGAAACACCATAGTCGGCTAGTCACGCAAGCCCAGCTCTCTTGTGTCATGTCTACTTTGCGATGCCTCTTTCATCTTCATTGACACCCTTCCTTTTCTACCTCTCTCGGGTCGGGGCAAGATGAGTGCAAGAAGTGCGGGTCGGGGGTTTTCACTAATTATTCCATACAGCTTGGGTCCCGTGGAACGATCACTGAGGTCAGGCGAGGAGGAAATTCAGCGTCTGCCTTCTGCATCTCCCCAGCGGTGGCCACACAAGCACAAGGAAGGGGGGGGGGGGGGGGGGGGGCAAGGTTTTCACCAACCAATCTCTATTGTTTGCCGGCCCGTCAGTAAGAGGCTAGGATCAACCCAGGAAACGACGTTTCAAGGCAAGAGCAGTGACTTCATTGTAGCAACCCCCCCCCTTTTTTGCGGTTCTTCTTCATCTCCACCACCTCCTCCTTTTCTTCATTCTTCTCCTCCTTTCTTCATCTTCTTTTTCCTCTTCTTCTTCTTCTTCTTCTTCTTCTTGTTCTTGTTCTTGTTCTTCTTCTTCTTCTTCTTTTTCTTCTTCTCCTTCTTCTTTCTTCTTCTTCTTCTTCTTCTTCTTCTTCTTCTTCTTCTTCTTCTTCTTCTTCTTCTTTTTCTTCTTCTTCTTCTTCTTCTTCTTCTTCTTCTTCTTCTTCTTCTTCTTCTTCTTCTTCTTCTTCTTCTTCTTCTTCTTCTTCTTCTTCTTCTTCTTCTTCTTCATCTTCTTCTTCATCTTCTTCTTCTTCTTCTTCTTCTTCTTCTTCTTCTTCTTTTTCTTCTTCTTCTTCTTCTTCTTCTTCTTCTTCTTCTTCTTCTTCTTCTTCTTCTTCTTCTTCTTCTTCTTCTTCTTCTTTCTTTCTTTCTTTCTTTCTTCGTCTTGCTCTTTTGTCCACCTCCTCCTCTTTTTGTTTTTCCCTCCTCGTGCTCCTTCTTCTTTCTACATCAGTCAACTGTTGGATGAGGGAATACTATTTTGTATACCCTTTCTGAAAAATATGAAATCAAACTTTATAGATTCTGTTGTTGTTGCTGCTGTTATTATTATGTTTATGGTTATGATTACTATTGTGAAAGTGGTGGCGACAAGTTAACATATGACAATGGAAGCACATAACAAATTATAAAACAGGGGGGTATATGTTAGCACAACAGCTGAAGGACATCGTTACAGCAACGAATAAAATGGTAATGTGTTAACTGACATTTATAGAAAACAAAACGACAGTTAGCACAAACATTAGATACAGTCAGAACTTTCTACTGGCAGGGGACAGAACTGACGGCTGTTGTAGGGCATTTTTTTAAAAGGCTTCTGTAATATGCATTCTGTGGTATGTGCCTGAACCTTTACATACACTTTGTGGTGAGTACCGGCACCTTTTAGGTCACGAACATGGGGGGGGGGGGGGTGTTTAGACCTGCCTTTTCTGCATAACCGTGTTACCCAAATACCGCTGACGTCACTGTTTACCGGAAGCCAGTGCCGTGCACCATGGGACATTTATATATGGCCGCCATTGTAACCGTTCTCTCAGTCGTTAACGTTTTCTGAGGGCCAGACAAAATGTGGAATGCATGTTTCGTGCTGTTTCACTGGCCCTGGGGATTTACAGGCGATATAGTGCCCTTCTTTGCAGCGGATCATCGAAGATCATGATTGTGGTTTAAAAAAATTTTTTTTTTAATTCGTGGTACAGTGTCATTATCATCATTATCATCACGTGCTATCATGTCCCCAGTGTAGCATCCACCATATCCCCAGTGTAGCATCCACCATATCCCCAGTGTAGCATCCACCATATCCCCAGTGTAGCACCCAACATATCCCCAGTGTAGCACCCAACATATCCCCAGTGTAGCACCCAACATATCCCCAGTGTAGCATCCACCATGTCCCTAGTGTAGCACCCACCATATCCCTAGTGTTGTCATTTCCTAGCCCCCCCCCCCCCCTTCTTTCCTCTCTAAAAAATCCCCTCAAAGTCCGCTCACTCTGTAACTATAAACCACATTATCTCCGCCACCATCACTTCCCCGCTGCTACATCTATCTTCTTTCCCTCTGTAACTCTTATCATATCCCAGCGGCTACTTTTATTCCTGCCCCCACCCCTTCACTATAACTCCTGTTACGGCCCAGCTGAAACCTTCATTGCCCTCTCCCGCCCCCATAACCCTTATCAGACCCCTCACCCTGCCACCCCTATCCTGTCAACGCCCTTACTATTCCACTTGTATGTGCTTACGATCCATTCTCACTCCCACTCAATCACTGCACTAACAGTAATCTATATCCATTTGTCAGTGCTGATCTGGCTAAAGTGCTCTCCTAGCGACAGCCATAGACCTAGCCATCCATCTCTGACTTACAGCTCCAAGTGGACGTGTCCAAGTCCCTATTCGGCTCAGATGGAACAAGATAACTATAAAAACTCCGTTAATAGGTTGCCATCTCCACGCTGTCAGGCGGGCCTCAAACTTCCCGTACTGCCCTGTCATCCATTATACTTCCGCGCCAATGAGTACCCCCCTACGTGAGTACAATTACGGCGGCGTGGATGGAGAGCTGGGACCCTTGCTTGGGCGACAGAACTAAAGCACACTCCAGGCGTGGGATCCCTCTCTCAGCATCCGCTCCAGTTTATCGTCCCGTCCTAATTGCGACTGTTTTTACCGTGTCCTTGGATTTCAGATCAAATTCATTTTGTTTTTATTCGTGTTCTTGTTTTCTCTCGTTATAATCATTAGTTCTACTTTACATGCAGTTGTTTTTTAATATAGTTTTCTTTTATTTCTATTTAGCTGAACAAAAATGTATTAATTTCTTTATTTTTTTTTCCTTTATCTTCTCTTGCTCTTCTTTTTTGTTTCCTTTTTTTTTTTTTTCGCTGCTTCGAGTGTCGAAGGAGATATACGGGACTTTTGTTTTTACTGCCACAGCACGGATACAGTACTGTTGTTGAGTTTCTTTGTTAGCTTCCCACATTGTTCTTGGTCTATGCCTGGTACCACGTCCCTGAATCTGACTGATAGGCTTACGTGTAAGTAAACAGGTGGAAACACACGAGAATCAAACTGATAATACCAAGGCTCGCATGTAAGCACAGAGGTGGACAAACAGGAAATCTGACAGATAATAACTAGGTTACAATGTAAGCACACAGGTGGACAAACATGAGAATCTGAATGATAAAAGCTAGGCTTGCCAGTAAGGTAGACAAACAGGAAATTTGGCGGATAATAGCTAGGTTCGCATGTAAGCAAACAGGTGGACAAACAGGAAATCTGAATGATAATAACTAGGTTACAATGTAAGCAAACAGGTGGACAAATAGGAAATCTGAATGATAATAACTAGGTTACAATGTAAGCAAACAGGTGGACAAACAGGAAATCTGAATGATAATAACTAGGTTACAATGTAAGCAAACAGGTGGACAAACAGGAAATCTGAATGATAATAACTAGGTTACAATGTAAGCAAACAGGTGGACAAACAGGAAATCTGAATGATAATAACTTGGTTACAATGTAAGCAAACAGGTGGACAAACAGGAAATCTGAATGATAATAACTAGGTTACAATGTAAGCAAACAGGTGGACAAACAGGAAATCTGAATGATAATAGCTAGGTTACAATGTAAGCAGGCAGGTGGACAAACAGGAAATCTGTCTGATAATAGCTAGGTTACAATGCAAGCAGGCGGGTGGACAAACAGGAAATCTGTCTGATAATAGCTAGGTTACAATGCAAGCAGGCGGGTGGACAAACAGGAAATCTGACTGATAATAGCTAGGTTACAATGCAAGCAGGCGGGTGGACAAACAGCAAATCTAACTGATAATAGCTAGGCTTGCCTGTAACCAGACAGACAAACAGGTAAACATGCGATACAGTCATATCTGGACTGACACAGGTTATGTGTCCAAAAATTCTAAGTGGTAAAAATGTGTGACTTTTTATTTTTTTTTTTTATTTTTTAAATACACTTTCGTGGAAACGTTCGTTTGGTTCCGTGTGTAGTCTTTCTCCTAGCTCTCCCCAACCCCTTCTCATTTTCTGTCTGTCTCTCTCTTTATCTGTCCGCGCGCACGCGTGTACGTAATACACATTATTAAATACATCGCCGTGGAACCTTTTGCGTCTATTGAAATATGACAACCAGACTGTAAAGCACTGAGTGGAAGCATCATCAACCGGGTCGTCGTTTGACTCGCCCGTAGACAACTTTGTCGCCGCTCGGGGACGGTATTTAGGTCAGTCTCCTTTGATCGCGTCAACACTCCAGGAGTCCTTTCAGGACTCTTGGTGGCGTTTAGTGCGAAGCCTTTTTATGTGGCGCACATAACCTAGTCACAATTATAATCTAAAGCTCCCGGTTCGGGCATTCTGGTTGAATGCGACAATTTTATTCTTCAGCACAGCTAACCACTGATTGGAACTGACAGGTTCGACTCTTTGTGGGATAGCTTTTACTGTTTGCATCTAGTTTGTTGTGCCTTTCCGTCTATACTTCATTGTTTTCTGAACCTGTGAGTGTCAATCAGTACAAGACAATTTGTTGATTATCCTGGTAAGGTGCGCGCGCGCGCGTGTGTGTATGTGTGTATGTGTGTGTTATACTGTGGACATACGATCGAGATGTCTGTACCTCAGGTGACCCAGTGAAGGCTCAATCCGCCGATTCAACAGCCGTCACTTTGTACATTCACTGACTGTTCCCATGCGCAGTCGAGTACAAACTCTCCCATCTCGACCTCGATGATGTTAATGGACATGTTTGGTTGCGTTTTACTTACACAGTCTCTCTCTCTCTCTCTCTCTCTCTCTCTCTCTCTCTCTCTCTCTCTCTCTCTCTCTCTCCCTCTCTCTCCCCCTCTATCTATCTATCTATCTATCTATCTATCTATCTATCTATCTATCTATCTATCTATCTATCTATCTATCTATCTATCTATCTATCTATCTATCTATCTATCTATCTATCTATCTATCTATCTATCTATCTATCTATCTATCTATCTATCTATCTATCTATCTATCTATCTATCTATCTATCTATCTATCTATCTATCTATCTATCTATCTATCTATCTGTCTGTCTGTCTGTCTGTCCCCGTCTGTCTGTCTGTCTGTCTGTCTGTCTGTCTGTCTGTCTTCTGTCTGTCTGTCTGTCTGTCTGTCTGTCTGTCCTGTCTGTCTGTCTGTCTGTCTGTCTGTCTGTCTGTCTGTCTGTCTATCTATCTATCTATCTATCTATCTATCTATCTATCTATCTATCTATCTATCTATCTATCTATCTATCTATCTATCTATCTATCTATCCATCCATCCATCCATCCATCCATCCATCCATCCATCCATCCATCCATCCATCCATCCATCCATCCATCCATCCGTCCGTCCGTCTGTCTGTCTGTCTGTCTGTATTGATGTCTGTCTGTCTGTCTGTCTGTCTGTCTGTCTGTCTGTCTGTCTGTCTGTCTGTCTGTCTGTCTGTCTGTCTGTCTGTCTGTCTGTCTGTCTGTCTGTGTGTTCAGTCATGTTTTAGCTATCTACTGTCATATCTATGTTAATCATAGCTTTCCTCTTGTACTGACAGTGTCTCTGATACATTCTTCAAAACAGGTTCAGCCTTGGCGCCAGACAATCGGAGGAATCCTTCAACACTTTCCGTGTGGTTGCCAACACCGGCGACATCCTCTCTCTCCGCGACCTCACCCCGTTACAGGGCCAGACTATGAGGCTGGTGGTCGAGGCGGTAGATCAGGGCGCCAAACCCCAGACCGCCCAGGCTGTGGTCAATATCCGTATTGTGGATTCGGTCAACAACGCTCCCATCATACGGATGACCATTCCCCCGGGCTCGCCTGTGTCCAGAATCATAGAGAACGCCTCGCCAGGGTTTGTCGTCGCTCACTTCATGGTAGAAGACGCTGATTCCGGCGAAAATGGGGAGGTCTCTTGCCACCTCCAGGACGATAAGTTCGGCCTGCAGCGGCTGAAGAAGGACGAATACAAAGTGACGGTGTATACAAACCTGGACAGGGAGATGATGCCTTTCTATGACGTAACAGTCACTTGTATGGATGGGGGCAGTCCGGCCATGACCACTAACGTGGCTTTCTCTGTTATCCTAGAAGACGCCAACGACAACCCACCACGGTTTACCAAGTCCCTCTACAGAGCTAACGTCAGCGAGAATCTCAACACTTTCATTCTTCGCCTAGAAGCCGAGGACCGTGACCTGGGTCAAAACGGGAGCATATCCTATAGACTAGGAGACGTGACACCGCTTGTGGCTTCTTACATCTACCTGAACCCTAGCACAGGGGATCTGACCACCAAACAGGCGCTGGATCACGAACTGTTTAAGCAGCTGGACTTTCAGGTGATAGCTGCAGATTCTGGGACTCCTAGTTTGTCCTCCACGGCAAGAGTCATCATCGATGTCATCGATGAGAACGACAACATCCCGCGTGTCCCTAGCGGTTACTACATGGTGGTTCCTGAAAACCGTCCTATCGGAACAGTTATAGGAGTCATCCATGCAATTGATCCCGATGATGGAGCGGCTGGTCAAGTGGGCTACCAACTAAGACCTGACAATGAAGCAACCAGGTTGTTCAACTTAAGCAAGTCGGGGGAGCTGAGAACTCTTAGAGTGTTCGACAGAGAAATTAGAGATGCCTACAGTATCGATGTTCTGGCGTGGGATAACGGAGAAAGTGCGTTAACCAATGATCTGCATATCCGTATACTGATAGCTGATGATAACGACCATTCTCCGGTGCTGGAGTTCCCCAGACCAGGCAACAAGACGATTCACATGACGCTAGATGCGCGATTTAACACAACCGTTGCGTCCGTAGTCGCTTCGGACCAAGATCTGGGCGTGAATGCATCCTTAACCTACGCTATACTGGAAGGCAGCAGAGGAGTCTTCGACATAGAAGCACGAACAGGTAGAGTCTACATCTCCAGAAACCTACACTCATCAGATAAGGGCAGCTATACTGTGACTGTATCCGTGAGAGACAGTGGTCCGGAACCGTTGTCTACTGTAGGCACTCTAGTCGTCATTCTCAGCCAAGGAAACGGCACCGCGGCCTACATCAGCTTCGCCAATAACGAACATATTATCATCGCGGCTCTTCTAGTCGGCATCACCATTTTCATCGCCATCGTGGTGCTGCTCATTGTTATCAGGTTCATTAAGAAGGAGCGCCAAGAGCGGAGACCTAAATACACAGCCGGCCTGCCCATGGAGGTCAAAATGCAGACGGAAGCACACGTAGATGAAGCGTCCAGCGAGGCTGGGCCCTGGAGACGTTATGACCCCGCCAAGCGACCTAACGGATCTGTATTGTCCAGTGATGTCGCTTTTGAAACAAACGACGATATCCTCATGTTTAAGATGAAGCTGGCCGACCAGTACAAGGAGCTGGAGCCGGAAGACAAGGTCAGTCTGCTGTTGTGTGAATGTCTGTGTGTAGTCCAGTATAATGAATCACTTCATTGATGTGGTCTTGCGGTTCTGCAGACCTTATGCAGTGAAGAGAAAGCACATATTTCTTCTCCTGTAAAACACATTTGTAGTCAGGGATCGCATTTGATTTCCTTACTCCTCTTTTATACATTTCCATCCAGTAACCCAATATGCTAACACACCGATGTCGTATATTTCTTGTCCTCCCCCCCCCCCCCCCCCCCCCCCCCCCCACTGTCCATGACTTTAGTGTAGATATTTCCAGCCACTACCCACCACCACTATGTAAATATGTCCGGCTATGTCCCGTGTCCTATTGTATATATTTCCAGCCACTACCCATCACCACTATGTAAATATGTCCGGCTATGTCCCGTGTCCTATGTGTGGATATTTCCCAGCCATTACCCATCACCACTATGTAAATATGTCCGGCTATGACCCATGTCCTGTGTGTGGATATTTCCCAGCCATTACCCATCACCACTATGTAAATATGTCCGGCTATGACCCATGTCCTGTGTGTGGATATTTCCCAGCCATTACCCATCACCACTATGTAAATATGTCCGGCTATGACCCATGTCCTGTGTGTGGATATTTCCAGCCACTATCCGTGGTTGTATATTTCTTCTATTCATGTGCCATGTCGTCCCCAGTGGAGCATAGGCCCTCAACTGACTAGCGTTAGGCCACCCCTTGTATGTTCGTTTGCATGCAGCCCACACTATGACCTCCCTCCTCCTCCCCCCCCCCCCCACATACACACTCCATTCCCTTATTTTATTTCTCCATTGCACTCACTTTCCCGTGTGTCCTCTTTGACTGGCCTTATTCCTGTGGCCCTGTTGTTTGCAGAGTTCAAAGAAAAATGATAGTTGCTTCAGTTTGTGTCCACATACAATGCTGATCATTTGTCGTCACCTGCTGATTCATTGTAAGTTGTTCGTATGTCAATTCTACCCCCCCCCCCCCAACTCCATCCCCCTTTTCACAAACACACACATATTTCGAATGAATAGATGTTTACCACACATTTCGAATGAATAGATGTTTACCACACATTTGACATGCACTAGCAACGCCCTATGTGACCAGTTGGCTGGTTGCATTTTGCAGTGTTTTTATGCGTGCTATCAACCTTTGGGTTTTGTCACAGACAATGCGGTAATGACGTGCTCAGCATGAATCCGGCGAAATCAATGCTTCTGAATCAGGAAGTCCCTTTGTAGCAAAACTTTTGTGTGTTAACTTCCTTGAAACCTTCTTCTGTTTAAGTTGTTTGATATCCCAGCTACCTTTTACTGCTGTGCCACAATCAAGCCTTAAAAATCGTTGTAAAAACTGTTGTTACATTCAATGTCCTGTTGTGCCATTTTATGGAATATATGCTCGCATTTTGTCTTTCTTTTTCCATTTTGGCATGTGTGGTCAACTCAATATCACATACTGAATCCAGTCTAGCACATTTGGCCTCTCTCATCTCCGCTCATTTTAAGGTTTCTGTTGGCCCCCTCGCCGACATTCCCCTTTAGAGATTATGAACAACTCGGAGAAGGAGAAACTCGTCAAAGTTGGTGGCATCTGACTTGGTAAATTACAAGACCGGCCGCTCGAGTTATCGATAACTGCTCGTTTCTTCTCCGGATGTATCCAATATAGCGTCCATCTTCCCAGTCTTAATATCAAGAGCATATCATGAAATTTGTGTCCAGGTACAACGTCCATCTTCATGCTTGTTTAATTGATTAAATGAAAGGCATTTGATTGTGACCAGCATTAGAAACTGTGGACTATTATGAGAGGTGTGGGGTATCAGAGCAGCTGGTGAAAGATCGGATTGGTTCGAGATGCAAATGGGAGTGAGGCAGGGGTGCATTCTCTCAGTATACCTGCTCAATATATGCGCAGAAAATATAATGAGACATGTCACAAATGACCAGACTTGTGACAGTTATGTCAACTCTTGATTAGTTACCGAAGAAGGAGACGGAGCTCGTGTGGGTATATCCCAAGTGCAGTGATGTCAATTCTTGATTGATTGATTGATTGATTGATTGCATTGTAACTGATGATATAACTTAGACATGTTACATTTTGTTCACTACTTAAATTCATCCCAATTTGTGTTCAACTTTTTTTCTCAGCGATTTATTTGCAGATGCATTTAAATTTAGTTCCCTGTCTTAAGTGGTTCCCTATCGTTAACTGACATACGTTAAAACTCAAATAGCATTGGTTTTAAAACTGTGCACTTTAGAGTTCAAAATGTTGTTGTGTGTTTTAAAACTGTGCAATTTAGAGTTCCAAATTTTTGTATGTGTTTTAAAACTGTGCAATTTAGAGTTCCATATTTTGTTATGTGTTTTAAAACTGCAATTTAGAGTTCCATATTTTGTTATGTGTTTTAAAACTGTTCAATTTAGAGTTCCAAATTTTGTAATGTGTTTTAAAACTGTACAATTTAGAGTTGCATATTTTGTTGTAAGTTTTAAAAATGTGCAATTTGGAGTTCCAAATTTTTTTATGTGTTTTCAAAGCCGCTGATGCCTGGCCAGATTGTGTTATAGTTTATTTCTTTTATTTCTAAGCCACACTGATACAGTCTACGCTGAGTAAGTGTAGGCAGTATATGTTGGTTGCTAAATCATGCATTTAAAAAAAAGACCTGATAATTAGTATACAGGTAAAGGGTATGACTTATGTAGTAATGTCACAAAAATTAGCTGCGTATCCTTTACAGGACGTTGCAGAACCAACCCCAGCACTTTCTGGCTGTTGTGTTTTTTTCTAGGCAAATTTACGTCCGGTAGTTTGTCATTGCTTGCTAACCGGTCGGCTCTCGGTACCACGGTGGAAACCATCGCAAGACAAACCGTCCGCAGCAGGAATCGAATCTGATACCCCAACGCCTAGGCCACTGACGCGACGGGTCACGCATAGCCAAGCGTATATTTGACTACACAGTTGGTATTGGCCTAACTGCGAATTTGAAGCGACAAATATTGAGGTCGACGTGATAGACCAGGTCGACTTGTACGCCGCAGCACACAGTGAGTTACTGCGTCAGGGAGTCTCTCTGTGACTACAGATCTTGAACGTCATCTATTTATGACTTTTCTGGAACACTCGACTTTTCAAGTTGTTTTATCTCCCTTTATTTGCTGTTGCTGATGTTTGTGATACTGAGTTATAATTGCGGCGATGCATGGTTCTAATACGGTTTGTTATTTTACGATTGTATTACAAATATTCGGCACGTTTTGGACAAATGTAATGAACACGGGGCGGCGTGGTGGAGAAATGAAGACATGTTCGGACGCCCAAATGTAAACCCGATTAAGAGAGCTCGTTAACTCGAGCGGCCAGTCTTGTAATTATCAAGGGAGATGCTATCCACGCACTCGAGTGTCTCCTTTTCCGAGTTATTCCTAATCTCTTTATTTACTTTATGTTGGCAAGCAAAATTCTCCAATTTCCACTCACTTCCCCCTTTCTCTATGTCTTCTACGTAATCTGTCTCGTCATTCAGCCTCCATGTAACCACGCTTTCAGGTCTCCTCCGCAACTTGCGTGTCCTCCCCATAAACTACCCACTTCACTCCCCTACCACCTCTTTATCCATAAGACAACAATGGCCCTTCAGCGTTCCCTGCCTATTTTCTCTTCCTTCCCTATTTCCTCTATACAATAATGGTCCTCTCTC
The DNA here is from genome assembly GCA_905116865.2 of Candidula unifasciata. Lineage (NCBI taxonomy): Eukaryota > Metazoa > Mollusca > Gastropoda > Stylommatophora > Geomitridae > Candidula > Candidula unifasciata. The sequence goes on along the minus strand of CAJHNH020000325.1, from coordinate 275,261 downwards.
AGATTCCAAGTAAGGACTTCTTCAACAAAAACAGATACTTTAGCGTCGCTATCCTCTCTACCCTTGACCAATGTCGAGTTGTTTGACTTAATGAAAGAAAAACAAGCGGCAAGAAGTCCAGTTTGTATTCGTTACTCGGTTAGTGGTGTGTTCATAATCGACAGAAGTACTTGTCGGGATACGTCTCCGCACTTTTGCTGCACGGTTATTGTCCTACACAATATAGTCCCTGTCATTTTGACGTATGGACATTTCAGTTCAGCAATCAGATATCTCGTTTCTGTAATTTCCTCATTAGCTGTTGTTGTTTTTAATATTTCTTTCCAACTACGTCTTTAAATTGCAACCCAAAATTTATTTTGTTCTTCATTTATCCCCTGTGTGATCGGTGGGGGAGGGGGTGTCGGAGGGGGGGGGGCGGGGGTCAGAAGGACCCACACTGGCTGTCAACAAACATGGTAACAAGTTATTAATTAAGGGTTTGGCAAAATCAAATGTGTGAGATATCACATCCTAGCTGTAAACCACGACAAACGTGAGGGCCAGGAGAAAAATTCCGGCCACATATGGATGTGAATCCTGGACAATCGGTAGGCAGGCCAAACAATTTCTTGAGGCCTCAGAGATGTGGTTTTACAGAAGAATGCTTAGAATACCTTGGACAGCCAAAAAGAGCAACCAAGAGGTTTTGAAAGAGGCGGGAGCCCGAAGACAACTTATCACAGACATCAGAAGGAGACAGTCATCATTTTTCGGCCATGTTATGAGAAGAGGGAAAAAAGCACATGTTGTGACCACTGGAAAGATATGTGGAAGGAGAGATTGAGGTAGACAACGAGAGAAGATGCTTGACAGTCTTGTTGCATGGCATGGAGGTATGTCGGCACACGAAGTGATACATGCTGCAGGAGATCGCAGATTATGGAGAGGCATGATCGCCCACGTCAGTCGGCAAGGCACCTGATGATGATGTTAATTCATATAGTAAAGTAGTACTTTACGCGACAGGACATGTAACAAAGTAGTAGTTTACGCTACCTGACATCTAACAAAAAAAGTAGTTGTTCACGCTACGGGACATGTAGCAAAGTAGTATTTTACGCTATCGGACTTATAACAAAGTATTACTTTACGCTACCGGACATGTAACAAAATAGTACTTTACACTACGGGGCATGAAACAAAGTAGTTACTTTACGCTAGCGGGCATGTAACAAAGTAGTGTTTTACGCTACCGGGCGTGTAGCAAAGCAGTATTTTGCGCTACTAGGATTGTAGAAAAGTAGTACTTTACTCTACCGGACATGTAGCAAAGTAGTACTTCACGCCACCGGGCATGTAGCAAAGTAATATTCTGCGCTACCAGGCATGTAGCAATGTATTTCTTTACGCTACCGAGCATGTAGTATTGTATCGTTGGAGAAATCTGACAGCCTAACTGGGCCCCGATCGCTAGCTCAGTTGGTTGAAACCATCTGCGCGGCGACCAGTTGACGAACTCCTTGTAAAAATTGTCAGCTTCTCTCTGTTCACCCTTGACAATCTCCAGAACAGCACCTGGATGTTTTAGAACTACATTACAACCTAAGCTGACCGCCCACGGTACTGGAGCCAACCTGTCAACTCTGGAGGTTTACTGGAGCCAACCTGTCAACTCTGGAGGTTTACTGGGGCCAACCTGTCAACTCTGGAGGTTTACTGGGGCCAACCAATCAACTCTGGAGGTTTACTGGAGCCAACCTGTCAACTCTGGAGGTTTACTGGAGCCAACCTGTCAACTCTGGAGGTTTACTGGAGCAAACTTGTCAACTCTGGAGGTTTACTGGAGCCAACCTGTCAACTCTAGAGGTTTACTGGAGTCAACCTGTCAACTCTGGAGGTTTACTGGAGCCAACCTGTCAACTTTAGAGGTTTACTGGAGCCAACCTGTCAACTCTGGAGGTTTACTGGAGCCAACCTGTCAACTATGGTGGTTTACTGGAGCCAACCTGCCAACTCTGGAGGTTTACTGGAGCCAACCTGTCAACTATGGTGGTTTACTGGAGCCAACCTGTCAACTCTGGAGGTTTACTGTGGCCAACCTGTCAACTATGGAGGTTTACTGGAGCCAACCTGCCAACTCTGGAGGTTTACTGGAGCCAACCTGTCAACTCTGGAGGTTTACTGGAGCCAACCTGTCAACTCTGGAGGTTTACTGGAGCCAACCTGTCAACTCTGGAGGTTTACTGGAGCCAACCTGTCAACTCTGGAGGTTTGCTGGAGCCAACCTGTCAACTCTGGAGGTTTACTGGAGCCAACCTGTCAACTCTGGAGGTTTACTGGAGCCAACCTGTCAACTCTGGAGGTTTACTGGAGCCAACCTGTCAACTCTGGAGGTTTACTGGGGCCAACCTGTCAACTCTGAAGGTTTACTGGAGCCAACTTGTCAACTCTGGAGGTTTACTGGAGCCAATCTGTCAACTCTGGAGGTTTACTGGAGCCAACCGGTCAACTCTGGAGGTTTACTGGAGCCAACCTGTCAACTCTAGAGGTTTACTGGAGCCAACCGGTCAACTCTGGAGGTTTACTGGAGCCAACCTGTCAACTCTGGAGGTTTACTGGAGCCAACCTGTCAACTGTGGAGGTTTTCTTGTATGTACAAAACAGACATGGCAAGGTAGAAGAGATGAAATGATAGACAGGTCACGGAGTGAAATCAATTGATAGGACGTCGTAACGACGGTTCTGTGAGAGACGATGCTCCAGGGACAATGACACCTATGGGATGTCAAATGGAAGCGGCAGTGAATTCATAGACAACAAATGGAGTCATTAGCAGATGCTTTTCCCCTCGAACATATATTGTCGGAACAACGGTATCTGCGGTTAGATAAATGAAACTAATTGCCTGGTTATGTTTAAGGTAAAATGGAATGCCAGATTTCCGCAGACATTCACTTGATTAATTTCAGGATGCTAATTACTAGACAGTTTTTTTTAAAAAATCTTTTATTCACTCTTTTTGTTTTTTAATAAAAAACCATGAGTCGTTAACCTTTCTGCTCGGTACTATGGATATCGCAACCCTTCGGCCTTGATTCTATGATAGGTACCGTAAATCTGGGAGAAATGTGGCTTTTCTGCCTACCACCAGGAGAGAACCCGAACCACAAGGAGTTCGTCACCCGGTCACCGCGATGTCAGGTTTAACCAACTACGCTAGAGAGCCGCGCTTATTCACTTTTGAAAGGCTGTTCAGCAAGTTATGTGTGTTATGGTTGAGAGATTAGCTGCGACAACCACTGTTTGGCCGAACAAATCTCATTTTAGCAACATTTTAGCATAAATGAGTCGACATTTTTACTCCATGCTTTTTAGGCGACTGCGAGTCTATTCTGTTTCCTCATCTTACCCCTGGAAGAACCCCACGTCCCACCCAAATTGGAGCCCTGTATCAACACAGACAATTAAACACTGGTCAGTTATAATGCCCTTGTCCACCCGTATTTCCTACCCGGGCTGCAATCTTAAAGTGTCATCACCTGAAATTACATACTTGTAATCTGCATGGTAAACCAACGGGGCTAATCCCAGATAGCCGATTCAACCTCTAAGTAAGTTATATTCAGGACACGCCTGCCTTCTATAACCTGCAGTCATAGGCGGGTGTTATAATCTGCAGTCGCAGGCTGGTGTTAGGGTGTTATATCATGCAGTCACAGGCGGGTGTAATAACCTACAGTCACAGGCGGATGTTATAACCTGCAGTCACAGGTGAGTGTTATAACCTGCAGTCGCAGTCGGGTGTTATAACCTGCAGTCACAGGCGGGTGTTATAACCTGCAGTCGCAGGCGGGTGTTAGGGTGTTATATCCTGCAGTCACAGGCGGGTGTCAGGGTGTTATATCCCGCAGTCGCAGGCGGGTGATAAAGCGTGATGCGCCAGACATGTCACAACCATCTGAGATCTAGTGAGACACGCTGCTATCAGACAGACACTGGTAAGGAACTGTCTGTCGCAGACATTGAGAAGCAGTGGATGAACTTAATCCTACCTCTTATAACAATGCACCAACATGTGTTGCCTCTCTGTCTCCAGGCATGCTGGGGTGTACACTCTCCTACGTTCTTGTTAGCCTATTTCTTTCTTGTACCCTCTAGTTTATGTCTTATCTACATTTTATTCATCTTCTTTTGCCCTCGGACTGTAACAAAAACCTCAAGAACTAATGTTGTGATCAACACAAATGTCTGCATGTGACCTTAGATTCCCCATCTCATTATAATTTTATAATTTACAATTTCACAGTTGCTGCTCTTTTCCTAAAGCGGCGAATTTCTTTGATTTTATCGTTGTTGCGGTTATTGTTTGACTAATAATGCGTGTGCTCATAAAAGAATAGACTATCCAGTAGCTGACTCAGCGCCTGGCGATTGTGAGGATATTAGTTCCTGCATGCAGCGATTTGTGGTGATTATTTTCATAGCATATCCCGCAGACTACAAAATTGTATTCATCTGACTCACGGGAGACTGATGCTAGAGATGACGACCGGAGAGTGACACGCCTATCAACCATGTGAAATTTGATGTTTATAAAACTTCCCGTTTTGAATTAAATGTTATCACACTGCTTGTTTGCTTGGGAACGGTGTCTGTTTTTCATATACAGCAAACAAACAAAAAACACACACAATGAAAACCAGATGTATGTTTACAGTGCTGTGAATCCTGGACAATCGGTAGGCAGGCGGAACATTTTCTTGAGGCCTCAGAGATGTGGTTTTACAAAAGAATGCTTAGAATACCTTGGACAGCCAAAAAGAGCAACCAAGAGGTTTTGAAAGAGGCGGGAGCCCGAAGACAACTTATCACAGACATCAGAAGGAGACAGTCATCATTTTTCGGCCATGTTGTGAGAAGAGGGAAAATAGAACATGTTGTGACCACTGGAAAGATCTATGGAAGGAGGGACACAGGAAGACAACGAGAACAGATTCTTGCCAGCCTTGTTGTATCGTATGGAGGTATGTCGTCACACGAACTGATACATGCTGCAGAAGATCTTGGATTATGGAGAGGCATGACGATGATGATGATGATGTTTACAGTAATAGATAGAAAAAGAGAAGAAGGACGTAGAGCACGGGGTAGACCAAGAACAAGATGGAAGGATAACATCAGAGAAACTCTACAACAGCACGATGTGCCTATGGTCGAGGCAGCCAGAAGAGCTAGAAACAGAACCTTATATCTCCCTCGACACCCACAGCGGTAAAATAGGAAGTGAAGAAGAAGAAGATAGAAAAATCTCACAAGGATATGATTACTAAGAGCTGCATGCCAAATTTGAACAACCTAAACAGAACGATTACTGGGTTACCATGTTTTAAAGTTGGGTATTTCTTCTGGAACTGACTAAAGCATCATATGCTTCATGCAGTTCCGGCGTGTAAATGGCCCTTCACTGATTTTATGATGTTGTTTATAAACACATCTTGATACTTATCGTGTTTAACTACCTTTAACTGAACAAACAAAATGCCCTCCAAGTTCCTAAATCAGCAATAATAAGCATTAACTGCATGTCTGAAATATGTATCCTGAACACGTCAGACCATCATCTCGCTAAAACGGGTGGTCTGCACGCCAACACCTCCCCATCCGCAGACTGGAATCTCAGGCTTCATCTCCCGTCTCATATAGGCTGCACATAGAGTCTAGCTGCGCGTGAGTGGAGGCCATAGATAGATTCGCTTAGCTGACCGCAGTAAACATCCTGTGCTTCAGTTCTGCCTTGTCTTTGATTTGTGATTACAGCTCAGCGCATTGATCAGCTCACTTCAGGTGGCTCAGATAGGGTGATCTGTGTATATCAGACAATGTTTCCTTTTCACGAATGTGTCAGCATTTACTAAGCAGTAAATAACACAATCAAGTTTGTGTGCGTACATGCACGCGCGCGTGTGTATGTATGTGTGTGTGTGTGTGTGTGTGTGTGTGTCTGTGTGTGAGTGTGTATGTGTGTTTATAGCCCGTATCATTAGTATAATATTTTTTTTTGCTGGAGTAGGGGTCAATACCTATTATTTTAGGGGTTGTGCATAATGTCTGGGTTGTTCTGTGTGTCTGTAAGTATGTGTGTGAAAAAAGAGGAGGGGGTACATATGTGAGTTACCGAAACGTAAACTTATTTCTCTTGCCGGCTCTTGGGGCGTTACATGTAGCTATTTCATAAAAACTCCAAGTAGACAACATAGGAAAGACAAGTAGACAATATAGGAAACATAAATAGACAACATAGGAAAGACAAGCAGACAACAACGGAAAGACAAGCAGACAACGTAGGAAAAACAAGTAGACAGCATAGGAAAGACAAGCAAACAACATAGAAAAGACAAGCAGACAACATAGGAAAGACAAGTAGACAACAAAGGAAAGACAAGTAGTCAGCATAGGAAAGACAAGCAGACACAATCGAAAGACGAGTAGACACCATAGGACAGACAAGTAGACAACATAGGAAAGACAAGCAGACACAATCGAAAGACGAGTAGACACCATAGGACAGACAAGTAGACAACATAGGAAAGACAAGCAGACAGCATATCATAGACGAGCAGACAACAAAGGAAGGACAAGTAGACGACATAGAAAACACAAGTAGACAACAGAGGAAAGACAAGTAGACAACAAAGAAAAGACACGTAGACAATATAGGAAAGACAAGCAGACAATAAAGGAATGACAAGAGGACAACATAGGAAAGACAAGCAGACAGCATATCATAGACAAGCAGACAACAAAGGAAGGACAAGTAGACAACATAGAAATGACAAGTAGAAAACATAGGAAAGACAAGTAGACAACAAAGAAAAGACACGTAGACAATATAGGAAAGACAAGCAGACAATAAAGGAATGACAAGCAGACAACATAGGAAAGACAAGCAGACAACATTGGAAAGACAAGCAGACAATAAAGCAAGACAAGCAGACAACGTAGGAAAGACAAGCAGGCAACATAGAAAAGGCAAGCAGACAACATAAAAACGACAAGCAGACAACATAGGAAAGGCAAGCAGACAGCATATCATAGACGAGCAGACAACAATGGAAAGACAAGTAGACAACATAGGAAAGACAAGCGGGCAACATAAGAAAGACAAGTAGACAACAAAGGAAAGTCTAGCAGACAACATAGGAAAGACAAGCAGACAACATAGGAAAGACAAGCAGACAACATTGGAAAGACAAGCAGACAATAAAGCAAGATAAGCAGACAACGTAGGAAAGACAAGCAGGCAACATAGAAAAGACAAGCAGACAACATGAAAACGACAAGCAGACAACATAGGAAAGGCAAGCAGACAGCATATCATAGACGAGCAGACAACAATGGAAAGACAAGTAGACAACATAGGAAAGACAAGCGGACAACATAGGAAAGACAAGCAGACAACATAGGAAAGACAAGCAGACAACAATGGAAAGAATTAGACAACATAGGAAAGACAAGCAGACAACATAGGCAAGACAAGCAGACAACATAGGAAAGACAAGCAGACAACATAGGAAAGACAAGCAGACAACATAGGAAAGACAAGCAGACAACATAAGAAAGACAAGCAGACAACATAGGAAAGACTAGCAGACAACATAGAAAAGACAAGCAGACAACATAGGAAAGACAAGCAGACAACATAGGAAAGACAAGCAGACAACATAGGAAAGACAAGCAGACAACATAGGAAAGACTAGCAGACAACAATGGAAAGACAAGAAGTCAACATAGGTAAGACAAGCAGACAACAATGGAAAGACAAGAAGTCAACATAGGTAAGGCAAGCAGACAACACAGAAAAGATGTGGCTGAATTTTATTTGTAAGTCCTTGTTTCACGCCAATGGAGCAACTGACATACGATGCTAGGCTTACTTTTTTTAGGAGCATCGGCAATTGATAAGTGATGTGGTCAGAATAATGCCAGCCGTGTTTACTTTCCTGGACTTTACCGGTACCCATGTTTAGGCTTGATCGACTTGGGAGTTCAGGTTATTTTCATTTTTTTTTTTAAATATTTTTTGTAGATCCGACTTGATGTGGATTCGAACGTAGGATCTTGCCTCTAGTAGCAGAGGGCATAGCTACCACAGGTCGGAAAGTCTTTATCTGCAATAAATCTTACAAAAACAAACAACAAAAATATCTGGTAGCACTTGCTGTAATACAATCCTAAGTAAACCGAAACCTGAAAATGCGGATAAATCGATATAAATTAATTTGGTGTGAAACGAAACAAAACTGCCTGGAAACTGTGGAATGGAGTTGGACCCCTCACGGAGTACCTGCCACGTGCAGCTATTGGGAAAAAAAAGATGGGGGGGGGGGGAGGGTGCACGTTTTATATCGATCTTGCAACTTTTATTGTGGAGGAGGCACATTTGATAATCTGAAACAAGAACACAAGCCCCACGGCATTCCCGCAATTTCTAATGCAGCCGTTGTCAGTCTATGGCACGAAGGCCTAGCGGGGCATGCAGAACGATTTTTACTAGCACGCTGAGTAAATTCATCTTATCATTTCCTTGTCTTTTCAAACGATAGTTATTTTATTCTAAAGGAAGGCATGGGTGATCACAGCCCCTGGCGATCACAAGTGTGACTAGCAATGCAAACCAGTCTTCCACAATAATAGCGTGGGAATTTATTCGCGTTGTTGCCCTTGTATTATGCTGTGTGTGTGTGTGTGTGTGTTGTGTGTGTTTGTGTGTTTTCATCAGACGCTCACAATTACCAAATCTACAAACAATTATTTTCTTCATCCCCTATTCCCTTCCTTATTTCCCCCTCCGAGTAACACGGCCCGTAGCATCCTGTTTGATTGTAGGTCACTGTAGCGAACTCTTATCTTTGTTAGTTGGAGTCCTAAGCACATGGTCTGTTCGATCACGTTGTTGGATGATAATGTATTGTTATCTGCGAAGCACGCTAGTTTGAGTCCAGAAAAATAACGGAAGAAGAACCTTTGTCTTTTCTGTTCTTTTCTAGCTTTTGGAATTGAACGGAGAACAACTCATTGTCCTAACCACATTTCTTTTCTCGTCTCCGTACTTGCGTGTATCCTTTTTTTTTTTTTTAGCTTTCCGCTAGCTCAAAATTGTATGGAAGCAGCACATCAGTCACGAGAAACTAGCTGCTGCTCACACATTACCTCATAAGATCAGTTTTGTGGCTACCGGCCACCCACGTTTTTCCCGTTCATAATAAATAATTCGCAACACAAACCACCTTGGGCACAGACGAAATGTATTCCACATAAAACTACTAAAAGGTTGCTTATAAAGTCGTCCCCATGGGGGTTGCAATTTTTTTGTACGAAGCCCCACCCTGGCTTCTGCCGGGGGCCCTGAATATAAACGGGACATAGATAAGGCCTAGCCATAGATATGGCCTAACGACTGAAAGGGGTTCATAGGACCTCTCCACGGGTGATCCTCATCCGCATGGTGGCACTTTGTGTCACCTGGTGTTTATCGCTTGTGTGATGTCCTTTTGGGGTACAACCACCTACCTACCTAAAAGGTTGCCAGCCGTTTTTCAAAGAGGCCATCAAGGGATGATTAGGGGTTATGTGGTGGCCACAAGATGTCCGTTAGAGAAGTATAGCCAGCAACACAATGACATTTGCATAACGGTTAACGGAAGCCGGGAAGACAATGACTGGGCTTGATCTGTTAACTTCTTCAGACTTTACGTATCTTGAAGAGCTCGCCAGCACCTGTCTACTAGTGTCTGTCGTCTGTGCCGTGTCATTGTCTGACTGCCTGTCATCTAGTGATTCGTGAGTGTCTTGTCTATCTGTGGCGAGTCACTGACTGACTGCCTGTCTACGAGTGATTTGCGAGTGTCTGTCTGTGGAGTGTCACTTTCTGACAGCCTGTCTACTAGTGATTGGTGAGTGTCTGTCTATCTGTGACGTGTCACTGTCTGACTGCCTGTCAGTCATAAATACCTGCATGCAGGGACTCGTCATACCTGCCTACTAATGACATGACACGACCTGTCTACCTGGTACTCGGCATTACCTGTCTACCTATGACGTGTCACTATTTGACCACCTGCTGCCACTCATGAATACCTGCGCGTATCAGGGACTCATCAGTACCTGCCTACCAATGACATGACACTATCAATCTACAAGGTACTCATTATTACCTGTGACGTGGCAGTACTTGTCTACCATTGACATGACACTACCTGTCCACCAGGATCTCTTCAGTACCTGTCTAACAGTGACATGACAGTATATATCTACCAGGTACTCGTCATTACCTGTTTACTAATGACATGACACTATGACATCAAATGGTCTGCACCCTTGGAGAGAATGCCCTCTGGTACTATACCATACAAGGCATATACCAAAAGAGGAGAGGGTCGTGGAGAAAGAGGTAGACCAAGAACAATATAGGAAGATAACATCAGATAAACTTTACAGCACCACGATGTGTCTATGGCTGAAGCAGCCAGAAGAGCACGAAGCAGGACCTTATAATATCTCCCTCGACACCGAAAGCGGTCAAAGAGGACGTAAAGAAGAGGAATCAAGAACTGAGGAAAAGACACAGGCACTGAATATGAGAAACGCTGAGGAAACTTGACTACAATATAACTAGAAATTCTTTGTACAGAAAAGCATTGAAGCTGATACGAGAAATAACGGAGGAGGGGTGGGGCAGGGGGGAGAGGAAAGAGACAGAAGTACACAGGTAAATAAGATAGGGCGGGTGGTGGGGGAGGGGCAGCACTGGGAGGACTGAAGGTTGTGGTAGGCGGGTGGTGGGGGGCAGCACTGGGAGGACTGAAGGTTGTGGTAGGCGGGTGGTGGGGGGCAGCACTGGGAGGACTGAAGGTTGTGGTAGGCGGGTGGTGGGGGGCAGCACTGGGAGGAGTGAAGGTTGTGGTAGGCGGGTGGTGGGGGGCAGCACTGGGAGGACTGAAGGTTGTGGTAGGCGGGTGTGGGGGGGGGGGCAGCACTGGGAGGACTGAAGGTTGTGGTAGGCGGGTGGTGGGGGGCAGCACTGGGAGGACTGAAGGTTGTGGTAGGCGGGTGTGGGGGGGGCAGCACTGGGAGGACTGAAGGTTGTGGTAGGCGGGTGGTGGGGGGCAGCACTGGGAGGACTGAAGGTTGTGGTAGGCGGGTGGTGGGGGGCAGCACTGGGAGGACTGAAGGTTGTGGTAGGCGGGTGGGGGGCAGCACTGGGAGGACTGAAGGTTGTGGTAGGCGGGTGGGGGGCAGCACTGGGAGGACTGAAGGTTGTGGTAGGCGGGTGGGGGGCAGCACTGGGAGGACTGAAAGTTGTGGTAGGCGGGTGGTGGGGGGCAGCACTGGGAGGACTGAAGGTTGTGGTAGGCGGGTGGGGGGCAGCACTGGGAGGACTGAAGGTTGTGGTAAAGAATAGGGTACGATGAAACAAGTTTAGGGCCTTTTTTCCTTTGTATGTTTTAGTCTTCTCCAATAGTCCTTAACTGACATCTGTGTTGGGATATCCGCACTTGTCGACCGAGCTCATGTTGGCAAACCTAATTATAATCAGTTGCCTCTGATCACATGCTTATCAGCGAACTGTGAGCATGTATCCCACGATTTGGGGCAAAAGAACTCAGGAAATATTTCATTGTATGACGAAGCGGAAAAGAATAAAAGAAGAAGAAGAAGAAGAAGAAGAAGAAGAAGAAGAAGAAGAAGAAGAAGAAGAAGCAGCAGCAGCAGCAGCAGCAGCAGCAGCAAGAGGAGGACGATAATAAGAAAATGAAGATGTGAGTTAAGAGAGTGTTACCATGGTACCGAGGTTTATCCCATGTATCTCCGACGGCTGGACGTTCACCGATGCAACGATGGCCACGAGAATAGGAAACACTTGTCAAAGACGGCTTTGAGAGTAGCAGATCAACTGCTTAATACTCATCTACACCGAGCCCTTACCCATCTACCCACACGCGCGCACACAAATACACACGATCGTTATTACACACACCCACACACGCGCGCGCGCACACACTCGCACAGACTTACATCACGTGTGTGACGGCGAAATTTGCTTCACACCCTATACGCCTGCGCTAATCGAGACAAAACTGCAAGATAAATAGTATAAATATGTTGAGCTCTAACCCCTCAGATCGTCTAGCAGCATGTCTATTGATATTAGCTACACTCCCCAGCTGACTTGAGCTAATTCTAAATTGAAAGTTAATCTTGGAGCAGCGACAGCCCGTGACTCCCAGCAGAGGTGCTCCGTCCTGAAAATGTTGCCATCGATCCTTGCCTCACGGAAAACGCACTCCAACACCCCATCGTCATCTTTGTGGGTTTGTTTGAGGTTGTATTAGGGAAGTTGTGCCTTGATCGGTTCACAGTCTCTTTATCTCACTCCCCTCTCTCTGTTAATCTGTGTGTGTCTGTCTTGTCTCCAGTGTTGCCTATCTATCCTCTGTCTGAGGGTTAGCTTGTCTGTCAGACTAATTATTGTTTGCATATTGCTCTACCTATCTAATCTATCTATCTATCTATCTATCTATCTATCTATCTATCTATCTATCTATCTATCTATCTATCTATCTATCTATCTATCTATCTATCTATCTATCTATCTATCTATCTATCTATCTATCTATCTATCTATCTATCTATCTATCTATCTATCTATCTATCTATCTATCTATCTATCTATCTATCTATCTATCTATCTATCTATCTATCTATCTATCTATCTATCTATCTATCTATCTATCTATCTATCTATCTATCTATCTATCTATCTATCTATCTATCTATCTATCTATCTATCTATCTATCTATCTATCTATCTAATCTATCTGTCTGTCTGTCTGTCTGTCTGTCTGTCTGTCTGTCTGTCTGTCTGTCTGTCTGTCTGTGTGTGTGTGTCTGTCTGTCTGTCTGTCTGTCTGTCTGTCTGTCTGTCTGTCTGTCTGTCTGTCTGTCTGTCTGTCTGTCTGTCTGTCTGTCTGTCTGTCTGTCTGTCTGTCTGTCTGTCCGTCTGTCTGTCTGTCTGTCAATATTACACATCCCTAAACCTAAAATAGACTTGTACAAAACAATAGGCGTACTCTACAGCTTTTCTTCGGAACTATATGCCCCCTTTGAAGATAAAGGTCTCCTAAGAATCCTGTTGATTTCCACCAAGACTGATTAAATTTAGTTTTATAATTGTTTTAAAATGTAGGTTTACTTAGAGCACATTGTTCCAAAGATGTTTGTGATGAGGCCAGTTAATACTATTATTATTACTAACAGCTAACACAATGTGTGCATTAATAATGCATGCATAGCGCCAGTGTGCCCAATTCTTAACCCTTTGAAAACATTTTTGTTCGTTTGTTCGTTCTATCCGTCTGCCTGTCCGTCCGTCCATACACATGCCTGTCTGTCTTCTATCTGTATGTATGTCTGTCTATAGGTTTGTATGTCTGTCTCTGTACCGACAGACTGACTGATAAACCGATCGATCGATCGTTTTGTCAGTCTGTCCATCTATCTGACCGTGCTTATTAAATACACGGTTTCTTCTATTGAATTGTTCATTCAATAATTCCATTGCATGTTATAACTCATAAAGCAAAGCCTATTTCCTTATAAACTTGCACTTGCATCAGCTTTTTAGTGAGTTTCTGCTAGTATTATTTCTTCACAGGACGTTGCAGAACCAACAAACAGCATTTATTCGCAGTTGTGGTTTTCCCAGGCAAATTTTGCTTCAGTAGTTAACGGCTTTTCAACGACAATTTATAGTGGTACGCCCCATCACTTCGACCCAGCCTAAAATGGGTACCAGGATGGCGGTCCTGGGGAAGTAAAGACGGCCGGCGTAATGCTGACTACATTACCCATCCAGTGCCGATTGGTCTGTAAAATTATGGGACGCTCTTCCTAAATACCCCGTGCGCCTAAGGCGTAAAAATGGATCTTTACTTTAATTTACTTTTACGCCCTCTCACTGTAATCGTTTCCCTTCACGTGGCCCTCCACTCTTTTCCCTCCACCTATTACTCTACTCTTGTCCCTTCACCTACCTCCACTCTTATCACTTGACCTATCACTCCATATTTGTTCCTTCACCTATCACTCCATTCTTATTCCTCCACAAATCACTCAACACTTATCCCTCCAAAAATCACTCAACACTTATCCCTCCACAAATCACTCAACGCGTATCCCTCTATAAATCACTCAACACTTATCCCTCCACAAATCACTCAACGCTTATCCCTCCACAAATCACTCGACACTTATCCCTCCACAAATCACTCGACACTTATCCCTCCACAAATCACTCGACACTTATCCCTCCACAAATCACTCGACACTTATTCCTCGACAAATCACTCAACACTTATCCCTCCACAAATCACTCGACACTTATCCCTCCACAAATCACTCAACATCTATCCCTCCACAAATCACTCAACATTTATTCCTCCACAAATCACTCAACAGTTATCCCTCCACAAATCACTCGACACTTGTCATTCCACCTGACACCCCTACATTGTCCGTCCACTTATCACTTTACACTTTGTCTTTCATCTATCACTCCAGTTTTCCCGGGAGTCGCCGTGGCGGAGTTGGCTGGACGCTCGCCGTGGATCGGAAGGTCGTGGGTTCGCTCCCTGGAGGAGCCAGACTTTTTTTTAAAAATGACCTTGGTTCCCAGGTCTACTTAGTCTTGAGTGGGTGCCGGATGCGGTCTAGGGAAGTAGAGGCGGCCGGCGTGATGCTGACCACTTTACCTATCTTATGCGGATTGGTCTACACAATTTTAGGTCTAGCCCTATATGCCCTATACGCATTAAGGCACAACTTGTTTTCCCCTACCTCTCATTCTACGTCCACCACCTATCACCCCTCACTTGTCACTTCAACTTTCACCCCTCACTTGTCCCGCCAACTATCACCCCTCACTTGTCCCTCCAACTACCACCTCTCACTTGTCCCTCTATCACCCCTCACTTATCCCGCCAACTATCATCCCTCACTTGTCCCTCCAACTACCACCTCTCATTTGTCCCTCTATCACCCCTCACTTGTCACTCCAGCTATCACCCCTCACTTGTCCCTCCAACTATCACCCCCCCCCCTCCCACTTATCCCTTCAACTATCACCCCTCACTTGTCCCTCCAACTATCAACCCCCACTTGTCCTTCCAACTATCACCCCTCACTTGTCCCTCCAACTATCACCCCCCCCCACTTGTCCCTCCAACTATCACCCCTCACTTGTCCCTCCAACAATTACCCCTCACTTGTCCCTCTAACTATCACCCCTCACTTGTCCCTCCGACTATCACCCCTCACTTGTCCCTCCAACTATTACCCCTTACTTGTCCCTCCAACTATTACCCCTCACTTGTCCCTCCAACTATTACCCCTCACTTGTCCCTCCAACTATTACCCCTCACTTGTCCCTCCAACTATTACCCCTCACTTGTCCCTCCAACTATAGCCCCCCCCCCCCACATTAAGGCGCAACTTGTTTTCCCCTACCTCTCATTCTACGTCCACCACCTATCACCCCTCACTTGTCACTTCAACTTTCACCCCTCACTTGTCCCGCAAACTATCACCCCTCACTTGTCCCTCCAACTACCACCTCTCACTTGTCCCTCTATCACCCCTCACTTATCCCGCCAACTATCATCCCTCACTTGTCCCTCCAACTACCACCTCTCATTTGTCCCTCTATCACCCCTCACTTGTCACTCCAGCTATCACCCCTCACTTGTCCCTCCAACTATCACCCCCCCCTCCCACTTATCCCTTCAACTATCACCCCTCACTTGTCCCTCCAACTATCAACCCCCACTTGTCCTTCCAACTATCACCCCTCACTTGTCCCTCCAACTATCACCCCCCCCCCCCCCACTTTGTCCCTCCAACTATCACCCCTCACTTGTCCCTCCAACAATTACCCCTCACTTGTCCCTCTAACTATCACCCCTCACTTGTCCCTCCGACTATCACCCCTCACTTGTCCCTCCAACTATTACCCCTTACTTGTCCCTCCAACTATTACCCCTCACTTGTCCCTCCAACTATTACCCCTAACTTGTCCCTCCAACTATTACCCCTCACTTGTCCCTCCAACTATTACCCCTCACTTGTCCCTCCAACTATAGCCCCCCCCCCCCCACACTATAGCCCCACCATTAAGGCGCAACTTGTTTTCCCCTACCTCTCATTCTACGTCCACCACCTATCACCCCTCACTTGTCACTTCAACTTTCACCCCTCACTTGTCCCGCCAACTATCACCCCTCACTTGTCCCTCCAAACTACCACCTCTCACTTGTCCCTCTATCACCCCTCACTTATCCCGCCAACTATCATCCCTCACTTGTCCCTCCAACTACCACCTCTCATTTGTCCCTCTATCACCCCTCACTTGTCACTCCAGCTATCACCCCTCACTTGTCCCTCCAACTATCACCCCCCCCCCCCTCCCACTTATCCCTTTAACTATCACCCCTCACTTGTTTGTCCCTCCAACTATCACCCCCCACTTGTCCCTCCAACTATCACCCCTCACTTGTCCCTCCAACTATCACCCCCTATCACCCCTCCACTTGTCCCTCCAACTATCACCCCTCACTTGTCCCTCCAACTATCACCCCCCACTTGTCCCTCCAACTATCACCCCTCACTTGTCCCTCCAGCTATCACCCCTCACTTGTCCCTCCAACTATCACCCCTCACTTGTCCCTCCAACTATCACCCCTCACTTGTCCCTCCAACTATCACCCCTCACTTGTCCCTCCAACTATCACCCCTCACTATGTCCCTCCACTATCACCCCTCACTTGTCCCTCCAACTATCACCCCTCACTTGTCCCTCCAACTATCACCCCTCACTTGTCCCTCCAACTATTACCCCTCACTTGTCCCTCCAACTATCACCCCTCACTTGTCCCTCCAACTATCACCCCTCACTTGTCCCTCCAACTATCACCCCTCACTTGTCCCTCCAGCTATCACCCCTCACTTGTCCCTCCCTCCAACTATCACCCGTCACTTGTCCCTCTAACTATCACCCCTCACTTGTCCCTCCAACTATCACCCCCACTTGTCCCCTCCAGCTATCACCCCTCCCCCTCCACTATCACCCCTCACTTGTCCCTCCAGCTATCACCCCTCACTTGTCCCTCCAGCTATCACCCCTCACTTGTCCCTCCAGCTATCACCCCTCACTTGTCCCTCCAGCTATCACCCCTCACTTGTCCCTCCAACTATCACCCCCACTCACTTCACCCCTCCCTCCAGCTATCACCCCTCACTTGTCCCTCCAGCTATCACCCCTCACTTGTCCCTCCAGCTATCACCCCTCACTTGTCCCTCCAGCTATCACCCCTCACTTGTCCCTCCAACTATCACCCCTCACTTGTCCCTCCAACTATCACCCCTCACTTGTCCCTCCAGCTATCACCCCTCACTTGTCCCTCCAGCTATCACCCCTCACTTGTCCCTCCAACTATCACCCCTCACTTGTCCCTCCAACTATCACCCCTCACTTGTCCCTCCAGCTATCACCCCTCACTTGTCCCTCCAACTATCACCCCTCACTTGTCCCTCCAACTATCACCCTCACTTTGTCCCTCACCCCTCAACTATCACCTCTCACTTGTCCCTCCAACTATCACCCCTCACTTGTCCCTCCAACTATCACCCCTCACTTGTCCCTCCAACTATCACCCCTCACTTGTCCCTCCATCACCCCCCCTCACTTGTCCCTCCAGCTATCACCCCTCACTTGTCCCTCCAACTATCACCCCTCACTTGTCCCTCCAACTATCACCCCTCACTTGTCCCTCCAGCTATCACCCCTCACTTGTCCCTCCAACTATCATCACCCCTCCACTTGTCCCCTCCAACTATCACCCCTCACTTGTCCCTCCAACAATCACCCCTCACTTGTCCCTCCAGCTATCACCCCTCACTTGTCCCTCCAACTATCACCCCTCACTTGTCCCTCCAGCTATCACCCCTCACTTGTCCCTCCAACTATCACTCCCCTCCCCCCACTTGTCCCTCCAGCTATCACCCCTCACTTGTCCCTCCAGCTATCACCCCTCACTTGTCCCTCCAACTATCACCCCTCACTTGTCCCTCCAGCTATCACCCCTCACTTGTCCCTCCAACTATCACCCCTCACTTGTCCCTCCAGCTATCACCCCTCACTTGTCCCTCCAGCTATCACCCCTCACTTGTCCCTCCAGCTATCACCCCTCACTTGTCCCTCCAACTATCACCCCTCACTTGTCCCTCCAACTATCACCCCTCACTTGTCCACTTGTCCAACTATCACCCCTCACTTGTCCCTCCAGCTATCACCCCTCACTTGTCCCTCCAGCTATCACCCCTCACTTGTCCCTCCAACTATCACCCCTCACTTGTCCCTCCAACTATCACCACCCCCATCTAAATCACTCAACTTGTCCCTCCAACTATCACCCCTCACTTGTCCCTCCAACTATCACCCCTCACTTGTCCCTCCAACTATCCTCCACCCCTCACTTGTCCCTCCAACTATCACCCCTCACTTGTCCCTCCAACTATCACCCCTCACTTGTCCCTCCAACTATCACCCCTCACTTGTCCCTATCCAACTATCACCCCTCACTTGTCCCTCCAACTATCACCCCTCACTTGTCCCTCCAACTATCACCCCTCACTTGTCCCTCCAGCTATCACCCCTCACTTGTCCCTCCAACTATCACCCCTCACTTGTCCCTCCAGCTATCACCCCTCACTTGTCCCTCCCCCACTATCACCCACTCACTTGTCCCTCCACTATCAGTTTCACTTGTCCCTCCAGCTAGTGTCCAACAGTCGTTGTCGAGCCAACTATCACCCCTCACTTGTCCCTCCAGTGTTAACAGTCACCCCCACTGTCCCTCCAGCTATCAGCCCTCAGTTTCCCTCCAAACTGATCACCCCTCAAAATGTCCAACAAAATTTGAGCCTCTAAAAACTGTAACCACTCAATGAGGCCCTTTTATTGAAAATCTCCTGTGGCCCTACTTGTGTAGAGAATAACCAGTTGCAATTTGTACCAGGCAAAATTGTGTTTGCGCAATGAGATGTTGGGTCCATCACTCTTCCACTCGTGATTGACAATCCTTTGTCGTTACCCCCTCGTTGTGCAGAAATATCACCCCTCAGGGGTGTAGGTCAGGCTTGACCAGGTTGTCAGCTATGGGGTGACTGGACCTAGTCATCCCTCACTAGTCCTCCAGGAACAGACTGGGTCTGCGGTCTTGTTGACAGACTGGGTCGGCGGTCATGTTGACAGACTGGGTCTGCGGTCTTGTTGACAGACTGGGTCAGCGGTCTTGTTGACAGACTGGGTCAGCGGTCTTGTTGACAGACTAGGTCGGCGGTCTTTTAAGCAGACTGGGTCGGCAGTCTTGTTGGCAGAGTGGGTCAGCGGTCTTGTTGGCAGACTGGGTCAGCGATCTTGTTGGCAGACTGGGTCGGCGATTCTGTTGGCAGAGTGGGTCAGCGGTCTTGTTGGCAGAGTGGGTCAGCGGTCTTGTTGGCAGAGTGGGTCAGCGGTCTTGTTGGTAAAGGTTCCATTTTAACATAATCAACTCTGTATACTGCGTGGCGACAGAACGGACAAGTGGTCCTCTATTCTCTATCTATCTCTTTATCTCTCTCTTTCTCTCTGTCTCCCTCTCTCTCTCTCTCTATATATATATATATATATATATATATATATATATATATATATATATATATATATATATATATATAACATGAGTTTCTTCATTGTCATCTGCAACTTTAACGGTTGAACAGAAAACATTTAGACCTGAACAAATATTTGTCACACCGTGCCAACAAGCCAACACCGGGACAATGACGAGTGGAATTCCCAAACAATTTACATCTTGATTATATTTCCCTTTCCCAAGTCAGAGACGCTAGCTACTCGAACAGAAACATGGGGACTTTTTATGAAGGCCAAGCGATTCCCTTGTAATGCTACCGTACGGTGTGAACAGAAAGTAAATATGGACTAGAATCTAGCGAAATTGCAACAATACAATCAAACTATCCCGCCGGAGAATGAGGGCTCTCTTAAATAAACACACTGGTCCATGCGCCTGAATGGTGGCGCCCTCTAGAGACCAGTAGAACGGAAGTCGTTATCCCCTCAATCTGAAGCATGGCCTGCCGGGAAGCCGGCTGAAATATCTTGTGTTCTTCTGGTAGGTAAACAGACGTGCAGCCACCATTTGTGGACATTTCTGCTGCAAATCTGATTTGATCACACTGTGTTTATTGGTAAAAGCCGACCTAACTTTATAACTGGTTTTCGTTTTGGTGAATTGTCAATTTAAACGTCTTTAGTTGTCTGGGAAGAATGGCCGGACTGGAGACAAAAGCACGCAGATTAATGCAAGAGTAACAATGGATGATGACTGCCGTACTGGCACTGTAGCTCGCACTGAACAACAAGTCAAGTCTAGAAGAAAGACAAGCAAATGGGGGGTAGAACATCAATGTGAGATGACCTCTAGGTAGAACATCACTGTGAGATGACCTCTGGGCAGAACATCACTGTGAGATGACCTCTGGGTAGAACATCAATGCGAGATGACCTCTGGGTAGAACATCACTGTGAGATGACCTCTGGGTAGAACATCACTGTGTGATGACCTCTAGGTAGAACATCAATGTGAGATTACCTCTGGGTAGAACATCACTGTGAGATTACCTCTGGGTAGAACATCAATGTGTTATGACCTCTAGGTAGAACATCACTGTGAGATAACCTCTAGGTAGAACATCACTGTGAGATTACCTCTGGGTAGAACATCACTGTGAGATGACCTCTGGGTAGAACATCACTGTGAGATGACCTCTGAGTAGAACATCACTGTGAGATGACCTCTATGTAGAACATCAATGTGTGATGACCTCTAGGTAGAACATCAATGTGGGATGACCTCTAGGTAGAACATCACTGTGAGATGACCTCTAGGTAGAACATCACTGTGAGATGACCTCTAGGTAGAACATCACTGTGAGATGACCTCTAGGTAGAACATCACTGTGAGATGACCTCTAGGTAGAACATCACTGTGAGATGACCTCTAGGTAGAACATCACTGTGAGATTACCGAGTACTCTCTCGGGTAAGAAATAACTGTGAGATACCTATGGGTAGAACATCACTGAGATTAACCTCTAGGTTGAAAATCATCACTGTTGATTATGGGTAGAACAGCCTTTGGTAGAAACCTCACTGTTACTCAGGTGAAACATCACTGTGTTGTTGTTGTTGTTTTGTTGGGGGGGGGATTGTTGTTGGGGTTGACTAAATATTCCTTTGAGATTATTGTTGGGATAATACGTCTGACATTACCTTTGAAATATTTAAGTGTATTGGGACACTAAGATGCAGACAGACTGTCTGGTTATGTATCATATGATGGTGAATTCATGAATGTCATGCTAGATGTTGTGAAGGTCATTTGGGGGCGGGTGAAAAGTGCAGAGAAACATACAGATCACCACGGTTTGATGAGAATACTGCGCGAGGAGTGACTGGGGGTCTGGCTGTGACTGGTGTGTCTGGCTGACGCTCACCATTCAAGGCGAGGGCAAGACGGATAGACAATCCGACTGTTACTGGCGTCATCGGAATTGAAATTGTGTGCTTGCTCCTGAAAATGGGGACGGGGTGTTTATGGAAATGTTCTGACTGCTGTATTGTCGATTGTTAATTCAAAACTCGACACTGATTAGAATTTCTTTGAGGTTTGTGGCAAAGTGGTCAAGCCATTTGCCTCGCGCTCTGAAGGTCTTGGGTCGTTTCATGACTACGTCTTTCTGTTCAGGAATGGTAGGCCGCTAGCTGTACTGTGGAGAGATACTAGTCCATCCTAGAGATACCCCGGTGCAGTGTGTCAGTATTCTAGATTTTACTTTTTAACCTACGAGTTAAGGCGAACGCAGTAACTTACCAACTCTCCCCACTGCTAAAACACCCAAGCATCACTATGGCACTAAAACGACAACTGATAAATTGCATGTTTATTCCAACCCTCTGCTACCAATGCCAAACCTGGTCCCTAACAAGAGCACAGGAGAAAAAGATCACTACGTGCGAAATGAGATGCTTACGTAAGGCTGCCAATGTCACAAGGAGAGACAGAGTTCGAAACGAGAACATTAGATCAATTGTAGCGACCACACCATGCCTGCAATACATAAAGAAGCAACAAATAGAGTGGTTTGGCCACTTGATGCGAATGCAAACCGACCAACTGCCTCTACGAGCATACAACGAACAGCACTACTGCCCTAGAGCAAGAGGCAGACCGAGAGTACGATGGATAGACAATATATCAGAGATCCTGAGGCAACACGGACTAACAACAACACGTGCAACACACCTGGCCAAGGATAGAAAACTGCGACTCCCCACTACGCTGTGAGGCAATTGTGGACAAGACAAGACAAGACAGACAGACAGACAGACAGACCGACGAGTTTATAATTGACTTGTGAGATAGCCTTAGGTAAAATGTTGTCTTCATTCTGCCTCATCCTCTTCTCTTCTTCATCCTTTTTCGTCTTCCTCTACTTCTTCCTTCTGACATCGTATTATGGGTTTCATCAACCGCCCTTTATCCTACAAGTATTCAATTTTGGCCTGTGAATAAATCAGCATTTGGCTCCTCGGCCATGTTATGAGAAGAGGTAAAATAGAACATGTTGTGACCACTGGAAAGATATGTGGAAGGAGAGATAGATGCTTGACAGTTTTGTTGCATGGCATGGAGGTGTGTCGGCACACGAACTAATACATGCTGCAGGAGATCGCAGATTATGGAGAGGCATGATCGCCCACGCCAGTCGGCAAGGCACCTGATGATGATGATGGCTCCGGTGTTGGTGAAGGGACCTGGCAACTGACCGGAGTGTCCACTCTGGCATTCACGGGTGGTTCTTGTGACCACATATCCTTTAAAGGATTACATTGATGGAATGACAGCTGTCGGGCATTGATCTCGTGCTGACACGACTGGCTACACGGCGATCACTGAAGGAATGTGACTACGGTGCGCACTCTACTTACTAATTGTTGGATTTAGGGTAATTGCATCTACATCCACACACAAACGCATTTCCATGCGCTATTAAATGTGGCTTTTAGATGATGGAGTATCTGGCCGGGGTTTGATCGGAAGTGTGCCACGATGGTTGATTGTTGGATACGATAAAAGCTCGAAGGGGATTTGGAAACTGCTTTTTCAGAGATGGCAGCCAGCCAGCTAAAGTGTATTCAGTGGGCTGGTGAAAGTTCATTAGTTCGCTAATTGATTGTAGTTAGAATGTATTCAATGGGCTGTGGAAAGTTCATTAGTTCACTAACTGATAGTAGTTAGATTGTGTACTTTGGATTGTACATAGTTCGCAAATCTAGGTATTTATTGTCGTTAGATTGGTAACACTGGGCTGAAGATAGTTAATAAATAAATGTATTTATTGCAGTTAGAATGTTAACATTGAGTTGCAGATAGTTAATCAATATATGTATTTATTGTAGTTAGAATGTTAAAATTGGGCTGAAGATAGTTAATCAATATATGTATTTATTGTAGTTAGAATGTTAACATTGAGTTGAAGATAGTTAATCAATATATGTATTTATTGTAGTTAGAATGTTAACATTGAGTTGAAGATAGTTAATAAATAATCGTATTTATTGTAGTTAGAATGTTAACATTGCACTAAAGACACTAAAGATAGTTAATAAATACATGTATTTATTGTAGTTAGAATGTTATCATTGAGCTTAAGATAGTAAATAAATATATGTATTTATTGTAGTTAGAATGTTAACATTAAGCTAAAGATAGTAAAGAAATATATGTAATTATTGTCTTTAGATTGTTAACATTTGGCTAAAGATAGTTAATCAATGTATATATATATATATATTGTAGTTAGAAGGCTAACATATTGCTGAAGATAGTTAGTAAATATATGTATTTATTGTAGTTAGATTGTTAACATGGGGCTGAAGATAGTAAATAAATCAAGTGGACTGCAGGAAAGTGGATAAGTCCGTGTACTGATTGTTGTTAGACAGCAACCAATTGACTGTACATAAATATTTGAAAAGAACAGGTTTCTACTTTGTTAGAGGACTATCACAGCTGCTTCTCTAACAATTCTATAGGCCTAGCTCCCCCTTCCCCCTCCCCCTATCCCAGTCTCCGGGCGCCCCTGCCCCCCTGACCTATAGTCTGACTGATTGTCACAATTAGCTGTCCTAGGCATTATTTAGGTCCCTCTGTGACTGTGAGTATTAACTCTTCAAGTCCCAGAGGTCCAAGCTAATATTGGAGAGAGACAAGAATGACAGCTTTTAACTCATGGATATACTGCTTCAACAGGGGTCAATTACCCAATCCTCTGAGGAACCATTTTTAGTCTTGAGTTGTTTTTTTAAAGAACCTTTTACTAAACCTCATACATAAATCATAGATGACGTACGGAGTGGTTTACATGATTAATATCCAGTCACATACTGTGCGTTGATCGAGGTTGAAAGAGTTAAAATCATCATGAAACTAACACAGTTTCAACATTGATAAGACTAAATATTATAAGTCGTTTTCTGACAACGCGAGTTCTGGAATCAATGAAACCAAACGTTCCTCATCCATTAGCCGAGTGCGGTTGATTACCGAACGACCATGCTGTAAGAATAAATGAATGCTTCTGCATCTAGCGAACTGATGCCTGGTCTAGTTTTAGTGCCAATAATTACCTGATTCACTTATTTTAGTCTGATTTTGATGGAATAATTCAAATAATATCTGCTTGCACCCGGACATAGAGCCAGTTTTGTGGAAACCAATCTGCTTGAAGCGGACAAATAACTGGAATGTACCTGTCGACAGTGTATGCAATGGTCTGACTCTTTCCTTTTTCATATCGTATTATTGCGTAAAAGAATTCTTGCTTGCTACATACATCCAGTTTTAACATATGGCTGTGAATCCTGGACAATCGGTAGGCAGGCCAGACAATTTCTAGAGGCCTCAGAGATGTGGTTTTACAGAAGAATGCTTAGAATACCTTGGATAGCCAAAAAGAGCAACCAAGAGGTTTTGAAAGAGGCGGGAGCCCGAAGACAACTTATCACAGACATCAGATGGAGACAGTCATCATTTTTCGGCCATGTTATAAGAAGAGGGAAAATAAAACACGTTGTGACCACTGGAAAGATCTGTGGAAGGAGGGATAGAGGAAGACAACGAGAGAAGATGCTTGACAGTCTTGTTGCTTGGCATGGAGGTGTGTCGGCAGACGAACTGATACATCCTGCAGGAGATCGCAGATTATGGAGAGTCATGATCGGCCACGCCAGTCGGCAAGGCACCTGATGATGATGCTTTTTGCGTTATCTTCTATTGTCATGCGAATGTTCTACTCTTTCTTTTCAACTTTTTGAACGAATATGTTAAAAGTCGACAGACACTTCTATTGTCGCTGCCAGTAGATTGTCAATGGTCTAGTTTTTCTTGAAATGTCTTATTTCTAATTGTCTCTTGTCCCGCGACGTGTCTTTTCTTTTGTTCCAGTGTCTTCACATCAAGCAGCCAACTTTATCATTAAAAGAAAATTGTGTCTGAAGGCGGAAGGAAATGTAATAACTAGTTCTACCATCTTGTTAAACTACGTTTTCGAGGAAAAACCGACCGACTGGTTGTCACATGAAGGTTTCTCTGAGGTAATTGCTGTAGTTGTGTCCTAGAGCGCTGGCAACTCGCTCGCCCTCTAATAGGTCTGTCTGGGGATCGATGCTTGATATTCTGCCAGTTTATCCCAGCCGTGTACGATTGTTCTTGTGTTAGCTCGCATCCGGTACAGATAGAACATCGCAACCCTGGTAGTATAGCTGATTGTGCGAAGGCTTTCTCAAACATTGTTTCAGGGTGAATCTCTTATAAGTTATTGCAGTTTATAAGATAAAAAAAAAAAAAAGAATTTTTCTCCGACATTTGATTCTAAGTGCATATTTTATTGACCAGTTGCCACTAGATGGCTGATGTTTTCATTATTACGCTGACCGCTTTTACTTTCCAGAAAAAAAAAGAGAACTTCCCGACGGGAGCATGTCCAGTTGGAGACTACTGATCCTTGGTAGAATTCCCTGTCGACCAGCTGGAGTCTACCGATCCTTGGTAGAATTCCCTGTCGACCTGCTGGAGTATACCGATCCTTGGTAGAATTCCCTGTCGACCAGCTGG
The DNA here is from genome assembly GCA_905116865.2 of Candidula unifasciata. Taxonomy (NCBI): domain Eukaryota; kingdom Metazoa; phylum Mollusca; class Gastropoda; order Stylommatophora; family Geomitridae; genus Candidula; species Candidula unifasciata. The sequence continues at coordinate 248,925 of CAJHNH020000325.1, read as the reverse complement.
AGTCTACCGATCCTTGGTAGAATTCCCTGTCGACCAGCTCAAGTCTACCGATCCTTGGTAGAATTCCCTGTCGATCAGCTGGAGTCTACCGATCCTTGGTAGAATTCCCTGTCGACCAGCTGGAGTCTACCGATCCTTGGTAGAATTCCCTGTCGACCAGCTCGAGTCTACCGATCCTTGGTAGAATTCCCTGTCGACCAGCTGGAGTCTACCGATCCTTGGTAGAATTCCCTGTCGACCAGCTGGAGTCTACCATTCCTTGGTAGAATTCCCTGTCGACCAGCTCGAGTCTACCGATCCTTGGTAGAATTCCCTGTCGACCAGCTGGAGTCTACCGATCCTTGGTAGAATTCCCTGTCGACCAGCTGGAGTCTGCCATTCCTTGGTAGAATTCCCTGTTGACCAGCTGTCGCTTCATCGTACACCGGACGGACTGTAGCAGTTGACAGTAGAAAGGTTCATTGTAAATCAGACTGTAGCAGTTGACAGTAGGTAGGTTTATTGTACATCGTACAGACTGTAGAAGTTGACAGTAGGTAGGTTTATTGTACATCGTACAGACTGTAGCAGCTGACAGTAGGTAGGTTCATCGTACATCGTACAGACTGTAGCAGTTGACAGTAGGTAGGTTCATTGTACATCGTACAGACTGTAGAAGTTGACAATTGGTAGATTCATTGTACATCGTACAGACTGTAGCAGTTGACAGTAGGTAGGTTCATTGTACATCGTACAGACTGTAGAAGTTGACAGTAGGTAGGTTTTTTGTACATCGTACAGACTGTAGCAGCTGACAATAAGTAGGTTCATTGTTCATCGGACAGACTGTTGCAGTTGACAGTAGGTATGTTCATCGTACATCGGACATACTGTAGCAGTTGACAGTAGGTATGTTCATCATATATCGGACAGACTGTAGCAGTTGACAATTGGCAGGTTCATCGTACATCGTACAGACTGAAGCATTTGACAGTAGGTATGTTCATCGTACATCGTACAGACTGTAGCCGTTGACAGTAGGTATGTTCATCTACATCGTACAGACTGTAGCAGTTGATAGTAGGTATGTTTATCGTACATCGGACAGACTGTAGCAGTTGTCAGTAGGTTGGTTCATCGTACACCGGACAGACGGTAGAAGTGGACAGTAGGTAGGTTCATCGTGCATCGGACAGACTGTAGCAGTTGACAATAGGTAGGTTCATTGAACATCAAACAGACTGTAGCAGTTGACAATAGGTAGGTTCATCGTACATCGGACAGGCTGTAGCAGTTGACAGTTGGTTGCTTCATCGTACATCGGACAGACTGTAGCAGTTGACAATAGGTTGCTTCATCGTATATCGGACAGACTCTAGCAGTTGCCCGTAGCACAGGCAGATGTTTTTCGGACAAATTTGGCTCCAGGGGCTAAGAAGCTCTGTTCCGCTAGGGACTTAGACCAAAAGACCAAGGTCCAAGTATTAGACTATCAAATGACTACGTCATTAGACAAAATTCCACGAAAGTTTCTTACCTCAGCCCTGTGACATCGAGTATTTACTGCTAGTCCTTTATTTGTATAAGCCAGTCATTACTCTATGGGTGGTGTGGCCATCATCAAGCCGACGGCCTTTACTTCCCACCACATTGCATGGAATCCATTCAATTGTCCGGTTGGCAGCAGAGAATCTTGCCTCCGCTGTCTAGGTCCCCTTTCGTATTTTTCTACTTTTTCTTCGATTTTATCATGTGTAAACTCAAAATCATGTTTGTAAGTCTACTTCTGCTCTTTGGTCTTGTTTCAGAACTTAAGTGCGCATCCGTTTTACAGATCTGCTTAATTCGTATGCAAACGCTTGGTCTTTGCCTTTCAAGCAAATGCATTCCGACTTCGGTAGAGATTCCCCTTCACTGACTCTAAACCGCACAATTAATATCACCAGAACACATGATTCCATTATATGAGGGGAGGAATAAACATAAGTTTAAAAAAAGGGGGTGGGGAGTGGGTGGAGAAATAAATCCCGACTTCATATCGATAAAGGGCACTTACTAAACACCCACAGGAGATTGTGATTGGGCACTTACTAAACACCCACAGGAGATTGTCATGGCTGAGTGGGCACTCACTAAACACCCACAGGAGATGTTCATGGCTGAGTGGGCACTAACTAAACACCCACAGGAGATGGTCGTGGCTGAGTGGGCACTCACTAAACACCCGCAGGAGAAGGTCATGGCTGAAGAGGCACTCACTAAACACCCACAGGAGATTGTCATGGCTGAGTGGGCACTTACTAAACACACGGAGGAGATGGTCATGGCTGAGTGGGCACTTACTAAACACACGGAGGAGATGGTCATGGCTGAGTGGGCACTCACTAAACACACACTGGAGATGGTCATGGCTGAGTGGGCACTCACTAAACATACACAGGAGATTGTCATGGCTGAGTGGGCACTTACTAAACACACGGAGGAGATGGTCATGGCTGAGTGGGCACTCACTAAACACACAGAGGAGATGGTCATGGCTGAGTGGGCACTTATTAAACACCCACAGGAGATGGTCATGGCTGAGTGGGCACGGACTAAACACCCACAGGAGATGGTCGTGGCTAAGTGGGCACTTACTAAACACACACAGGAGATGGTCATGGCTGAGTGGGCACTTACTAAACACACACAGGAGATGGTCATGGCTGAGTGGGCACTCACTAAACACCCACAGGAGATGGTCATGGCTGAGTGGGCACTCACTAAACACACACAGGAGATGGTCATGGCTCAGTGGGCACTCACTAAACACACACAGGAGATGGTCGTGGCTGAGTGGGCACGGACTAAACACCCACAGGAGATGGTCATGGCTGAGTGGGCACGGACTAAACACCCACAGGAGATGGTCATGGCTGAGTGGGCACGGACTAAACACCCACAGGTGATGGTCATGGCTGAGTGTGCACGGACTAAACACCCACAGGAGATGGTCATGGCTGAGTGGGCACGCACTAAACACCCACAGGAGATGGTCGTGGCTGAGTGGGCACTCACTCAACACCCACAGGTGATGGTCATGGCTGAGTGGGCACTCACTCAACACCCACAGGAGATGTTCATGGCTGAGTGGGCACGCACTAAACACCCACAGGTGATGGTCATGGCTGAGTGGGCACTCACTAAACACCCACAGGAGATGGTCGGGGCTGAGTGGGCACGCTCTAAACACCCACAGGAGATGGTCGGGGCTGAGTGGGCACGCACTAAACACCCACAGGAGATGGTCATGGCTAAGTGGGCACGGAGTAAACACCCACAGGTGATGGTCATGGCTGATTGGGCACGCACTAAACACACGGAGGGGATGGTCATTCCTGAGTGGGCACGGAGTAAACACCCACATGTGATGGTCATGGCTGAGAGGGCACACACTAAACACCCACAGGAGATGGTCGTGGGAATGCCCCGAGTGCTGTGATGTCGATTCTTGAATCAAATCAAATCAAATAGGTTGTCTACAAGTTCTGTTACCTTGTCTGGTGAGTTTTCTGGACACAGCTGGTACTGCATTTATCATTAAAAGATGCCTGACTCTCTAGCGTAGTTGGCTAAAATAGATTGCGTGGTGACCGGGTGACGAACTTTTTGTGGTCCGGGTTCACTGCCGGGGACGGGCAGAAAAGCCACATTTCTCCCAGATTTACGGTATCTTTCATGGAATTAAGGCCGAAAGGTTGCGATATCCATAATACCGAGCCTAAGGGTTAACAACTCAAGGCTTCTGTATACTAAAAAAAAAAAAATCATCAAGATATAACCAGCCTAACGAAAATTAGAACTAGTAATGTTGACATTATCACCAACGGCAAGTGGACGTTGCGGTCAGAAAGCGTTCATCAGCCCATTGTATGGTTATACAATACCAAAAAACACGAACAAGAACACATGAAATCACTTAACTGAAGTGTCTAAGAGAGGAATCACAAATATGTCTGGCCAGTTGAATCTCTGACATGTCTGTGACCACAGGAAATAAATGCTATCCTGAAATGTATGTGAACTGCAACAGCTGTAAATCCGAAATGTGATATAAAACTGTTCGGTGTTAGGTTCCACAGCTGAATGGAAATTGTGCTCTATTAAGTACTTCTTGTCATCAGCTCGATTGCAGTCACTACCGTAAAACTGTAGGGATAACACCATCTGCCTGATGCACCATTGGCGTGACAAGATTCTCTCACTCACTTACTTTTTTTTTAAATACTCATATACCTGGTTCGATTCCAACTGTGGCATTTTCGTCAGCAGACTGTTTGTTTCACACTGATTTCAACAATGGCGTCGAGAACAGACTGTTTACTTAGCACTGACAAAGTATTCTACCTCAAGTTGCCTAGCAACATCCATTACAGCCAATGAAAACTGGAGTTGGGTCTGAAGCATAGAAGACAAGACGAAGATGGGCTCTAGATAAATGTGACTACTTGGGGTAGGAAAATGCGGGAGGCGGGAGAACTGGCGAGAGACCGGGTTAAGGTTCAGGCAGACGTGATGACAGCTATGTTCTGCAAAGAACCTGGTACGTGGTGATGAAATTGTATAAACTATGTTCTTTCTATGGACATTACCAAGTCTCCCAAATTTCTTTGTATTGCTTGACCTTTGTTTTCCGTGTTCTCTCTTTTCCTTGTCCTCTGTTTTCCTTGTCCTTTGTTTTCCTTGTCCTTTGTTTTCCTTGTCCTTTGTTTTCCTTGTCTTTTGTTTTCCTTGTCCTTTGTTTTCCTTGTCCTTTGTTTTCCTTGTCCGTTTTTTTTTGTCCTTTGTTTTTCTTGTCCTTTGTTTTCCTTGTCCTGTGTTTTCCTTATCCTTTGTTTTCCTTGTCCTTTGTTTTCCTTGTCCTTTGTTTTCCTTGTCCTTTGTTTTCCTTGTCCTTTGTTTTCCTTGTCCTGTGTTTTCCTTATCCTTTGTTTTCTTCGTCCTCTGTTTTCCTTATCCTTTGTTTTCCTTATCCTTTGTTTTCTTGTTCTTTGTTTTCCGTGTCCTCTCTTTTCCTTGTCCTCTGTTTTCCTTGTCCTTTGTTTTCCATATCCTTTTGTTTTTCTTGTGCTTTGTTTTCCTTGTCCTTTGTTATCCTAGTCCTATGTCTTCCTTATCTTTTGTTTTCCTTGTCCTCTGTTTTCATTGTCCTCTGTTTTCCCTATCCTTTGTTTTCCTTGTTCTTTGTTTTCCTTGTCCTTTGTTTTCCTTATCCTTTGTTTTCCTTGTCCTTTGTTTCCTTGACCTGTGTTATCCTTGTCCTTTGTTTTCCTTGTCCTTTGTTTTCCTTGCCCATTGTTTTCCTTGCCCATTGTTTGCCTTGTCCATTGTTTTCCTTGTCCTTTGTTTTCTTCGTCCTTTGTTTTCCTCATCTTTTGTTCTCCTAGTCCTTTGTTGTCCTTGTTCTTTGTTTTCCTTATCCTCACTTTTCCTTATCCTTTGTTTTCCTCATTCTTTGTTTTTCTAGTCCTTTGTTTTCCTTGTTCTTTGTTTTCCTAGTCCTTTGTTTTCCTTGTTCTTTGTTTTTTTTTTTGTCCTTTGTTTTCCTTGTTCTTTGTTTTTTTTGTCCTTTGTTTTCCTTATTCTTCGTTTTCCTTGTCCTTTGTTTTCCTTATTCTTTGTTTCCCTTGTCCTTTGTTTTCCTTGTTCTTTGTTTTGCTTATTCTTTGTTTCCCTTGTCCTTTGTTTTCCTTGTTCTTTGTTTTTTTTGTTCTTTGTTTTCCTTATTCTTCGTTTTCCTTGTCCTTTGTTTTGCTTATTCTTTGTTTCCCTTGTCCTTTGTTTTCCTTGTTCTTTGTTTTTCTTTTTCTTTGCTTTCCATGTCCTTTGTTTTCCTTGTTCTTTGTTTTCCTTCTCCTCTGTTTTCCTTGTCCTTTGTTTTGCTTGTTCTTTGTTTTCCTTGTACTTTGTTTTCCTTGGCCTTTGTTTTTCTGTATTTGGGTCTCCGTGGCGAAATAATCTAACCGTTTGTCTGGCGCTCTCAGGGTCGTGGTTTCCTTTCACGAACTGCGTTTTTCTGTTCCTGTGTGCAGTTGTTACTCAGGCAGATAGGGTTGGTTACTTGAGCTACGGAGTGCGTGCTTTGTTTGATGTGCTTGGAAGGGGACTGGCCATTCTGGTGAGAGAAACTGAGTCGTATAGGAAGTCGATCCTCTCTCTGTAATTTTTACTTTGTATTCTGAATAGTTTGGACATGCACTTGGTCAGAATCTTCTAGATGGCATTGTATTATGTATAATATACATGTCTGCCAGTCCCCGAGGATATGTTCCCTGTCTGATATATTTTTTTTAAATCCGTCATTAATTTGATTATCGTGGAAAAGTTTAGATTGTAAGTGCCACGCCACTCCCCCCCCCCCCCCCTAAACACTCCCCCCCCCCCCCAACAAACATCTTTATTGTCTCTTCCGTTAATTCTCTATTTTCTGCTTATTCTCTGTTCCACCCTGATCTCTGTATGTTTATGCTCTCTATCGTGTTTATTGTCTGTTATATTTAGTTTGTCCGTTAAGTGTATTTTATCTGTTGTGTTTTTCTCCACATTGTAGTTTGTTTTCCCCTCTATTACGTGTTATCTGTTACCGTTTCCAGTGTTTTTTTCTGTGTTCCTCTTCATCATATTCATTGCTTATATTTTAAATACTCCCGAGAACGTGTTTATTCTCTTTATTATGATTTTTCTCTCTGTTATTATTATTTTTCTCTCTCTACAACATTTATATATCATGAATAAACTCACACTGTCCCTGCTGCACTGTATGATAGTTGTTGGGACTGTGCACACTGAAGCGCACCAGACTCAACATAATTGCTTTAGAGCGTTCTTCGCACAATTCGCTCGGTTCATTGAAATCCATTTTTGACTGGAATTTTATGCAATTCAAGGCTTGGCGGTTCCTGGCTCACAGCCTGGAGCAAAGTCACCGGCCAACTGAACAAGCAAGTGCAAGTTAAAAAATCAATATGTTGTCTAAAAAAAGGATGGAAAATTATTACATCTAAAATATACTATGTGTGTTTAGAAACAGCATCAGCTGCTACATCTGTTTTTAGATTCAAATACCTTAGAATCAACATCCTTCACCAGAATGGCAGACTTGGGAATTAAGATCGGCATAGCAAAAAACGAGACGCACACCAGACACGCCAGAAGACTTGTTAATCAACATAGAACTGGTACTGTTAGCCATCGGACGTTGGGGTTCATACTGAGGGGAGGATCTGAGCACCTATGGACATGTCCGGAGTGCAATGATGATAAACTAACTAACTAACTAACTAACTAACCTGCTTTTATATATATTTTTAATGAATGTTTTGAATGGGTGAACAGATGCAACGGCAGGGCACACAGGACAAGTGCAAATGTTTACCTCAGTCGTATTCAGTTATGAAAATATCCGCTGTCTCCGCAATTATGATTCACAATGAGCACACACCGCTTTTTGAGGGATTAATATGTGTCGAGACCCTAGTCTCTTCCACGATGCGACTCTCGTGCTTACTTACTTACTTAGTCGCTCCTCTTCTACCATGGAGTGTATAGGTTTGCCAAAGGGATCGCCAGACTTCTCTGTCTGCAGTTATCTTTATGATTTTGTTCCATTCCAGTCCTCTGTAAGTTAGGAACTGTCGGGTGTTGTCTTCCCAGCTGGCCATGGTGGTCTGGTTCTCTGGTTCTTCGCCTCCCATGCCAGCCAAGGTGGTCGATGTTCTCCCATTCTGCACACATGTCCAAATCTACGTAACTGTGACTGATCTACTCGAGTTTATACGGCCTGAATTTCAAGATCCTGACGTATTTTCTGATTGCGGACTTTATCCCTTCTTATCACTTGCACCACCTTTCTCAGATATCTCATTTCTGAGGCCTGAAGCTGGCTTCTGTGAGCTGTTGTCATTGCCCATGGCACACGCGTAGGACAGGACTAGAACATAGGTAGCGCGGTAAACATACATTTGGTCCTCTTGCCAGTTTGTCTTTTGCTAAGAAACCCTCGGCTTATAGCCTGGAAAAGTCTCCTAGCAGCTGCTTTTGGAGTAGCCAGCTCTGTCCTAATGCCTCCATTGCGTTCTGTTGCAACTCCAAGGTATTTGAACTGGTTAACCTGCTCGAATGCATACTGTCCCATCATGATCTGGCGTTTCTTCTCCTCACTTGAGATCATCGTGGTTTTAGTTTTGGAGATACTGATGGTCATCCCTCTCTTCTCAAGTTCTTCCTTCCAGACTTATAAGTTGAAGTGTGATCTGGCTCATCCATACACAAACGAGTGCTATTTGCCTCTCAAACAAATGCCGATTGGCTACTGCTGACGCCACGAACTGTGCAGATTAGGGTTTTAATTTTGCCCCTCATCCCCAGCAAACAGACAAATAAACAAAAAACCACTCATAGCCGATGGAGGATTCGAACTAGAGTGTCGCTCATGAACGCTAAGAGTTCTAACTGTAAAGCCAGCTGGTCCTCAACGGATTTATAAGCTTGTTATCTGTGCACAGTTTGAAGCAGCTTGTTATCTGTGCACAGTCTAAAGCAGCTTGTTATCTGTGCACAGTCTAAAGCAGCTTGTTATCTGTCCACTTTTCCACCTTCAAGAGTGCAGCAAATTATGTATATGAAAATGGCCCAGAGATGTAGGAAGAAGCTAGTTGGACTAAATTGTTTCAGAAAAAAAAAATACACAAATTACGTTAGGAACGCAAAATAACAACACAACAGCACAACAAAGTGTTTATTTGTTATTAAATAGATGCCAAAACAATTTGTGTAGTTCTTGCAGAAACCTATTTCAATCCACACTTGACTGGAGAAGCTGGAAGCGAGCATTGAGATGTTTTGTGTGGCGCTGTAATGACAACAGAAGTTAATAACAGTTGAACAACTGGACGGGACAAGGAAATGTTAGACAATCAAGTCAATATCCGGAGGGTAGCCTCGACTCCTATTTATTTTCTAAACCCTTCCATGATTGCAGTCTGTCGGTTTAACGCCTCAAGGATGAGAATCAAACAGGTACTAATCCTCAAACCCCAGTTATACTGCAACATTACCGTATAGCACAGTTATACTGCAACATTACTGTATAGGACAGTTATACTGCAACATTACTGTATAGCACAGTTACACTGCAACATTACTGTATAGCACAGTTACACTGCAACATTACTGTATAGCACAGTTACACTGCAACATTACCATATAGCACAGTTATACTGCAACATTACTGTATAACACAGTTACACTGCAACATTACCATATAGCACAGTTATACTGCAACATAACTGTATAGCACAGTTACACTGCAACATTACTGTAGAGCACAGCTACACTGCAACATTACCATATAGCACAGTTACACTGCAACATTACCATATAGCACAGTTATACTGCAACATTACTGTATAGCACAGTTACACTGCAACATTACCATATAGCACAGTTATACTGCAACATTACCATATAGCACAGTTACACTGCAACATTACCATATAGCACAGTTATACTGCAACATTACTGTATAGCACAGTTACACTGCAACATTACCATATAGCACAGTTATACTGCAACATTACCATATAGCACAGTTATACTGCAACATTACTGTATAGCACAGTTACACTGCAACATTACCATATAGCACAGTTATACTGCAACATTACCATATAGCACAGTTACAATGCAACATTACTGTATAGCACAGTTACACTGCAACATTACCATTTAGCACAGTTACACTGCAAAATTACCATACAGGACAGTTACACTGCAACATTACCATATAGCACAGTTACAATGCAACATTACTGTATAGCACAGTTACACAGCAACATTACCATATAGCACAGTTACACTGCAACATTACCATATAGGAAAGTTAGACTGCAACATTACCATATAGCACAGTTACACAGCAACATCACCATATAGCACAGTTACAATGCAACATTACTGTATAGCACATTAACTTTATACTGCAGCTTTACCATACAGCACAGTTATACTGTAACATTGCCATAAAGAACAGTTATACTGGAACATTACCACATAGCACAGTTACATTGCAACATTACCATATAGCTCATTTATTTTATACTGGAACATTACCATATAGAACAGTTATACTGTAACATTACCACACAGCACAGATATACTGCAACATTACCATATAGCTCATTTATTTTATACTGGAACATTAGCAAATAGAACAGTTATACTCTAACGTTACCACACAGCACAGTTATACTGCAACATTATCCTATAGCACATTTTTACTGCAACATTACCATATAGCACAGTTATACTGGAACAATACCATATAGCACAGTTATACTGGAACAATACCATATAGCAGTTATACTGAAACAATACTATATAGCACAGTTATACTGGAAATATTGCCAACCGCCTACGATGTAACAGGCAGTAGTTTATTTGACTATAGTCCATGCCGTGTGGTGTTGGAAATGTATATTCAAAATATTATGCTTTCTGTAAACCTTTTCTACGCATTCAAGCGTATTGGGCATATAGGGCTAGACTTATAGTTTATAAACTGTAGGCACTGGGTGATATATTTACCTCTAAAACTGGGTCGATCGATGTGGGAACTAAGGTCTGTTTTGGAATATGTCCAGCTTCATCAGGAGCTGAATTCACGACATTCCCAGCCACAGGCTAGCGTCTAGCCGCTACACCACGGCCCGTGTACTTTCAGTCAGTCCCGAAACAAATGATCTTCCATGCCATGATGTCAAACGGCCAAGCATCTGTTCTCTCCCTTCCTCTCATTCTCCCCCCAATTCGCACTCCGGTTTTCTCCTCTTCATGCAGTGACTAAAGATTGTAACTTTCTCTTTCTGATATTATATTATTAGTTGCGTATCTTATACAGGACGTTATAGAACGAACCCTATAATTTTTAGGCTGTGGTGGTTTTTCTAGGCAACTTTACGTCCAGTAGTTTGTCATTGCTTTCCGGACGGTCGGCTCCTCGATACCACTGTCGAAACCAACGCAAGGCGCAAGGCCCGCAGCTTGGATTGAACACGGCACACCGGCATTACGAAGCGCGTTCGTAACGCCTAAGCCACAGACGCCGACTTTCTTTCTGATGTAAGCAATTAATTATCTTGGTGAGCCACGTTAAATGGTTTCCAGGAAATGTCTGTGGAAGTAAAGGGGGGCCTACGTGATGTGGACCACCTCATCCATCAAGCGCCGATTTGCCTGTAGACAAGTATCAATTTGGCACCAAATATACTAGGCGCTAGTGGTGGGGAAAAGAGGTAGAGGCAGACCAAGAGAGATGATGCTGGATGGGCTGAAACTATGGCATTGAGGGGTATCATCAAGAGAGCTGTTCTAGGCAGCCAGGGATCGTGAACTATGGAGACGCATGAGCGCATTGAGTGCCTCCGCCAGTTGGCAGGGCACATGATGATGTTAGTGGTGTCAAGAGGGTTGTGAAGTAAACTCCACTACCCAAATGGCTTGGTTACATTTCAAAACTGGCACAGTAAATGATAGGAGTGGCGATGGCGCAGTGGTCAGACGAGGGCCTGTTGGCCCGAAGATATAAGTTCGAGTTCAAATCAGGGCTGATTTTCACAAATATAGACATACTGTCTGTATTCACCACTTTTCCGGTGTTTTCAATCTCAAGATGGTATGGACACCCTTTCAGTAGCAGTCCCGAGGGTACACACTGATCGATTAGTCAAGGCCAATTGCTGTTGTTTTTAAATGACTTTGGCTAGAGCTGAAAACGGGTACCAGGAAATGTCTTGGGACATAAAGGCGGTCGGGGGTGTTTACCTTACTCGTCGATTACCGATTAATCCATAATGGGGTGGGTTTGGCATCATATGCCAGATGCAAGAAAGGTTTAAAGAACGTCCCATTTATTCTGAAATGGACTAGATCTTCACCTTCTGTCCGGGAGAGGCAAGTAACCAACAGTCTGCATGTAACTAAGTCAGATCTGTAAAACTGATGTCGGCGCAAATATCAAAGTCTGGAACAAGACAAAAGTCCAGAAGTGGACGAACAGCAGCCTGGACTTTCCACTGGAGTTTACAGCCGGTGTACGCTAAGAAAAAAAAAGGGAAAGATTGTTGATCCGAGTGTGTTGATTGTGTGAGATTGCCAGCAGTGATTGTGTAAGATTGCCAACGGTGATTGTGTGAGATTGCTAACAGTGATTGTGTGAGATTGCCAACAGTGATTGTGTGAGATTGCCAACAGTGATTGTGGGAGATTGCCAACAGTGATTGTGTGAGATTGCCAACAGTGATTGTGTGAGATTGCCAACAGTGATTGTGTGAGATTGCCAACAGTGATTGTGTGAGATTGCCAACAGTGATTGTGTGAGATTGCCAACAGTGATTGTGTGAGATTGCCAACAGTGATTGTGTGAGATTGCCAACAGTGATTGTGTGAGATTACCAACAGTGATTGTGTGAGATTGCGAACAGTGATTGTGTGAGATTGCCAACAGTGATTGTGTGAGTTATGAGTTATGAGTTAGATTATCTTCACAGCACTCCGGACACATCCATAGGCGCTCAGATTCCCCTTTTAACATACTCATCAGCGTCTCGTTGGTAAAAGTGCCAGTCCTTTCTTGATGAACAAGACTTCATGTGCGTTCGGTGTGCTTCTCGTGCTTGGCTGTGCCGATCTTGACTCCCAGTTCTCGTATTCTTATATGTGATGTGGACACGTCGCTTCAAAAACCCTCAGAACGTCCTATCTCTCTAAGGGGGATGACAATGTCTGCGTGATCCATGGGCCAGCTATCTTCAATTAATGCAGCACCTGCCAGCCCATCACCTCTTTCGTTACCAGCAACGACTGCATGCCCTGGGAAGAATATAAAGCTAACTGCACACACAGGAGAGTTTTGCAATGACTTAAACCGGTACTTTATTTATAACTTACCCCTGACGTCACGACAAGGTCACGGGAGACATTCCCAATAAATTCTACTGTGTTCAGGTTGTAGTTTCTCGCGGTGTCTCTACAGCCAAGTTTTTAGGGTTAGGGTTAGGGTTAGCAGACACTAGATGAACACTCAAAAACAGCAGCACACAACAGCACACTTGCACTTCTTGAAGTAATGGACTGTCAGGTCAGCTGTGGATTTCCCACGGGAATTTTGTGTTTGGTGTACGTTATAAATTAAGAACCCTCTTAAACCTGCAATGACCTGCCTGTGGTAAGGAACGTCTTCCACAGTTGGAGCATGTGATTACTGGATCGGTGTTACCACCACATGTCTATTTTGTTCTTCTTCTCAGTGACACAGCTCTTAACCTTTGCAGCGATCATCATTTTCTCTCTACCCCCATCCCTTAACTGATTTCCCCTTCCACGCAACAGAGTTAGGTTTGAACAATGACGAATGTTTAGGAATCGACATCACAGCACTAGACACTCTCATATGTGCTCTGTCCCCATCTTCAGCAGCAAGCGAAAAGTTCCTATTTCGATGGCACCAGTAACCGATTGAATATCCGTCTCATCCTTCCCCTGAGTGTTGAGCGTCGGCCAGACAGTTAGGTTTGAACCATAATACAGGTACCGTGCTAAGAAAGAACAACATTGCAAGCAAACAACTTAAAATAATAATTAAAAAAAAAAAAAGAATACAGATGTAGAACTATCAGCGATTGAATATGATCACAGGTACACAACTATCCCAGAACAACACAGAGCTATGGTACATACTGAAAACCCACCTACAGTAGATAGCTACAGATGAATCAACTACAACACAATACATGTTTTGTTTTTTTGTTACCACGAATCAGCCATGTCCCTGAAGAAAATCATTGACTCAATTTTTGTGGGCGAGTTGGATTGTCAACCCGGAAATAATAGCACGGAAATGACCCGCAAGACATCCAATTTCCGAGGGTCAAGGCTGACACAGAGTCGCCTGTGTGGGCAAGTGTAAGTTCATAAATCGTTAGGCTGTCGCCATTGGCTGACCCCTTCAGTGACCACGTCACTGGGCATTGGGGTAGATTTTCAAACTATTTCATCTCTATTTTATGTGCTTCTTCCAATAACGTATTTGTTTTTATAATGAAGAATTTGATAAAGATCACAGCTGGACATTTTGAAGACGGTGGTACCAGTAACTACAAAGGAAAACTCTAGGTGACACCTGCATATGTGCCCTGGGATATGCCATGAACGGCGGCATAAAGAGAGTCAATATTTGTAGGCACGTCAGTCTTGGAAGCGGACTATGGTAGTAAGAAAGGGTGTAATTGATGCACATGAAAATTTTGCAGAAGACCTTAAACATAAGAGTACTGGTTTCTCTTGTCAGGAAGAGAATCATCTACCGGGGTAACGATACAATCATGTAAGAAGACCTGATCGCAATATACAAAAACACCTGATCCCACAATGCAAGAAGCCCTAATCACACATGAACCCTTGATCGCACAACACAAGAACCCTTGATCGCACAACACAAGAACCCTTGATTGCACAATACAAGAACCCTTGATAACACAATACAAGAACCCCTGATCACACAGTACAAGAACCCTAATCACACAATACAAGAACCTCTGATCACACAATACAAGAACCCCTGATAACACAACACAAGAACCCCTGATCGCACAATACAAGAACCCCTGATCACACAATACAAGAACCCCTGATCACACAATACAAGAACCCCTGATCACACAATACAAAAACCCCTGATCACACAATACAAGAACCCCTGATCACACAATACAAGAACCCCTGATCACACAATACAAGAACCCCTGATCACACAATACAAGAACCCCTGATCACACAATACAAGAACCCCTGATCACACAATACAAGAACCCCTGATCACACAATACAAGAACCCCTGATCACACAATACAAGAACCCCTGATCACACAATACAAGAACCACTGATCACACAATACAAGAACCACTGATCACACAATACAAGAACCACTGATTGCATTATACAAGAACCCCTGATTGCATTATACAAGAACCCCTGATTGCATTATACAAGAACCCCTGATGACACAATACAAGAACCACTGATCACACAATACAAGAACCCCTGATCACACAATACAAGAACCCCTGATCACACAGTGCAAGAACCCCTGATCACACAATACAAGAACCCCTGATCACACAATACAAGAACCCCTGATCACACAATACAAGAACCCCTGATCACACAATACAAGAACCCCTGATCACACAATACAAGAACCCCTGATCACACACTACAAGAACCACTGATCACACAATACAAGAACCCCTGATCACACAATACAAGAACCACTGATCACACAATACAAGAACCCCTGATCACACAATACAAGAACCCCTGATCACACAATAAAAGAACCCCTGATCACACAATACAAGAACCACTGATCACACAATACAAGAACCCCTGATCACACAATACAAGAACACTTGATCACACAATACAAGAGTTCCTGATCACACAATACAAGAACCCCTGATCACACAGTGCAATAATCCCTGATCACACAATACAAGAACCCCTGATCACACAATACAAGAACCCCTGATCACACAATACAAGAACCCCTGATCACACAATACAAGAACCCCTGATCACACAGTGCAATAACCCCTGATCACACAATACAAGAACCCCTGATCACACAATACAAGAACACTTGATCACACAATACAAGAGTTCCTGATCACACAATACAAGAACCCCTGATCACACAGTGCAATAACCCCTGATCACACAATACAAGAACCCCTGATCACACAATACAAGAACCCCTGATCACACAATACAAGAACCCCTGATCACACAATACAAGAACCCCTGATCACACAGTGCAATAACCCCTGATCACACAATACAAGAACCCCTGATCACACAATACAAGAACCACTGATCACACAATACAAGAACCACTGATCACACAATACAAGAACCACTGATTGCATTATACAAGAACCCCTGATTGCATTATACAAGAACCCCTGATTGCATTATACAAGAACCCCTGATGACACAATACAAGAACCACTGATCACACAATACAAGAAAACCCCCTGATCACACAATACAAGAACCCCTGATCACACAGTGCAAGAACCCCTGATCACACAATACAAGAACCCCTGATACACCCTGATCACACAATACAAGAACCCCTGATCACAAGAACAATACAAAGAACCCCCATGATCACACAATACAAGAACCCCTGATTCAACCTACAAGATGATCACACAATACAAGAACCCCTGATCACACAATACAAGAACCCACTGATCACACAATACAAGAACCCTGATCACACAATACAAGAACCACTGATCACACAATACAAGAACCCCTGATCACACAATACAAGAACCCCTGATCACACAATACAAGAACCCCTGATCACACAATACAAGAACCACTGATCACACAATACAAGAACCCCTGATCACACAATACAAGAACCCCTGATCACACAATACAAGAACCCCTGATCACACAATACAAGAACCCCTGATCACACAGTGCAACCTACAAGAACCCCTGATCACA
The DNA here is from genome assembly GCA_905116865.2 of Candidula unifasciata. NCBI lineage: Eukaryota > Metazoa > Mollusca > Gastropoda > Stylommatophora > Geomitridae > Candidula > Candidula unifasciata. The sequence continues at coordinate 232,331 of CAJHNH020000325.1, read as the reverse complement.
CAATACAAGAACCCCTGATCACACAATACAAGAACCCCTGATCACACAATACAGAGAACCCTGATCACACATACAAGAACCCCTGATCACACAGTGCAATAACCCTCTGATCACACAATACAAGAACACTTGATCACACAATGATTCCTGACACAATACAAGAACCCCTGATCACACAGTGCAATAACCCCTGATCACACAATACAAGAACCCCTGATCACACAATACAAGAACCCCTGATCACACAATACAAGAACCCCTGATCACACAATACAAGAACCCCTGATCACACAGTGCAATAACCCCTGATCACACAATACAAGAACCCCTGATCACACAATGCAAATTCGTGGTTACACCTTACATCAAACAATACAAAATGGGATTTCTCAGAGTCAATACGCTATGAAACAAGATATGGAGAAGAGTGTCGTTCATGTAAAGGATGCCAAGTGTGCAAGGAAGATGCCTCTGTAATAAACAGTGAACTGTTAATTTTAAATATTTACGCAACATAAAGGCAGGGCTGTGCCGTGCTATGATACAGAGACGGCTGCATCAGACGGTGCCATAAGGGTGCCGCATCAGCAGCGAAATCAAAATACAGTTGATCTGATCGTGCGAAATTATTAGGGGCCACACTTGCAATCATACTCAGGAAATCTACAGTACAGGCCCGCATATATTAGGGATAGTCAAGTGGCGGCCCGCAGGTCAAATCTGGCCCGCCGAGGCCTAACAAGAGGCCTGCAGATTAGTGCCAGTTTTAATAATCATCTGTCCATAGAAGGACTCAGACTTCTAGCCTGAGACTATCCTCATTTCCCACAGTCTGGCCTCTGAGTTGAGTTAGTTGCGTATCCTTTACAGGACGTTGCAGAACCAACCCCAGCATTTTTTGGTTGTTGTGGTTTTCCTAGGCAAGTTTACGTCCAGAAGTTTGCCATTGCTCTCTGCACGGTCGGCTCCTCGATACCACTGTCGAAACCAACGCAAGGCGCAAGGCCTGCAGCTGGGATTGAACCCGACATACCGGCATTACAAAGCGCGTTCGTGACGCCTAAGCCAGAGACGCCGACGCTTCTGAGTACACTTAGCTAAACAGTTAAAGGTCAAAGGTAAAGCCGGGAGATGTGAACCAGCGTCATTGCACACGGTTATAAAACCATAAGTGCTCTGCCACCAGGACGGACAGCTAATGAAAAAACTGTCCGCCCGTGTTGCCGTCCGCACGTAACTCTGTAGCTACAGCGACGTTCCTCCATTTACCCCAGAGTGTCACTCTGGTACCCTTTACCTAAAGGTTGGGTGAACTCCGGGAACCGCCCGGTTTCGAACACCGACCGTAGCTGCAGCGAGTCGCAGCTGGATTTGAAAGCAAGCCTCCTATCGACTGCGCTAACGCGGCTCCCTAGCTAAACAGTTCTGGCACATAGGCCCGTTTTAGCAGATTTCTATCCACTCTTCAGTATTTAACATTCCGTAAAAATTGAACTCGTGATCCTGCGACGTTGAAACGAACCCACAGCTATCAGAGAGCGAAGCAACCGGTTTAACCACTTAGCTGTTTAAATTCTCAAATAAAACAAGAAACTGCAAGAGCTAAAAAAATTGCGTGAACACCCGACATCTTTTTGCTCAACTGTGACGGACGGAAAAAGAGAAAAGCGTTCATCAATACTAGATAATATCACAGGAAAGATAATGGCAAAGGAAACGTTAGGTGGGGGAAACTTGACAAGATCAATATCAACCCCACGGGGAACAGCTAAGTAAAGTAGCACCACTAGAAGTTTTAAACGTCTTAACCTTTTCTCCAAGAGCCGTTGGAGCAAAACACTCCATCGAGAATAGTTAGTGTGAACACACGCGGACAAACTCCGGCAAAGTGTTAATTTGAAACTTGTGACAAATGACATCTATTAAGACCGAGGTGAGTAAAGGGTGAACCATTTAAACTCTAGACAATGTTTCGCTCAGGCTGTTTCTTTAAGGATATGTGGATGAGCTTTTTCAACTCTAGGCCACACCCCTATTTTCATATGTCATCTTCAAATACAGGTTTTTTTTTTTTTTTTTTGAGTATTCAGCCTTGATTACGCGCACACCCCCCCCCCCCCCCCCCCCGCCCCCAGAATAGGTCATAAACCGGACGGTGTGCTTGAGGTCTTTACTGATGCCTCATTCTTAGTGTTTTTTAATCGTGTGAGTCTCACTTGTGGGCCCGATTTTTTCTTTCTGACTGCCAATTCTGGGTACTTTTGTAAGACTTTCTTTGTTGGCTTTCTACCTTTCGGCCGCAATTCTGGGTAGTTTTGTAAAAGTTTCATTATAGACGTTTTATTTTTCGGCCCGCAGTTCTGGGTAGCTTTGTAAGACTTTCTTTGTTGGCTTTCTACCTCTTGGTCCGCAATTCTAGGTAGTTTTGTAAGACTTTCTTTGTTGCCTTTCTACCTTATGGCCCGCAGTTTTAGTTAGTTTTGCAAGAGTTTCTTTATTGACTTTCTACCTTTTGGCCCGCAGTTTTAGTTAGTTTTGCAAGAGTTTCTTTATTGACTTTCTACCTTTTGGCCCGCAGTTCTGGGTAGCTTTGTAAGACTTTCTTTGTTGCCTTTCTACCTTTTGGCCCGCAGTTTTAGTTAGTTTTGCAAGAGTTTCTTTATTGACTTTCTACCTTTTGGCCCGCAATTCCGAATAGTTTTGTAAGCCTTTCTTCATTGACTTTCTACCTTTGGACCCCAAATTCTGGGTAGTTTTGTAAGAGTTTCTTCATTGACTTTTTACCTTTTGGCTCGCAGTTCTGGGTATTTTTGTAAGACATGATGTGAATTTGCTTTGGAATCATCGAGATCCATTCGATGTCGGCGTGCTGCCAGTTTACAGCGTCACGTTCCGTCTAAAGACTCCGCTCTGTGAGCCGCTTGTTACTACCAGGCTGTACAATGTAATGTTATGCCGCTCGGCGTCCATATACATTAGACATCTACAAGCTGGCTCAGGGCTTCCATGTAGATGGTATCCCCAGGTACCGCTATTGATTGTTCCCAGGTAAAGTTTGTAATGTTATCCCCTATCCGGACCAAGAAGACGGCATTCAAACTGTGGATCGCGATCCTTTCTTGGGTCGAACGCGACCATCAGAAAACACATATTCATTAAAGTTATGAAGAAAAGTAATTGTATTGGGGTCGCCACGACAAAAGGGAACCGTATCAAAGGGTCGCTGCATTATGAAGATTAAAAGCCACTGTGCTAGATAGACAGACAGGCAGACGAGCGAACTTTATCTTCCACCGGTCACAAACTGGACAGGCAGACCAGTCTTACATTCAGCCCTTTCAAATACTCGTCTTTCATACAGCCATTATATTTTATATATATAACGATTTTTATGTTCATATAATGCTATAAATGATATTATAATTTAATTTTAAAACAAACCAAGACAAAAGCATATACGATAAATCCATACGAATATACATACATACACAGACAGGCACAAACAGAGACAAACTGACGCAGACAGACAGACAGACAGACATACAGACAGACAGAGATAGACAGACATACAGACAAAGATGCATGCACAGAGACAGACGGGTGGATTAATGGACGAACGGACGAACAAATTGATAGACAGACAGATACTTGGGCGGACGGACGGACAGACAGACAGGCAGAGGCAGACAGACAGACAGACAGACAGACAGACAGACAGACAGACAGACAGACAGACAGACAGACAGACAGACAGACAGACAGACAGACAGACAGACAGACAGACAGACAGACAGACAGACAGACAGACAGACAGATAGATAGATAGATAGATAGATAGATAGATAGATAGATAGATAGATAGATAGATAGATAGATAGATAGATAGATAGATAGATAGATAGATAGATAGATAGATAGATAGATAGATAGATAGATAGATAGATAGATAGATAGATAGATAGATAGATAGATAGATAGATAGATAGATAGATAGATAGATAGATAGATAGATAGATAGATAGATAGATAGATAGATAGATAGATAGATAGATAGATAGACAGATAGATAGATAGATTCTGTTAAAAAAGCGATGACACTGTGATATTCACAGCCTGTGATTGATGCGTGAAATTTGTGTCCGTTCAGAGGAACTCGGTCGGCGTAATCCTGTTTTGTTATTCACAGAAATGCATCTACACTTAAGATAAGCAAATGATCTCCCCTTGTCGCTCTTGAAATAATCCCTGCATGTACAAATGAGATTAGCTGAAGAATTGACAGCATAAATCATTGCAACGGAATCAAGCATTGATACGTCTTTGGACAGTGGAGTTTAAAAAATACAGTGTCTTGAAAAAAGAGTATTAAGTCACCTGGACCAGGCTTTCCAAACTTGCAATTAACACTACAAAAAGGTTAGAAGGCTCAACTAGGTGCAACAAAAAGACATTCGCAGATACATCCAAACGTTTTGCCCAAAATCGGCTTTCTAAAATGTGAACTTTTCGCAGTACTATTCTCCTCAGACCGTAGTGATCTGTTTTGTGCCTTCGCAACTGTTTACTTCGAAGAATACTGAGTCTTTAAAGGACAAATTTCAGATCCAATACACAAATAAGACAAGAGATCAAGCAAGACAATATATCACATTTTATAAGTCAGTGCCGCTGGAAATACATCGTCCATGCACTCAAAATGGATAAGTCAAGACTTCCCAAACAAACCTTCATATGGACACCGCAAGGAAGAAGAAGACGGGAAAGACCAAAAGAGACTCAGTAGAACTATCATCAGGGAAGGTTTAACCATGGGCCTTACAAACATCCAAGACTTAAATCAGATGGCAAGGAACCGACAGAGATGGATAGCTAAGACCTCTGCCCTATGCGCCGCCCTAGGCTCAAAGGAAAGATTAACTAGCGGTTTACTCGCTCCCAAAGGAGCCTTATAACATCTTGCTTTTCATACATCAGTTCGCCACCAAGTGGCGCAGAATCAGCCATTCTGTCTGCATTTTCCTTTCCCAGCACATTAATTTGACCTGGAGAAACTCCAAAGGACGCTAACTAGATTTTGTTTCGGGGTTATTTTTATAAATTCAAGACGACATGGCCGCAGACATCAGCACAATTACATCTAAGCTCTCCTCCATAGAAAAAAAAAAAAACAAAGAAGCTACAATAGGATCAACAAGAACAAATAATGATGATCAGATTTCCAACATTCTGATTCCACATGAGCTGTTACCGGGAACATCCCGTTAGCTTATCACAACGCGCGGAATATTCTATCACGCTTGTTTACTAATTGATCCCACATGATTTTTGGACCCAAAGGATTATTGGACCCAACGGTTTATTAGACCCAAAGGATTATTGGACCCAATGGATTATTAAACCCAAAGGATTATTGGACCCAAGGGATTACTGGACCCAAACAAAACGCATACACAATCAAGTTGAGAACTAAAAATACTTGCACCATCCTTGTTAAGTTGTGATGCTTTCATCGCTTCTTGCTGTATATAAATACTGCTGCTGCTACCACTGTTACTGCTGATACTGCTGCTGCCACTACTACTAGTACTACTACTACCACGACTACTGCTGCTGCTGCAGCTCCACTATTATTACTACCACTACTGCATTAACTACTAATACTTACTTTTTTCTACTAATACTCCTCCTTCCCCCCCCCCCCCTTGCCTTTCTTCTTGTTCTTGTTCATCATCATCATCATCTTCTTCTTCTTCTTCTTCTTCTTCTTCTTCTTCTTCTTCTTCTTCTTCTTCTTCTTCTTCTTCTTCTTCTTCTTCTTCTTCTTCTTCTTCTCTTCTTCTTCTTTTTATCCTCCTCCTCCTCTTATCCGTCTTCCTTTTCTTTTTTCTACTTAAACTTTCGCCTTTAAGTCGGCAGTGTAGTTTTGGTGTTGTTTACAGCTAGATCTCGATATCTACCTCTTTAGACTCAACACAATCACACTGAGCAAATATCTCATCAGTCACCTTTTACATCATGTGTTTTTTCTGAACAGGGGATATATTCTCTTTCTTTCCCAGCCTGCAACCCTTCCCCCGCCCACCCCCAACTCCCTTTTCTCAGGAGCAGGGAATATATTCTTTTTTTTCCTAGCCTAAACCCATGCTCACTTTTGTGGGTGTGTCGTGTCAGCTACATCGGACATGTACACAATCTCCCATCACGTTTGTTTTCTTTATCCTGATTTTCTTATTCTCAAACAAAACTAATAAACACACACACAATTGAGAACAGCCACAGAAACACTTAATTCCTCCACGCCTACACAACTCAGCCCTTGTTCAATCTCCGGTGGGCTTTCAGCGCTTCTTGCTTCACTTATAAACTCAATCCCACATCGAAATAAATTCCCCATTTCTTGGCCTTGCCTGGCCGAAATCTGAAAGATAATCTGGCAATCAATCATAAAACCCAAACCCGGGACCTGACACGGCCGTTATTACCGCTCTACGATGACATGGTGTAGCGTTGTTGTGTCGAGCCCCAGTTCTTTCTGTTCCCACGGGAGGGGGGGGGGTGCCTCTTCCTGTCCACACGGGGGGGGGGTGCCTCTTCCTGTCCCCATGGGGGTGCCTCTTCCTGTCCCCACGAGGGTGCCCCTTTCTGTCCCCACGGCGGTGCCCCTTCATGTCCCCACAGGGGTGCCCCTTCCTGTAGCCACGGCGGTGCCCCTTCATGTCCCCACTGGGGTGCCCCTTCCTGTCCCCACGGGGGTGCCCCTGCCTGTCCTCACGGGGTTGCCCCTGCCTGTCCCCACGGGGTTGCCCCTGCCTGTCCCCAAAGGGTGCCCATGCCTGTACGTTTGAGGGATGTGCTTCTTCTCTGGTCTGTTTCACTTCTGTATTTGTTTGTCATACTCTCTATCATTTCCATTTTAGGATTCCTGTTAGGCTGCGTTTATAACATGGCCGTTTGTCTAGATAGTTTGTCTGGATAGTTTGTCTTGATAGTTTGTCTTGATAGTTTGTCTTGATAGTTTGTCTTGATAGTTTGTCCATGATATTTTGTCTTGATAGTTTGTCTTGATAGTTTGTCTTGATAGTTTGTCTTGATAGTTTGTCCATGATAGTTTGTCCATGATAGTTTGTCCATGATAGTTTGTCTTGATAGTTTGTCCATGACAGTTTGTCTTGATAGTTTGTCCATGATAGTTTGTCTTGATAGTTTGTCCATGATAGTTTGTCTTGATAGTTTGTCCATGATAGTTTGTCTTGATAGTTTGTCCATGATAGTTTGTCTTGATAGTTTGTCCATGATAGTTTTTCTTGATAGTTTGTCCATGATAGTTTGTCCATGATAGTTTGTCCATGATAGTTTGTCCATGATAGTTTGTCTTGATAGTTTGTCCATGATAGTTTGTCTTGATAGTTTGTCCATGATAGTTTGTCTCGATAGTTTGTCCATGATAGTTTGTCCATGATAGTTTGTCTTGATAGTTTGTCCATGATAGTTTGTCTTGATAGTTTGTCCATGATAGTTTGTCTCGATAGTTTGTCCATGATAGTTTGTCTTGATAGTATGTCCATGATAGTTTGTCTTGATAGTTTGTCCATGATAGTTTGTCTTGATAGTTTGTCCATGACAGTTGTCTTGATAGTATGTCCATGATAGTTTGTCTTGATAGTATATCTTGGTAGTTTGTCTTGATAGTATGTTTTGATAGTATGTCTTGATAGTATGTCTTGATAGTATGTCTTGATAGTATGTTTTCATAGTATGTTTTCATAGTATGTCTTGATAGTATGTTTTCATAGTATGTCTTGAAAGTTTGTCTTGATAGTTTATCCATGATAGCTGTGTCAGCGCTGGCTGTAAATATTTTTATAAGCCGTGACGTTTTAAAATATGTATATATGTCTGTCTGTCTGTCTCCCTGCCTGTCTGTCTGTCTGTCTGTCTGTGTGTGTATGTATGTATGTGTGTCTGTCTGTCTGTCTGTCTGTCTGTCTGTCTGTCTGTCTGTCTGTCTGTCCGTCTGTTTGTCTGTCTGTCTGTCTGTCTGGCTGTCTGTCTGTCTGTCTGTCTGTCTGTCTGTCTGACTGTCTGGCTGTCTGTCTGTCTGTCTGTGCGTGCGTGTGTGCGCGTGTGTGTGTGTATGTGTGTGTATGTGTGTATGTATGTATGCCTGTATGTATGCCTGATGCACACTAAAGTTCACTATAAAAGTTCTTGACAATCCTGCCTTCCATCTTATGCAGCATTTACTACGTGTGTACAGGCTTTTGCAAATATTAATGAGATGATTGCTAATTCCCTTTTTCTCCACACATTCCCACAACATATTCTTGTCGACTCTGCTAAAGGCTTTTTCTTGGAAAATGAATGTTAGCAAACATATCTTATCAGGATGTTTTTTCTTGTCTGCCGCCATCGGTTGTCTCGTGTTGTTGCCGTGAATGTTTTGTCTTGTCTGCCGCCATCGGTTGTCTCGTGTTGTTGCCGTGGATGTTTTTTCTTGTCTGCCGCCATCGGTTGTCTCGTGTTGTTGCCGTGGGTGTTTTGTCTTGTCTGCCGCCATCGGTTGTCTCGTGTTGTTGCCGTGGGTGTTTTGTCTTGTCTGCCGCCATCGGTTGTCTCGTGTTGTTGCCGTGGGTGTTTTGTCTTGTCTGCCGCCATCGGTTGTCTCGTGTTGTTGCCGTGGGTGTTTTGTCTTGTCTGCCGTCATCGGTTGTCTCGTGTTGTTGCCGTGGATGTTTTGTCTTGTCTGCCGCCATCGGTTGTCTCGTGTTGTTGCTGCTGCAGCATGACGACTTGGATGTCTTCAGGTTCGAGCCATTTATCTTCTGATCTGATGTTCGCAATTCCGTTTGGCAGAATGCGTCGTTCGGTATACAAGAGCAACTGTTAAGAAGACCTAGGGGATCGCCGCTGAAGCTACGAATTTCGATCTTTTGGCGATACTGTAGTTCAGTAGGCTAACCTTTCTGTGGAGAGAGAAGGACAAAAGCAGGGTCAATGAAATTGATCATCTCAGCTTTCATTTTAAAACTCTCAATGAGCGCGCGCGCATATTTACACACACACGCGCGCGCGCACGCACGCACCAGCAGACATAATGGGTGAAAAAATATTAGAGGAAATAAAATAAGCCAAGGTTTCCACCAAAGTCTTTATCAGCAAACAAAGCAACATAATGCTTAACTATAGAAACCACACAAAAATATGGTAATCCTAATGAACGGAAAACGGAAGCACCAATGGTCTGATTTCCGGAAACGGAAAGTTGTGTTCACTCATTCCTAGTGTTAGTTGGACAGCAGTCAGCTCCCATTTCCGGCACCCTAATGTAGTAGCATTAGGCTAATTCGCATCAATCTCATATTCTGTCTTATAAAAGTGTTTTCTGTTGTTTAGACGCCCGGCTTGGAGCACACATTGGTCAGCACACTGTAAACTTCTTCCTGTTGTTGTTGTTTCTGTTTTCAGGTGGGTGGGGTAAGGGGGTGGGGGGGGGGGGGGGAGCTGGCGGGCGCTGACTAGAACCGTACATTGGTCAACATAACATGACAACTTTTTAAAATCATTTTCTGAGATATAAAAGTGGTTTATCTTCTTTAATTGCGGGGCTTGAAGACGACTTTAATGACGATTTTCTAACATGTTTGTTGTTTGTAAAGATGTAAACACATTTCTTTGTTAGTTCGCAGACCTAACAAGGAACAAACATTGGTCAACATGAAAAACACATTGTTCGTTTATAAAATCTTCATCTTCTTTTTAATTTTTGTTATGAAAGTGTTTTGTTTTCTGTAGCCACATGTCTTAGAGTAGAGATGTATCACCATGACATTA